>JAPMUY010004180.1:0-210000 GCA_026901105.3 Galaxias olidus
GAGGTCTAATACCCATTGAACATTGTAAGTAAAGATGCATTACTTTCAAAACAACTTGATCTTCTCATTATTCTCCTAGACCTATTTTATGTAGCCTCCGCCTATTCATTTCTTGTTTAGCCTAGCCTGTGCAACTGGGTTCTATCTAACAGCATCCGTGATAGTTCTTATCATGCTCATCCTCTGTAGTCTATTCCTCTTCTCTTCACACCTCAAGAACTGCACTGCTCTTTGGCCTCCCAAATGGGAGGATATAAGCGTGTCATGTTTATGTCCTCACACAATGGAAGCCTAAAAGGGACTTTATTAAGGACTTAATGTTCTGTAGTTTATTGCATTTTCATTTACATGTTGACTCAAATAACACATACATATGTGGATAATGATAATGCTATTGTGGAATTAAATTTAATTTTCAGGTTTACATGATCATTTTACAAGTATCTTACAGGTTTACATATCTTCTGCACATGCCACTATATAGATTTTCAGCCTAAAAGTGCTGTGTAGATTTGTGTACTCCCAGGGAGGGAGTGAGCTGGAATGCATTTTAGGCTTTAGGGAGAGCAGTGGCTGTGTGCTGCAGGCTGAGGTATTGACCTTTTAATTTGTTCTATCATCTCTCTACCTATTGTTTGTTCTTTCCTGTGTATATATCTCTCCTTGTCTCACTTGCGATTTGATAATTCCTATAAATGGAGGCTGCTGGAGTGAGAGGGCCTGAGGCAGCAGGGGGCTAGTGACAGGAATCAAATGGAGCTTCACAATAAAACTCTTAAGATTCTTGCATCAAACACTGTGTGATATAAAGTGGCCATCACTTGTGAAGGATGCGTGTGTGTGTGTGCTTGTGTGTGTGTGCTATTTTCAGGTTTGTTATCTGGTATGTTTAGCCTTTGTTTAAAATCTTTTGATCAAATGAAAAGTCAGTTGGCAGAAGTACACAAAAAGAACTGCACAGAAACTCAAAAGGATAGAAGATGTTTCACATCACAGCTATTAGCAAGCCCTACTCTTCTTACCACAAAGAAACTCAAACTTGTACAACAATTTTCCATATAGGCTAAAGTTCTAGCTGTTTAAAATTAAATTCAACCAAATATGTCTACATAATTGAATAATACCTAAATTATTGTTAAATAGCAAGAGGATTTACATGTCAAGGCCATTAAGTTTCATTAAACCTATTTGAGGCTAATAATAAAGGCAACTATAGGTTTGTTAAGATGAATTAATCAGAGTTAGCCATTGTAGCATAGTACAGAGAGAGATTGCATTTATACAGCAAAATATTCTCATGTGCTAACATGATTGAGGTAAATTTATGTTACAGTTCTATAATCCCAGGATACACGTTGGATAAATTGTATCCAAACAGTACCAAGATCTGCTATTATTATTTTTCCCTTGAATCTATTATATTTCATTTAAACTTTACTTCATTGCCAAGTTGTGCAGTTACCTTTGTATTAAGTTCATCATTTTATCACTAATTTGATTAACTAAACAAATAATTTCTAAATTATACCAGGTTGGGTATGTTCTGTTTTAAATCTAATTTCCATCCTAGTAAACACTTTCAAATATATAAATATGCATTAATAACCATCTGTTAAACTAAAGAAAATGTGTGGATTAACTCAGTATTGGCTGCTTATCCTGTTTTGGCTAGTGATTGCAAAGGTATTCACACTGCCTTGTCAAACTTGATAATCCATCATCCATTGCTATTGCTTTGGGGATTGGTTAAACATAGTATGAAACTCAGTACTCTTAAATGCTATTCTTGGCAAACAACCATCTTCTAATTAATTATTTATTTTAACTAACAAAATTTTAGATTTTATGTTTTTAACTGAGACGTGTTAGACAGTAATTAGTGTAACTACTCTTATTTAGTCAGTTCTAACTTGCTTTTTAGATGTTGGCAGATCTGGAAAAGGGTGTGTGTGTGTTGTGGGTCGCTGTTTTATTTAGTGATACAGCAACAGAGGTCTCTTTGGAGACTCATCTTTGAATGCCTTGGCCCCTATAGCTCCCATCCATCCATCCACGACACAAGGGAGACAGGGTATACCCTTGAACACTCTTCCTGTGTCTCTACTATTAATATATAGTAATATTTCAAATTATATAATATTAACCCACCTTCTTTGAAAACTTTACTGAACTATTTTTAAATAATTTCAATAAACTTTGATTGTATGTAGATATAGCTTGCCAGGCCAATATCATATTTATATGATATTTGCATGACAAAGTGAAATTAAATAATATTTTACTATATTTGAGACCTTAAATTATCCTCATACGTGATAACCAAGTGTGCCTGCTATGGGTGGGCCGTTCCACATGCTGAGATAATTCAAAGGTCTCAAATATAGTGAAATGTTATTTAGTCCTTTGTCATCACAGTTATCAGTATGAATATTGAAATAACCAGCTATATCTATACAATCAAAGTTTGTGGAGATATTTAAAAATAGTTCAGTAAAGTTTTCAAAGAAGGTGGGACAGTATTATGGTGGAAATATTACTATATATTAATAGTAGAACACGGGAAGAACATCGACTGGCGATCTGTCCAGGGTGTACCCTGTCTCTTGCCCTGTGTCGGCTGGGATGGGCTCCAGCCCCCCTGCGACCCTGCAAAGGATAAGCGGTATAGCTAATGGATGGATGGATGGATGGATGGATGGGAAGAACATGTCACTATAGGAGCAAGGTATTCAAAAGATGAGTCTCCAAAGGACGTCTGTTTGCTTTGAAATACATCACTAAATAAAACAGCGACCCCCTCCCACACACACACACACACACCCTTTTTCCAGATCTGCTAACATCTAAAAAGCTAAAGTTAGGGGAACTGACTAAATAAGAGTAGTTACACTATTACTTTTGTCTAACCACGTCTCAGTTAAAAACATAAAATCTACTTTGTTAGTTAAAATAAAATAATTAATTAGAGATGATTTGTTTGCCAAAGAGCTAACATTTAAGAGTACTAGTTTCATACTGTGTTTAACCATCCCCAAGGCTGTCTGTGCTTGATGGATGATAGTTATCAAGTTTGATAAGTTTGAAGTGTGAGAATACCTTTTGTCACTAGCCAAAACTGGAATGCAGAAAGCATTGTGAACTGGTCCACGGGTAATACAGTTTAACAGATGGTTGTTGGCTCACATGTTGCCTGTTGAGAATGTTTACTAGGATGAAATTGGGCTGAAAACAGACAGCTTGACTGGTATAGTTTAGGGAGTATTTGTTTAGTTGTCCAGGTCCCCTGTAGTGATCATGACGGACTTAAGTAACCACAAAAGGTAACTGCTTTAACTGACGTGGTGAAATTTTGCGTAGTATAAATGGTATGGGTTCCGAAAGTGAAATAATAATGGCAGATCTTTGACACTGGTTTGGTTCTGATTTGTCATCAACGTGTGTCACTGGATTATAGGACTTTGTGACATAGAGGCACCTCAGTCATGTTGGCACCTTGAAAGGATGTTTTGCTGTATGAGAGTGCAATCTCCTCTCTGTGCCCTATGCTTTACACCCAATGGCCCAACATACGATTAATTCATCTTAGCAAACTATGGTTGCCTTTATTATTGGCACCTCAAATAGGTTTAATGAGCTTTAATGACATGACATTGTAAATCCTCTTTATTTATTTAACAATAAATTTTGGGTGATGGTTCAATTATGTAGGCATATTTGATTGAATTTGGTTACAAACAGCTAGAGCTTTTAGCCTATATGGAAAATGACATTGCAAGTTTACAGTTTCTTTGTGGTAGAGAAGTAGGGCTTGCTATTGAAGCTGTGATGTGAAACATCTTCTATCCTTTTGAGTTTCTGTGCAGTTCTTTTTGTGTACTACGCAGCTTGACTTTTCATTTGATCAAAAGACAGCTAAACAAAGGCTAAACACTTGAATAACAAACTACACAAATAGACCACACACACACACAAACACACACACACGCGCCTGCTCCTTCTTTAGTGATGGCCCTTACATATCACACAGTGTTTGATGCAAGAATCTTAAGAGTTTTTGTTGTTGGTGAGCTCCATTTGATTCCCTGTCACAGCCCCCTGCAGCCTCCCAGGGAATCCTCTCACTCCAGCAGCCTCCATTTCACGGAATTATCCAAATCATAAAGAGTGAGACAAGGAGAGATATATACACAGGAAGAGAGACAAACAATAGACAGAATAAGAGGGAGAGTTGTTAGAGGTAAATTAAAAAGGTCCAACTACCTCCGTATACCGAGCACACAGCCACCATGACACTTCTCCCTAAAGCCCCTCGCTCAGGTTCCAATACTGCCTCCCTCCCTGGAGATACCTGGGAATACCACAGCACTTTTAGGCTGAAAATCTATATAGTGGCATGCAAGAAGATATGTAAGCCTGTAAGATACTTTATTAAAATGATCATGTAAACCTGAAAATTTAAATGTAATTCCACAATAGCATTATCATTTTCCACATATGTATGTGTTATTTGAGTCAACATGTAAATTAAAATGCAATAAACTACAGAACATTAAGTCCTTAATAAAGTCCCTTTTAGGCTTCCATTGTGTGAGGACATAAACATGACACGCTTTAAAACACTATCCTTCCATTTGGAGATGCAAGGTACTTTATTGTGCAGTTGCGCAGAGGTGTGAAGAGAAAGAGGGAATGAACTACAGAGGACCGGAAACATGATAGAACTATCACGGATGCTGTTGGAATAGAACCCAGTTGCACACAGGCTAGGCTAAACAGAAGCAGGTAGGCGAACATAAAATAGATCCTAGGAAGAATAATGAGAAAGATCAAGTTGTTTTGAAAGCAATGCATCTTTACTTTACAATGTTCAATGAACATTAGACCTCTGTTTGTCAGTGGCTTACAAACTTTCTGACCAATAGGAGACAGTATGTCAGTCTGGGCCCTCATTTGTCAGAACCTCTCTCAGTTGACACTTGAGCTCCACCAGTGTCGTGCGGTGAGGGACATTTCTGATGAGGCAGAGTCAGCCAGACCATTGCAATCATTTATTATTATCATCAGCTGGGGCTACTGGCCTTGGATCGAGTCGGATGGGGTCTCTAGACTATGATGTTTAGTTTTTTTAACAAACACACGTTCTGATAGCCACAATTATTCTTGAACTGCTTTTTTGCTAAGCAAATATGCTACCTAACGCGATGGCTAAAGTTGAACTAATTATTTAGAAAGCAAACTATGCCATTGTGTACAGCATGCCCTGAGGTTCAAATCTAATAAAGCTATTTCTTGACAACGCACAACAAACAGCACTGTCCATGGATTTTTGTTTTTAGCTCTTCTTTTTTTTTTGCTAGGCTAGCTAACGTTGAGGGAGAGTGAGCGTCAATCACGTGGGCTCAAGACACCCCTCTCAATGAGGCAGATGTGAAAGCTGCCTCCCCTGGTGCTTGTTTGCTGATTTTTTTTGACGAGTTCTCTGCTATTTTATGACAAAACCAGCTAGCCTAAATATCTATACAGTAAAGTTTCGATACGTGAAATTAGTTACCTGGACTATGGAAGGTGAGAACATGTAATGAATTAAACATTACACCGGCGGCCCCGCAGTGCATCCAGTTTCTGAGGGGCTGCGCAATCAGAGGGGAGGCTAAACTTGCTGCTGCCTCACTTTTCGTCTCCATGTATTTTGTATCCATGTTCCCTGAATCTCGCCCAGTGTCAGCTGGGATAGGCTCTCCCCCCCCCCCCCCCCCCCCCCCCCGCAAGGGATAAGCGGCATGGCTAATGGATGGATGGATATTTTCATTGGCGTAGGCCAGGCTGTGACAGGTGAGCCCCACAAGGCTGTGTGCTTTCCCCCCTTCTTTACTTTCTGTACAAATTACTTCTCTTCAGCCAATCAATCCGTCAAACACATTAAGTTTGCGGAAGACACCACTGTGGTGGGCCTCATAACAAATGGCAACGAGTCCAGCTACCTAAATGAGGTCGGTTGTCTAGTGGCATGGTGTGCTAACAATAATCTGGAGCTCAACCAGATTAAAACAGTGAAGATGATCATTGTTGCGCAACTGCCAGAAAATCCAGATGATCTGCGTGACATTCAGGAAGAGGGCAGCCTTTGCCTTCCATAGGCCCTCAAACCTGCTATGGGAGAAGCTCATCCACCAAGTGGCCAAACAGTGGAACTCTTAAAACCATCAAAGAACAAGGGGGATTGGGAGGAGACAACAGTGGCTCTATAGGGGGTAAAAAAAAGGGAAAGATATGTAAATAAATAAATAAATAAATAATGTATGATGATTATGTGACGCAATCCTGAAGGAGGGGGAGCCACAAGAGAGTATAAAAAATTGAGACATTGGCTGTCCAGGGCTTTTTTTCTCTCTTTTTTAATTTTTCATTCCTGTGACGATCTGTGCACACCTCTACGGTGTAAGTATTGTGGTAAAACAGACTCTGTGCAATTTCTGCCTTCAGAATCTTTTCTGTTATTCTGTATTTAATTCACTATTTAGGAGTCCAACCAAGTATCGCAATCTAGTTTTCTTTGTTTATCTCTGTATCTTTATACTATACTAAATCATATTAATCCATAAAAATAAACCTTTCTATATTTTATTCATTTTCATAAGGTTCTCTGCCGGAAAACGGTGGAGTGCTCTTTCCGGGTTGGGAGTGAGTTGCTGCCCCAAGCGAGGGAGTTCAAATCTCTCGGGATCTTGTTCACGAGTGAGGGAAAAATGGAGCGTGAGATTGACAGGCGGATTGGTGCAGCATCAGCAGTAATGCAGGCGTTGTACCGGACCGTCGTGGTGAAGAAGGAGCTGAGCCAAAAGGCAACTCGCGATTTACCAGTCGGTCTACATATCAACCCTCACCTATGGTTATGAGCTTTGGGTAGTGACCGAAAGAATAAGGTCGCGAGTACAAGCGGCTGAAATGTGTTTCCTCCGTAGGGTGGCTGGGCTCAGCCTTAGGGAAAGGAGCCAGATGAGGTGGTTCGGCATCTGATTAGGATGCCTCCTGGGCGCCTCCCCTCCCGCCTACTGGTAGGAGACCCCGGGGTAGACCCAGAACACGCTGGCGAGATTATATATCTCGTCTGGCCTGGGAACGCCTCGGGATCCTCCAGGAGGAGCTGGAAAGCGTTGCTGGGGATAGGGACGTCTGGACTGCCCTTAGCCTGCTGCCACTGCAACCCGGCCCCGGATAAGTGGCGGAAAATGGATGGATGGATGGATGGAAGTTTTGCCCTGCCGTGCTCAAAGGAGGCGGACACCGAGATCTAATAATAATAAGGGGTAACTATATTAACTTTATGACTATCGCTAACCCTATCACTACTTTTATCATTTTAATAACTTTTCTTGAAAACCGAGTCCATGAGTTGGTCTCAGCCATCTCCCATTTTGCGCATGAAACGGCATTCTTTTAACGTATGACCGGTATAACTAAAATATTTACTCAATCTTATAATCCGCTTTCCTATACTTACAATAACTAATTACAATTATTGTAAATTTGTCACGTTGTTGGTATATTTTCCTCTTTGCATTTTGTCAGATTTTGCCAATTTACTCCTAAGAACTTATCGAATGGAACAGCTACAGAGTTTTTTCTCTTTGTGTATGCGAGTTCAGGTGTATAATTCCTAATTACTAATTTTGTTATTTCACCACACGTTGAAGTTTATTTTGAAACCTGAATCATATTTGAAGTAAATGCTTTTATCAAAACTTAAACTTGCATTTTTCTACATTATACCCGTGACCTGTACGGGACGCTTCCCAAATCAACGGCTTTCATTATTACAAAAATAGCTTTGTTCTCCATCTTCTGTGATATAGAGCGACAGATTTCATTTAGGGCATGGTTCTCAGCAGGAAACCGATGGATTGTATACTCCAAGTAGGGAATGAGTCTTTAACCCAAGTGAAGGAGTTCAAGTATCTCGGGGTCTTGTTCTCGAGTGAGGATGAAAATGGAACGAGAGATTGGTCGGAGAATTGGAGCAGCGGGTGCGGTGTTGCAGTCGCTTTATCGCACCGTTGTGACGAAGAGAGAGCTGAGCCAGAAGGCAAAGCTCTCAATCTACCGGTCTATCTTCGTTCCTACTCTCACCTATGGTCATGAAGGGTGGGTCATGACCGAAAGAACGAGATCGCGGATACAAGCGGCGGAAATGAGTTTCCTCCGGAGGGTGGCTGGCATCTCCCTTAGGGATAGGGTGAGAAGTTCAGCCATTCGTGAGGGACTCGGAGTAGAGCCGCTGCTTCTTTGCGTAGAAAGGAGCCAGTTGAGGTGGTTCGGGCATCTAGTAAGGATGCCATCTGGCCGCCTCCCTAGGGAGGTGTTCCAGGCACGTCCAGCTGGGCGGAGGCCGCGGGGCAGACATAGGACCAGATGGAAGGATTATATCTCCACACTGGCCTGGGAACGCCTTGGAATCCCCCAGTCAGAGCTGGTTAATGTGGCCCGGGAAAGGGAAGTTTGGGATGCCCTGCTGGAACTGCTACCTCCGCGACCCGACCCCGGACAAAGCGGATGAAGATGATGATGATGATGATGAGATTTCATATATGATATACCAAGGTGGGCAAGTTAAAGTCATAAACCATAACCCTATCTGCAATACTTTATAAATTGCAATAGGGAATTATAGCGATTAATGAACCCTACCTATTATAAATAAATAACAATAGCGCAGGATAATGGACCCGATTGGCAATACTCCATAAATGACCATCGTGAATATTAGTGAGTAAACATTTAGTGAATTATAAAATTGGAAATAGCCAGGGAACTGGATAGGGTAGGAAATATAAAGACGCTTCTCAGCTCGAGTGGCATTATACCTTTTTATTGTAGTAGTTGCTGTGTGCCTAGATATAATAATTTAAATGTTTATACTTCCAATGACTGGTGTTCTGGAAATAGGATTTCTACTGAGTGTGTAATAAAAATCTTTAAAGACACTCAGTTATTAATAACTAACAGTTATTATTTGAGTTATCAGCGCATATAGGGAAAAGTGCATAATTCTGTATATTGTTCAATTAATATTACTTGCACGTAAGCTACTGATTTGGCGGATACGAGAGATAGTGAGTATGGTAATATTATTTGATAATGATATAAATCTATCCCATAACAAATAAAATAAATAATAGTAATACTAATTAATAGTATTAATAATAATATAAAAGGAGCCTGCCCCTTAGAGAGCTAGTTGACTGATCTCTTAAAAAATAATTCAGGGAGTGTTATTTCTCGACTTGGCTTGCCTCCGTATAGATAAGTGACCCCCTTACAGGGTTCAAAATGAAACATAGGGGGCTCACTCGACCTGAAAAGGGTTGGTTCATCCCCGAATAAAGACTAGGAACTCGTGATTCAATGGGAGACTGGCTGACCCTGGCCTGAAAGACCTACGTAGAGGGGGGGGTTAGACCTGAGGAGGTAGGGGGAATTGGCGACATCATGGACTACCGAAATCAAGTTTCAATCCACACATTGCTAAAAATCAACAATACTACGGTCACAAGAGTGGAATCCTGCATGGGCACCACCATATCACAAACCCTAAAATGGGATAACAATATTAATACCCTATTAAAGAAAGCTGCACGGGATGCTCTTCTTAAGGAAAGAATTGTCCAGGCTGTGCTACAATGCTACCCTTAAAGACTTTAATTAAGGATAGAATTGAACAGAGGCCTAGAGAGTATTGAGAAGTCAGGGTTGCCAGAAAAGCTAAAGCTGTGGTGCCTACAGTTTGGATGTCTACCCTGGCTCATGTGGCCATTGACAATGTATAATATACCCATCACTGAAGTTGAAACGCTAGAAAGAAGAGTTAGCTTTTATGCTAGGAAATGGTTAGGGGTGTCAATATGTCTTAGTAGCCTGGCTCTCTATGGGAAAGGTGCTCTGGAGCTGCCGCTTACCGGGCTTACAGAGGAATTTAAGTGCACCAAAGCTAGTTTAAAAATTACACTTACCGAACCCCGAGATAGTGTAGTAAGGAAAACAGCACCCACATTAGCAACAGGACATAAATGGAATGGCGATGGATGAACTGGGAAAGTGTAGAGCAGAGGAAAATTACCTGGAAGGACTTGTGGGGAATGGAATCCACAAGAATTAGCTTTATTGTTAAGGCAACCTACAGCGTACTACCAACACCTACAAATCTTAGCCAGTGGGTAGGTGAGGATCCAACATGGTCTCAACAACTGAGAGTCCCATTAGATATTGCAACAACCAATTTAAGACCAGACTTATTACTCTGGTCCAACACACAGCAAACCATGTACTTTGTAAAGCAAACAGTCCTGTGGGAAGAAACTATGGACGAGGCATACGAAAGAAAGTGCTTTATAGCGAATTAGCGGCTGAGGTGGAACAGCGAGGCTGGAGAACAAAGGTGTGTCTGTGGAAGTTGGATGCCGTGGATTTGTGGCAACATCAACAACCAAACTTCTGCGGCAAAGAATTGCACCAGACTGCTGTGTCAGATATAGCAGAAAGAAGTAGCCAGTGGATGTGGCTGAAAAGGAAGGATCCAATATGGGTGCAAAAGTATAGAACATCTTGTCGAAAAACCAAAGAATGATTACATCTCAGGACTAAGGTAAGGTAAGTTTAAAGGTGCTTATGATTGCCCTGTCCTAGATTATATAAGTCATGAAGTTAGGTTTATACTTGTAAAATCCAACACTTTCCGCATTACGGGGCCCAAGTTTTCATATGGACTTTAGGGTTACATTGTAAGAGTAATATGAACTATGAGTGAAAAAATGCAGTTCAGATCAGTCCAATTGAAGTCTCAATATTTAACACAAATTTTGTCTGCCACGGTACGATCTTCCTCAAAACTGTGACAAATGTCTCTATGGCACAAGGAAGGAATTAAGGAAGCCACTAAATCAGAAAGATATGCCCGTACTTGGAGTATAGTCGTTGATCGTGCTAGCAAAATGCAGTGACCATATGTCTTCTTTGCGACGGTTAGGGAAGATAATTACACTAAGCAAACAGTAGGGGTTGCCATCTTCTCATACAGATAGTAACTTTAAATACCAGGGAAAGAAACAGACAATAATCAAAATCAACTGGAGTCAGTCCACTGCCTCTCGCCAACCTCTGCTGGCCCACTTGGGCCCAGAACGCTGATAAGAGCAGGAGTGTGTTTTTGTGGAAAAAGGTTAGGAGAGGAGAAGATTGATTGCCAGAGAGTAAGAGGAAAGCGAGAATATAACCATCCATGCGTTTCTAACTCTAGAGTATACGTCTGTTTTATTTGTTAGATAGTTTGTGCACGCTCAAAACGTTACTGTTTTTGGGTCTATTGTTTGTATATCAGGGCTGTGCTCAGATATCCCTCTCTCCAATGTAGCCAACAAAGTATTCCCAAGATTGATGAATGAAAACAGGATCTTGCCAAAAATGCGTGTGTGTGTGTGTGTGTAAAAGTGTATGTGTTTGGGTGAAAAAGTGAGAGGAAAACAGAGCAGAAAGCTGCAGTAATGCACTGGCCTGAAGAAACATAAATAAAAGACTAGTGGGGAAACAAGCTCTTTGCTGACCCCTGTTGTGAGGGCACATAACCAGTCTTGGGCACCTAGCAGGCAGCCATATGCAGAGACCTGGGTGGCGGATTCACCTCCTCAAAGTGTGAGTCAGTCAGAGTGAGACAGGCAGGGATCAAAGCATCTAAGCCTCTGGTTATTGATAAGATTTACAAATTAAACAAAACCCCTTTTGTCAATCTTAATTTTTACAAAGCACGACGCCTCGTGGTACAGAAGCATGTATAAAACAGTCATTGAGCACACACTTTATCTCCAACAGCTTGGATCCACAGAAGGTCTGTGTTTGGGGACCTCCGTTCTCATCATAGGAGGGAGCCTCCTAAAGTCTATCCCCAGCACGGTGCTTATTAACCCAGCTACTGTTACAAGCTGCTGCTACACCGTGTCCTCGGGCAGGCAGCCATTAAAACACTCTTTCTCTCTGTCTTTATCCAGTGTTGTACATTCCTTGCCCTCTCTTTATTCATTGTTAAATATTCCTTACATCCCCCCCCCCCTCCCCCCTCTCTCTCTTGTCAATCCCTCTCTTCAACCACTTCCTTTTCTCTCAGAGGGGAGGGGAGAGATATGAGGGGGGATAAGCAGCCAGGTGGCAGTAGGTGTGTATTATACTTCCAGCTGTCGGCTAGTAAAGATTTACTGTCCGAACTTGAGACACAGAGGTAACTGAAGGGAAGATAAGAGCTGAGGCGCTGAGCTCAGTCAGTTTACTAGGAGGTGATAAATGGCCTTGGATCATGAGATTATTTATGACAGTTTAGTTTGTAGTTCTGTTTATATCTGTTGTTTTAATTTCATTCTTTTCTACCAAGGGTATGAGCAGTGAACCTTGTTTTTAACATCACTGAAACCCACTTTTGCACGTCTGGTGGACAATTGTAAATAAGCCTATTAAACACTCTTGGAACACCTGTATGTCTTGGGAAGGTGCATGTGGTATAAATGTGTTTTATTTACAATAAATGGTCCTGCACACTGTTTTCACTAGAATCAGTTTTATTTTATACTGTGTTTTGGTCATCCAACCTTGGAACAATAGCCAACCTGATGAACGTTTGATGACAAAAACATGGTATTCAATAAAGCTGATAGTGAGTGAAGACAGGATGGGACCCAGGGCTCATATACAATTAAACAAGGAAAGTTGGTTTAAATAGAGCGCCACAGGGATGTCCTAATGAGTCGAAGAAAGACATCATGTTTCATTTTGAACCCTGTAAGGGGGTCACTTGGATGTCAACAGTAGCTCAGTGGTTAGCACTGTTACCTCACAGCCAGAATGTCCTTGGTTCAAGTGCCAGCTGGCCCAAGGGCCTTTCTTCAGTGAGTTGGTGGAGGCAAGTTTTGCACCAATTGGCTGCTGTGGTATCACTGGGGCCAGGGCTGTACAGTGCGATAGTTTTGGTAGCATATGCTACAAAAAATGACGCGGTACGAATAGAAATATGTGCGATTGGGTTGCGCTGGTATCCACTCACATAAACAGAACACAACGAGCATACAAGAAGACATAGCTACTATTCAAACATCAACCAAAATTCAGACAACTACCAAAATGATGAAAAAGTTGTTGCAAGTTAACGTAATGCACTGCTCCGCTTCTATTGACGAGAAAGTGGTTGTTGTTGAGCCGGAGAGGGTTTTAGAGCGCTCCGCATATCTATGCAAAAGTTCACGTCACCTAAACCAAAAAAATCCTGTTAACCAGTCGCCGACTCGTCCTTAAAATCATAAGTTAGCCAACTAACGTGACTACAAGCTGTAAGACAAGAAAATATTTGAGATGGACAGCGTTGAAATTGTTCAGGCCTACATTATGTAACTTATAGGCCTAGTTAAGATTAGCCTACAACACACTTGAGAGGGCTGGAGTAGCTGTGCATCGTAAACGTTAGCAGCAGGGGCGTCGCTTTCATAGAAACATTCCAGCACATTGTTTACATACATAAATACTTGAATTAATAAGTTGATAATCATGTAGCTAGCTTTTTATGTTGAAATGTCCTTGCAGTTGTCAAGCTCATAGTTTCTTATTTCTTTCATAGTTCTTATTGTTTTAGGTTGACATGTAATAGCCTATAACGCTTCACCCCGCACCCCCTTCCCAAAAAATAATATTGGGATTTTTTTTTCTTTCATATTGGCTCTGCACATGTTTAGAGTAGCCTATATTAAAATGCCTACAAAAATGGCAATAGAGAGATAAAGAGCTGAAGACGCACCAAAAAAGTAAATTAGGTAATTTTTTTACTGATAAAACATGTTTAACTGCCCACCCGTGCGTGCTACTAAATATTTCTCTGTGCTACTGAAATCTTTAGCTTGCTAGCACTGGTACTACCACCTAAAAATGTAAGCGTACAGCCCTGCACTGGGGACATATTGGCCTTGTTCCCAATACAGTGCTGTCCTACACTAGCCATACTAAGGCTGCACATTTTCAGAGACTATAGGGAACTACAATCTAACTGACGACATAGTTTGGTACTGCAGTGCCAAAATTATTTATAGCTGATTGTGTGTGGGTGTGGTTGTTTCTGTGTGTGTCTGTATGTGAGGCTTGGTTTGTATGGGATTCTTTGTGTGTGTGTCCCACCTGTCACTTGATCCGTGTGTTCCTGGGACAGGTGCTGGCTCTGGTGGACCCATTCTCCATTGCACTTGAAGAATATCTGCAGGGCAGGCCGCGCCCGGCAACGAAACTGGATGGGGTTGCTCTTGATGATGTAGGCATCATCGGGCTCCTCCAGGAAGTGGGGGAGAGTTCCTAATTGGCCGTGCTGCAGAGACTGACCCCTCGAGCCTGGGGAATGAGAACAAACACAGGGATACAACAGGGGTTACAGAACATAAACTACGGTTGTTATCAGGGAAAAGATATATCGAACTATTGGATAATGACTACAATTCAGCGCTAAGAAGACGTCAATACATTTTCCTAAGCCTTTCTTTCTGTCATGCCCGAACATGGAATCGAAATGTACACCAGAATTAATGTTATCTGAGGAGCAACAGTCTGTTCTGATAATATAAACAATTTTATGATTAATTCAACAACACAACAATTCTATGCCAGAGTATGAACCAGAAGATAGCCTTGACAGAAACAGTTGGATCAAACACCAAAACATTACAAAGGATGACACCGTCGCTTTGTGCTGACACCCCGGTAAACCCAAACAAAAGATTGAGCAAAATCCCTTGTCAAGGTGATAATAGGCGACAGAAAACTCTTTTGATCTAGCCGCCGTGCTGGGTTGTTAAATGCCAGCTTTATTTCTGTCAAAGACTTGGCAGAGGGAAATTATTGCTCAGGCAGACTCAAGTTTAAGGTGTGTCTGCCAGCAGCATCCGCTACAATGTCTGTTGTAAGATAGCATGTGCCTACGTCACTGTTGCTGGTGTACCGGGGGACCTGTGTGTGTGTGCGCAAGAGAATGTGTATGTGGATGAGGACTTTACAGTGGCGAATACCCCCGTGTCTATCTTTCCCTACAGGGAGTAGGTCTGCGTTCAAGAACCCCATCCCGCCAATTAGAAGTGGATCTCTCTCTACATTTATCTTTCTGCCCCGGGGCGTTATTCCCCCCCCCCCCCACTTTTCAGAAGGCATAATTGGAACCCCCCCCTTCCCAATTTTTACAGTCTGAAAACAAACTTCATATAAAAAAACAGGAGGAATGGGAACTGTACTGTCTTCACCCCCCACCTCTGAAATAAAAAATCTGCTAATGTTTCTGCCTCTACCTTCTTTCTCTCTCTCTCTATGTTGTTACTTCTGTCTCTTTTTCCCTCTCTACAGTCTTTGTAGTCCCACCATCTCTCCTGCCGGATTCCTCCTGATTGAAGGGAATAGATAAATTACTCTGTACGTGATGCTCTTGCCGGGAAAATCACAGCACTTGTTTGGCTCCCTCCCTTTTCCCTCCCGTCGCGCTCTCAAACTCTCCCTCGTTTTGAAACTGACACTGAACAAAGAGAAATGCTTTTAATCTCAAAATGACTAGCTTCAGGCTAGCTCCTCACGTCAACAGTGGCGCTTCGATTTGTTGTTAGGCTGAGATATGTGACACAATGTATTTGTGTTCGGCTAGACACGTGTGTCTACGCCGGTAAATGCCAACCGACTGACAGACAAAGACAAGAAGCTTCTTGTGACGTGGAGTAATATCTATGTAGTTTACTTGCACACACCCAACCCATGTGATTAATGTAATAGTCAGATTTTAAAGGGAGGGCTTTGTCTATGCCCTTCTCAATCTCAGCCACCTTCTTCCACCATCTAGTACCAGTGATGATCCATGATGAATAATTTGTTTCAAATACTCAGACAAAAGAAATGGTCCATAAATGGAAAGCGTGGAGAAGACAGCAGGCTGCTGAGGGCCAACACCTTCACTTGATTTCTCCCCAGTCAGTTTCTGTCAGGGTAGAGCGGGGAGGCTGAGGGCCAACACCTTCACTTGATTTCTCCCCAGTCAGTTTCTGTCAGGGTAGAGCGGCGAGGCTGGGGGACAGCCTGTCCGTCACCATCATGATCTTTGACCGATGGGCCATCCCCCACCCCGGCAAAAAGGCACGCGCTGGCACAGATACATTGCTGCCCAGGCTGCACTGAAAACAAAATGGCAGGGCCACGGACACTCACCAGACTGGAACAGGAACACGCACACACACACACAGAGACAGATAAGACGATTACAGTCAAAGCGTCAAATTCAAAGCAATGGCAAAGCACGTAATCCATCTTTTTATGTAAGATGAATGGAGCTTTATGTTGTGTTTAACAGGAATGAAGAGATAAAAAGAGGAAGGGGTAACTGAAATGACTGTACTTTTGGACTGCCGTCTTAGTTTCTGCACTGGCTGTTAAAACAGAGCAGTACTCGGTATTGTATACACACAAATGCAAACAAGAAACTTTACGCAGCATGGAGCAACAGATAGGCCTAATGGACGCCTGCCTATTTGTCCCTGTTTAGTTTGCGGTGCCAAGCAGGGTGGAAATAGGGGTGAGAGTGAGAGAAAGTTAAGAGGAAGAATAAATGTATATGACTAATAAAAACAGACCATTGACCTTGTACATCACACAATGTTGACTCACTCAGAATCAAAGCAATTAAACATTCCACTTCATATTGTTTCCGATGAGGAGAATTAATGATCAATCAGAACAGCCTGGTTGTTAACCGATCCCTGACCTTCACCAGCACAACTACCTCCTCACCAGCACTCTGTCACTCACTTCTGCTTCCGCATACAGAGTTCTGGGAGAATTTCAATATACACAGGATAGGATGTTATAATATCCATTATAACATGGAATAACAAAGGTCCTCCGGCTCTGTCTCACTACAGCCCACAGAGGCACATTATCTGGGAGATGTGTGCTTTAACACAGGATACAGTATTAATAAGTCTACCATCAGCGGCTTAGTCATAAATTAACAAACAAATGCTCTAATTAATTATTTGTTTGCTAATTTCAAGGCCACCTCGTAATCATTTGTAGAGAATGAACACAAGACTGGTGTTGACATTTTGCCGAATAGCGACTAAGAGATAAGGCATGGTAAAGCTCATTAACATCAAAAAGCATGCTCTATCCTCCCACCAGTGCCCTGACCAGTCACTGCCAATTAAACTGGAGTTGCTCTGTGTGTCCTGTGTGTGTGAGCAAGTCTGTCGCATGTTGGTTGAGCAAGTCTGGCCCAAATTCAGATTTAGAATCTGAAATCTGATTGGCCCGTGCTGGTGCCTCCCCTTCCCATGCTAGAATTTGGAGAACGTAAGCAAGATTTCATATGTTTTATAACGGTCATAGTGCACAATGTACAGATTACACCATTCAATATCAATCGCAGACGTAGGCACAAGGTACAAGGTATGGCCGATTGTTTTTTGAAGTTATAAAGATTCTATCAAGCAAAAAAAAAGGACACATGGTTAGCTTTGCATTGTGTTTCCGACAGGCTAGCTAGGTAACGTTAGCTAGCTATTTCAGCTACTAAGCTGTGCTGCATGTGAGCAGCTTTTCCGCTCTATGCTGGACTGTCCGCCGAGTAACCTGGCTGGGTGTTCTCAGTATTGAATCCAGAAAGGCAAAAGTAGTCATTTGATATGGACATGTTTATAAATTATTTTACCACCCTCCACCAAAACAGTAGAATATGGGCATTCTAAAGGAGTCCTATTTATCTGATTCTAAGAGATGACGTGTTTGAGTTTTTTTCTTATTATAAGGGAAGCTAAACAATATTTTCTGTGCTCTCAAAATCTATACGATATTTAGGCCTAGTTGCCTCTACTGTTTGAAAAATATTGGAGTATTTTAAGTAGTGGTGGAGTAAAAGCTGAAAATAGCACTTGTTTTAATTGATACTTTTCTTTAATCAATTTGCGACTCACCTGCCATTCAGTTTGTAAAAGGGTGTCTTGTTTATTTTTATTATGGTGAAAAAAATAAGGTGTTAAACTGATGTTATCAATACCCCTGTCTATTTTGGTTTGACTATAAGGTCTTATTAGTTTTCCTGTAACACTTGAAACATTCTGGGTTAGGCTATACTCAGGCATGTTAGGACAAATCCATTAGGTTTAGGATAAACATGATAATGTTCCTATAACTAGTCGGGAACAACTGCAAATTACAGGATATTTGACTTCTGTTCTAATACCGTTATCTATATGGCCTTTTTTTTATTACTTTAAATAGAAACTTGGATTAATTGATGTCTTTACATGAGCTGGGGCATGTTAAGTGGCCAGACGCTACAGGTGAATAGGGTAAAAATATTAACTAATAGATATCACCATGAAACCTCCCCAGTTGATAACTTAAGATAATTATTATTTGTATTACAAGTTTTCTGAAATTTTATGTTTCAATACGCAAATTATGCATTGGCATACATTTTCAAAACAAAATCTGAACATTGGGTAAAGTCAGGTTAAAAGTTATTGTTTAATTTTGTTGACATATACAAAGGCTTTTACAAAGGATATTTGGATATGTCTTTATCACTCAATAAATAAAAAAAAACAACAACTATCAACAGCCATAAAAAATTCTTTTCGACATGTTTTAGGGATAAAGTGTTATATAAATCAGGCTATAAATAATATATGAACAAACCCTTCTGTAAAAGCCTTCAGAAAATAGATAGTAATACAACTGGAACGTTTGGTGTATTTAAGTGCTACTGAAGTGGAGATTTCATTCTCAGAGAAAGAAAAGATTGTGAGAGAACAACTTTCAGAAATCTATATCAACCAATGAGATAGCGTGTTTAGGTTTAAACCCCCTTTGTACTTTCACGATTGGTTACTGAAACCAAGGAAATTACCATATTTAGATTTGATAACATTGTGCTCTAGGAAATTAGCTTTACAGAGATATGCTCCACTATTAATTATAAACTATTAATTTAATTGGTTTGTTAAACAATGCAGAACTAAAACATCACTCAAACACGCTAACAATTGATAAAGTTACGATACATTTGTGGAGGGAAGTCCACAAAATACTTGTATAATTCACATATTTTAGTGTAGTTTAAAATTTGTACAATATCAGTGTTATACATTTATACAACACATGTTATAGAAGTGTAGCATTAATAGCATTACACAATATATGCTATAGAAACAAAATAACGAAAAATCGGAAAATTGATGAGTGGATCTCAAAATGTCATTTTTGCCTACGATGTTTCTTCTTAAGGATGTAACGCTTGCCTTGGTGCTTAATTAACTTATTCTGAGCTTCTGACTCTAATGTAAGTTTGATTTTCTCGGCCCCCCTTTCACTTGGCCTGTCCCTCTTGGCCCCCCCACTTAAAATGTCCTGTACACGCCACTGTCCATTTGTTGTTCGTTCTGTGTAATTCATTGGCACTCTAATGTAAGTTTGATTTTCTCGGCCCCCCTTTCACTTGGCCTGTCTCTCTTGGCCCCCCCACTTAAAATGTCCTGTACACGCCACTGTCCATTTGTTGTTCGTTCTGTGTAATTCATTGGCAACCAATTAGTGTAAAGCACTTTGAGTCTTGAGAAAAGCTCTAAAAACTAAATAAAATCTATTATTATTGTTATTATTATCAACGTCACTCCACATCACAGCTACTGGATGGGAGACACCCGGAACTACATGATTCCCTGTTATACATTCGTCTTTATCTCCCAGCAAAGGGACACAAACAGGCCAGTGTGTCCTGTGTAAATACACACACAAACACAGGTGACACTGAATTAGAAAAATTTACGATGTGATGCTTATGGCGCAAAAGTGTCTTTTCAGACCAATACATTTCAGTGCTGATCGGTTTGGCATATGGAGGGATCTACTTTGTGGTGAGGATGTGACAGGTGGGCGGAGGGAGAGTAGGAAAGGAGATGCAGAGTGGGAGTGGAATATGGTGAGTGGAAGTAGTGGAGCATCTGCTTGGATCAACGGAGAGCAAGGAGGGAGCGCTGACAGAGTGGAAGAGGGATAGAACGGGACTGTGTTCTCATCAAACCCCCACGAACAGTCACATTCTAGGTACACACATACACACACACCAAGCAACAATGGTAAAAAACATGCCAGAGTTTCAATGACAGGTAAGTCAGTGTATCAATTCCCACAGGCTATGAAGGAGGGATGATGAGGACGAATGAAGGAGAGGGAGAGAGGGATAGAGTTCTCCTGGGCTGCTGCTACAGATTCCATAGCACTCTACGACTCAATAAAAAAAGCAAAGCATGGTCCAACAAAAATATGTCTGTGGTGCTCTGTTAAAAAATGTATGCCTCCCTCTCATCCTTCATCCGAGGAGAATGCATACAGGCTTTTCACTCATACACACACACACACACACACACACACACACACACACACACACACACACACACACACACACATATACACAGAGCTCTGCATACACGCACACATTTACATGTACACACCAAAATAAATCAAACACTCACAAAAACTGTAAAAACTGAGGCACTCAAGCAGGGGGGATAAAAGTTAAATGAGATGCCCTTTGCTATGGGGTCAAGTCATGGACTTAAAACTGAAATGGAGATGTGAGAAACACTATATTTTACTGAGTGCCTTTGTGGATGTGCGCGTTTGTGTAGCATGTTAATTCATGGCTATGCAATATATAGTGTGTACCATAGTGTGTGTTTGTGAGTGAGTGTGGCAAAATTAGTCGTTCTGGTTATGTGTGCGTGTTTGTGTGTGTGTGTGTGTGTGTGTGTGTTTGTGTGTGTGATCAGGGACCAGGCTGTTGAAGGATGAGGGCTGTGACAGTTCCATTAATCATGCATTACGTTTCAGCCATGAGGCTATGCTAAGAGGACAACACAGTCACCCAACTGAGACAAACAGTCACATATCCTCAATCTGACAAGAGACAGGTTTCAGTACTTAGACTAAGGGGAAACCTCTGTGAGGCTAATGCATGCCCCACTTTTTATCTATTTTCTTATGTAATATGAGAGAAAACTAGTCCCACCACAAACTGGCTCGGGAGAATGCTTCTATATTTCTATGGATTGATGCAAAGTGCAACAGTCTTTTCTCTTAAGCTAAAGCTAATGCTGTATTATAACATATCCAGTGATATATGAGAACTCAGCCTTAAAATCTCCTCAAATCAAAGGGTAAACATGCGACACACCCAAAGTGGGTTACCTGCCTATCAGACTGACACACCCAAAGTGGGTTACCTGCCTATCAGACTGACACACCCAAAGTGGGTTACCTGCCTATCAGACTGACACACCTAAAGTGGGTTACCTGCCTATCAGACTGACACACCCAAAGTGGGTTACCTGCATTTCAGACTGACACACCCAAAGTGGGTTACCTGCCTATCAGACTGACACACCTAAAGTGGGTTACCTGCCTATCAGACTGACACACCCAAAGTGGGTTACCTGCCTATCAGACTGACAAAAAAGCATCCCGTTGACATGCTATCAGCAACTTCTCCTCAAGCTTCCATAACTCTCCTAGTAGACTCCCGAAATTAACATTTCTTAAAGGCCCCAAAATAATTTCACGCCCCAAATTTGCATGTGCATTTCAGATTCAGTAAATCAAGGATTTCAACAGGGAGCTCCCCCTTTCCTTCAAAAGAAAGGAGACAAATCCGCTTTTTCACTCTGAGATTGTCCGTTTGTGATGGAGAGTTCATAGTCTTGGTGCCTCCACAATAGCACAACCAAGCTATTTTCCTCAAAATACTGTGGCATATTGTGACTTTTGTCATGTTACAGTGAGAAGAAATAGAGATTAGACCAGGGTTGAATCCATGTACAACCGGCATGCAATCATTGTGTGAAGGCCTTTATCCATATCAAAGCCTGTCTGTCCCTGCCTAGCTCCAATAATCTGAAGAAAAAATTCCTTTAAAAAAAGGGTTAAAGGACTGGCAGCAACGACAAAAACCATAAAATGAAAGTAAAATCTCCAAATACAAATTAAGTGCAAAAACAATCAATTCACAGAAATTACAATTCAAGGTTTCAATACCTTCTGCAGAGAAAGACTTTTATTTGACAAGTTTTTACGACCAAACACCTTCAATAAAGTGACTGCACTAAAAGTTCAGCAGAGAAAAACGGTTTAAAGATATTTGCTAAACCATCGCGATCTAACATTTTTCATAAAGTGATGGCACTAAATGTTCTACAAAGAACCACTGTAATTCATTGCCAAAAATTTCATTTCAAGTCTTTCTTCAGATAGCAATTAGAACAATATTGCAACCACACAGGTCCATGGTGCTCAAACAACACAGTGAACTATTTTTTTTGTAATTTGTCATTATTGACATGATGCATAAAATAAAAATTTGATTGTGGATTTTGAGATAATATCGGTAATTTAACAGTGTGCATTTTTTGTATGCAATTTCAAAGCAGAGGAAACTACTGTGAAAATGTTAGTTATTTTCCGTGAAAATAGGATTTTTTTACAGTGCACCAGGAGAACACTTGGGGGTCCTACATAAGGCCTTTGTTTCTTCAGCTGAAGTTGATGAGTAGACAGCGGTGCTCCTGAGACAGGGAACATGTCAGGCCGGATCCCTCCGTAATGAACACACAGACACCACTTCATCCCTGTCATGCCAATGGCATAGCCTACCAGGCTTATTTTTTATTGATTCGGTCTTACTGCCTTAATGCCTTTTGAGAGACCAGCATTTGACGATACTTAATGTGGCTAGTGCTAGGGAATTAGAAAACACTTTTAGCTCTATTATGTGAACAATTAACTGAGTTGTCAGTTACAAGATATTGAGATACGGGCTAGGCTTTTGAAGGCATTTCAAATCTACTGTTTTCATCCATTACCTTTCATTTTCACGCTTTTGTTCTGGTGGCAGTATCGAACAAAAAATATATAATTATCCACTCACCTCTTTTTCATATTGGTTTTGATCACTTCAAATGGTCTGCCATAGAGGAGACGGGAAATAATTAAAGGTATTGTGCAGAGCACACAAACTGCAATCATAATAGCTTACTTGACAGCTTACTCTCTACTATGCAGTTGCTCTTGGCACACAAAGAAAACAGCTCTTCAATGGTAGGCTTGCTTTGAAAAAGAGCAACACAGATTCTAGTCTATTCTATTTATGAATACATTTGACTCTGCATTGACAATATGACATGTTTCAGTATAAATCTCTCTTGTGTGATGCCGAATGCGGGCTATTCTCAGGAGTTTGTAACATCATTACACACTCGTCATTTTGGACAGGCAGTACTAACAGCCAAGATGCCACTCTGGGAACTTATTTTTTGTACTTCATTGACATTCATTCATCTATCTAATTTTGTTGAACTTCTTATTTAATATAGACCAGTAAGCAGTACAGCAGTACTAAATCCCCCTTAAGTTCCCTCCAGAGGATGACTCAACAAACAAAGACGTAACTCAAAGAGAGCTCTGTCATATCACGAGATAATATGATCTCTCCACCCGTTTTTCTCACTTGCGTTTCAGCACAGTGCCACAAGGGCCACCTTCTGTTACCTGGTCTAAATGTCAGTCCTTGCATGGGGAGATTAAGGAGACTACCGAGGCTGCAGTTCAGCTTTAAGACTTCATAAAAGCATGTTCAAAGCGGCTCTATGCGTCCTGCAGCGTCAGCTCTACCTTGCCTTTCTGCAAGCTGAACTTTCAAGTCGAATTGATGGACGAGCTGTAAGGCACTGATCAGAATCACTGGTAGTTACCTTCTCTCTCGGCCTGGCATTAAGTTCACCAGGAATGACACATCCTCACTTGGATGCTTCCCTACCAAAACCTGAAAGCCTAATTGGCAACCATTTGATCTCTTCGGTTCACTCTGCTGTGTGACATGGTCAGTGAAATCTAGCCCTCTTCTCTATGTCCAGGGCAGAAAACCTCACTACATTATTAATGCACAATTAACTACATTTGTTTATTCATAGCTGATGCTACCGTGTATCAAGTACATCTGATGGAGCTCTGAAGAGAACAAAACAAACAAAACAAGATTTCATAGGTGGTTACTCCCATTTGTCAAGCTGAGATGGACACACGACAATCATTCTAACAAAACCTCTTGGCTGAGAATACGACAGAGTGTGCTTCCCCTCAAAT
The DNA here is from genome assembly GCA_026901105.3 of Galaxias olidus. Taxonomy (NCBI): domain Eukaryota; kingdom Metazoa; phylum Chordata; class Actinopteri; order Galaxiiformes; family Galaxiidae; genus Galaxias; species Galaxias olidus. The sequence goes on from JAPMUY010004180.1 coordinate 24,232, forward strand.
AACTACGGCAGTTGGTAAATGGAGACCGAGAAAACTGGTGGAGTAGGCAAGGAGTGTTTTATGGCACATCCTCGGTTACACAGATTTCCTCTCTTACGTAGTCTGATGACATGTGCACACTACGGAAAAAAAGCGAAGGTTGCGTCCCAATACCCATACTAGCGTACTATATAGTAGGCCAGAAAAATATTTAGCATGTCCCAATACATATGTCAAATGTAGTAAGCCAAAAATACCAGGCTGTCCTACTACATCCAGTCTCATTTTACAGTCTCCTAGCCAGCTATACCTTTCTGACTTTTCTGACCCACAATGCTCCTCAAAGCAGGTGATACGTCACATCAACTCTCAGCACCGATGGAGCATCAATGATTTTCAAATTTGGCGTCACGGACTGCGACGGATGTTATGACGAAGTAGTATGTCCCAATTGTATGTCTACTTTAAGCAACAGTACGTACTTTGTAAGAGCAGCTGCGGTACCTACTAAAAGAAAAAAGTAGTAGTATGCGATTTGAGACGCAGCGCAAGTCATTGTTTAGGGTCCCTGGTCTTGCCTACTGTTCCACTGAGGACACACCTGTGCCTAAGTGGAGTCTGCTTTTCTCAGCACAGGGCCGCACTAAGGAGTTGGAAACTCCAGGCAATCTTCAGGTGGTGGTGCTACCTGGGGTTGGATCTAGGGACACCCTTAGCATCATGGTAAAGTCCCATAGATTGCAACACTATTTACTAATCATACGCTGCTGCACTAAATAGCCCTTCAACATAAACAGCAGAGAAAATGTAACCAGCACAAATAAAGTACCTGCCATAAGCAATAAGTCGTGCAGTTTAATTGTGGTGTCAGACAACTGTCTAATGCACTGGACAGTGTCTTATAGATAGCTTGTGATTTCAAAATCGTCCCAACTTAATGATCTAACAGGGCTTTGGCAGGTGTTAAGAATGTTTTTTTCATTCCACAATTTAAATCCAAGTGCTGCACACTGGGATGCAGTGTGGCACTGTTCATGTAGCTGAAAACACTTTCAACGACTAAATGGTCCTCACACACACCCTCTTTGGCCCCTACTTGCTCCACACATGCACATGCTCAGGCTCAGGCTCAGACACACACACACACACACACACACACACACACACACACACACACACACACACACACACACACACACACACACACACACACACACACACACACACACACACACACACACACACACACACACACACACCTGCCATTAAGGGGACGTGTTGACTAAAGCAGCTAGACGCAGCGGTCAGGAGTCGTCGTTTTTCTCTCAAACGGGCCAATCATGTGCATTGACCTGAGTGTGTCACTTCAGCCCGACTCGCTGACCTTTCTGTCAAGCTCCACTGCTCAACTCAGACTTCTCAGATGTGAGTTCATTAGGGACCAGGGGACCACAGTGGGGCTCTCTAAGGGCCCTTCCCTCATGAGGGTGTGTGTTGACACATGGGGGTCCATGTAAAGGCCACACGGTGTTACACTGCTCCGTGTTCAGAAGTCATTACATTGCCCCTTTATACAAGACAGGTGTGAGATCTTTTTGTACTCCAGAATCTGTGTATGCCTGCTCGTGTGTGGAAAGCTTACTTTTGGCGTAATATTGAGCCAAATGATAAATGTGTGTATCCTAATGTGTGTTATACTAGGTGATTACTAGGCGGCAAGGGAGCGTCTTTGTGAGTTAAAAGGTGTGCATGGTGACTGTCAGAGAGTGTGTTACGTATGTGTGTTCCGAGCTGTTAATTGCACCTCTATTTGGGGGCTGCTATCTTTGTTGTGACAGCGGTCAGAATAGAGAGTGTTTCATAGCTTCTTATTGAGATACCCTTGACGTTGCTCCAGCTGTTTATGGGTGTATGTGTCCCTCTCTCTAGCTCTCTCTCTCTCACACACACACACACTGTGTCTCGCTGTACTCTTTGTCTTTATTTCTTCCTTTTTCTCTCACTAAATCTCCCTCTCTCAGGGTCTCAAGTGAGGAACAAAACACAATGCAGGCCGTTAAACTGTTCCTCAAGCAGCTGTTTCCTAATCCCTCTTATCAGTCCCTTTACTTTTCTACTTCTTCCCTAATGTCTGTCCCCTCTTAATCAGAGGATCTGTCAGGATCTAACAGATGAAAAGAATACAAGGCTGAGCAGGGAAGAAGATGTCATGGATGTACCATCCAATTGAGTTACAAGTTGGGAATCATTCAAGTTTTTGCAAAGAGAATCCTGGTGGATTTTGAGATGTGCTGGAAGAGTATATAGCCCCCTCTCTAAATGTCACTTTGTCTCTGTGCCTCCTCCTGCCTGGTCTCTCCCGATTGAATTTCTCAAACAAGGCACATAATGCTTTGAAGGCCGTCCATGTATTGATTAGGAAGGCGACTGAGGCTGTGGGGGGGAGTTGGCTGTCTACAACGTGTCTGACTAAAGAGTAATCAAAGCTGAGGCCTGGGGATGGATAGGAAGCAAACTATTGAGGTGAGGTGTACGCCAATGAACCACAAACAACACCAGTTCAACACTTCTGGATATTTGGTGGGGCACAAAAGCAGGAACTTGGAAGAAAATGTATTGGATCCAAAGATTGGAATGTCTCATTGGAGTAAATAAAACAAACACTCTTTGGAAACATCCCATGTAAATGAGGGCTAGAAATGGAGTCTTAAGAGCACCTTAGCCCATGGTAAAAACAGACTTTTACGGGGGTTTTCGTCTAAACAGTGCGTAAAAGTTTACAGGCCATCTGTTTCCACTGGAAGGAGGACAAAGTAAGAGAGAGAGAGAGAGAGAGAGAGAGAGAGAGAGAGAGAGAGAGAGAGAGAGAGAGAGAGAGAGAGAGAGAGAGAGAGAGAGAGAGAGAGAGATGGAACAAGCCATAGACGAGGGAAGAAGAACTAAGCCCAAGGTAAAAAGTGGGTGGGTTGAAGAATAGAGAGAGAGACAGTAAAAGATGGGGGGAAAGAGAGAATGAGGAAGACAAATGTGGTAAACGAGATAAGTTCAACTTCATCAGGGCTCTCTGAGAACACCTCAACACAATCCACAATCACCATGCTGTGTCCTGCAATACCAGCTCAGACTCCCCCCACACCTTCCTCCTCCAAATGAGACCAGAATACCAATGAGGCCTTGTGAACTATCCCGTCTCTACATTCAGGATGAAGGTATATTTCAGCGGCTAAAAGTGCTGATGTCATGGCTACCATGGTGAAACCCAGCACTCATCATGAGTGGCTGTCGGCAGTCAAATTTGTGGACCATGACGAACCTCCCCTCTGCCACGAAACATTAGCCACAGGGCCATCCGAGAGAGGGTCATTCACTCCTAATCCATGAAGTCTGAAATTCACACCGATGTGGGCGGGTGCAATTTGTTGGCACACGAAAGGCACTTTCACACCCACACATACAAAATATGTATGCCCGCAGATTTAGAGTAAACTGTCGCACGCACACACACATACACGTAGGAAGGCCCACACCCTCACACACATACACGTAGGAAGGCCCACACCCTCACACACATACACGTAGGAAGGCCCACACCCTCACACACATACACGTAGGAAGGCCCACACCCTCACACACATACTTGGGTCGAACACCCTCTCACAAGCGGCGGCTCTTTTCACCATTCACCCATTTTGTGTGTTTACTTGATCTTGGAATTGATGATGATCTCCGTTTTGTAATGTGAAGTAAGTTGCGATATGTTGGGTGAGCAAGTCTGGTGCAAATTGGCTACCGTGGTGTCACCCAGACTGATTGTTGTGTGTGATAGCTGTCTGTCCATTCATTGTGTGTACCTAATTGGCGACCAATTTGTTAGGTGCTTTGAGTCCTGAGAAAAAGCGCTAAAAACTAAATCCAATGAATTATTATTATTAAAAAATCACCAACTTTATGCATTATAGTAGCACAATTGTCATGACTACGCACCGCGGCAGCTAAGGAGCTGTGAAGAGAGCTCTCTTTCTCCCCTTCCTGCTGGGAAGATCTAAACAAGCACGGATTTGCAAAAGCTATGACCATGTACATTTTTGTCGACCGACCGACCGACCGACCGACCGACCAACCGAGCAAGCTATAGAGCAGCTGGTCACAGCTAATAAACAGACAAATTGTTCAAAACGATGTTCTTTATTGTTGAATAGCAGCAAAATGTGTAACCCTTCATTAAAGACATGCACTCTGTCTCTCTTTCTCGCTCTCTCTCACACACATACACACACACAAGCAAACAATGCATCCTTCTCATCTTTACGGTAAAATCTCTAGGTGAAGCCTCAACACTCTAAAACACATGTGTGTGTGTGTGTGTGTGAGAGAGAGAGAGAGAGAGAGAGAGAGAGAGAGAGAGAGAGAGAGAGAGAGAGAGAGAGAGAGAGAGAGAGAGAGAGAGAGAGAGAGAGAGAGAGAGAGAGAGGACTAATAATGCACAAGCAATGTTTCTGCAAGTGATTGAAAACTTACTCTGAACGTTTTGTCACTTTTCGACCCGCCTGCCTGCCCGAACCCGCAACATTTTCTAGTAAGCTTACCCGAACCCGCCCGACCCGCAGGTTGTTGTTCTACCCGCGCATCACTACTAACCAGAAAAACGGTCAGGGAGAAGAGGGGGTTGGGGCTGGAAAGATAGGCTTTGCCCCGGCTGGCTTCCCCAGGAAGACAGCTGACCTTATGCCGTGTCAATTAAGAGTAAACCTGGCCTTGGCTCTCGTCTGGTGCCACTCAGCTCAGGGGACAAGGCCCATAGGAGAGAGGAACCCGCTGTTGCGCCATCTCTACCTTGCACATAAGTGGCTCCCATTCCATTGCTGCTCTGTAAAGTTGCAGTGATAGTGTTTGAAGGAATCCTGACCCCGTGTGCAAGCCACAATTCAAAGAAGCCACTCTCAGCCCTCAGAGGTTTAATGTTGTGCTGAAGGGACTGAAAGTGTGTTCACGGAAATCCCCTGTTGCTTCCCATCACGCACCCAAACCTTCTGTTTTGATCATTGGCAATATTATGATCATGTAGTGTCTAATTGGTCCAAGTGGAGGACTACTGATTTCACAGTTTGGTTCTTTGTGCTGCTGAAATACAGTTAGGCCCAAAAATATTTGGACAGTGACACAATCTTCATGATTTGGGCTCTGCATGCCACCACATTGGATTTGAAATGAAACAACTACAACGGAATTGAAGTGCAGACTTTAAGGTTTAATTCAAGGGGTTGAACAAAAATATATGATTAAACATGTAGGAATTGTAGCTATTTTTATACAAACGCTCCTCATTTCAGGGGCTCAAAAGTAATTGGACAAATAAACATAACCCCAAGTAAAATGTTACTTTTCAATATTTTGTTGAGAATCCTTTGCAGGCAATGACTGCCTGAAGTCTGGAACCCATGGACATCACCAAACGCTGGGTTTCCTCCTTTGTGATGCTTTGCCAGGCCTTTACTGCAGCGGTCTTCAGTTGTTGCTTGTTTGTGGGTCTTTCTGCCTTAAGCTTTGTCTTGAGCAAGTGAAATGCATGCTCGATTGGGTTGAGATCTGGTGATTGACTCGGCCATTGCAGAATATTCCACTTCTTTGCTTTAAAAAACTCCTGGGTTGTTTTGCAGTATGTTTTGGGTCATTGTCCATCTGTACTGTGAAGCGCCGTCCAATCAACTTTGCTGCATTTGGCTGAATCTGAGCAGAAAGTATATCCCTATACACTTCAGAATTCATCCGGCTGCTTCTGTCTTTTGTCACATCATCAATAAACACAAGTGACCCAGTGCCATTGGAAGCCATGCATGCCCATGCCATCACACTGCCTCCACCATGTTTTACAGAAGATGTGGTGTGCTTTGGATCATGAGCTATTCCAATTCTCCTCCAAACTTTCTTCTTCCCACCATTCTGGTACAGGTTGATCTTAGTCTCATCTGTCCAAAGAATGCTGTTCCAGAACTGGGTTGGCTTCTTCAGGTGTTTTTTGGCAAAGTCAATTCTGGCCTTTCTATTTTTGAGGCTGATTAATGGTTTGCACCTTGTGGTGAATCCTTTGTATTTACTCTCATGAAGTCTTCTCTTTATGGTAGACTTAGATACTGATACACCTACTTCCTGGAGAGTGTTCTTCACTTGAGTGGATGTTGTGAAGGGGTTTTTCTTCACCAAGGAAAGGATTCTGCGATCATCCACCACTGTTGTCTTCCGTGGACGTCCAGGCCTTTTTGAGTTCCCAAGCTCACCAGTGCACTCTTTTTTTCTCAGAATGTACCAAACTGTTGATTTGGCCACGCCTAACATTTCTGCTATCTCTCTGATGGATTTCTTCTTTTTTCAGCCTCAGGATGGTCTGTTTCACCTCCATTGAGAGCTCCTTTGACCGCATGTTGTGTGTTCACAGCAACAGCTTCCAAATGCAAACGCCACACCTGGAATCAACTCCAGACCTTTTAACTGCTTAATTGATGACAGGTTAATGAGGAAGAGCCCATGCAGCGTTGTTATTATTTTTTGCAGCCTTCTGAGTCAATTGTCCAATTACTTTTGGTCCCTTGAAAAAGAGGCGGCTACGTATTAAAGAGCTGTAATTCCTAAACCCTTGCTCCAATTTGGATGTGAATACTCTCAAATTACAGCTGAGAGTCTGCACTTTAAGCCCATATTGATTATATAATTGTATCCTGAATATGTTTTCGTAAACAGCTAAAATAACAAAACTTGTGTCACTGTCCAAATATTTTTGGCCCTAACTGTAGGTCCAGAGGGAAATTGTGTCAAAATTGGGCTTCATGTACTATGTGCTGGTTACTGGGGAGATTCGCACACACGTCTGGCTATGCAGTCATGCATTTGTGCAGTTGGTCGTCACATGAAAAGGACACAACGCAGTCCCTCTCATTAATAATAGGATGCAATGTGCAACACAAGCAAAATTACATAGGCTACTACACTGTAAAAACATGCATGTCCAAAAATAAGTAAATATTTACTTAGATTTAGGTAAAGCTAACTTGGATTAAGCAAATTTATTTGCCAATGGGGTAAGGTCATTTCACTTAACGAGACTTCTTGAAACAAGATGAATAATCGAACATTCACAAGTCTTAGATACATTGATATAAGATATAAACTGTATATCTAAATATTGCCATGACATCATGACAATAAGCCATGACATCAAACCTCTCCGGGAACCATCACCTTATCGTGGTGGAGAGGTTTGTGTGTCCCTATGAACCTGGGGGCTGTGTTGTCTGGAACCTTGTGTTCCTGGTAGGGTCTCCCATGGCAAATTGGTCTCGGGCGAGGGGCCGGACTAAGAATGGTTAAAAAACCCTCATGGAAAAACCTGTAAGAGAGGACGATACCCGGCCCGGAGGAAGCCCGGTGTCCCCTTCTGGAGCCAGGCCCAGGAGGAGGACCCGTCAGCGAGCGCCTGGTGGCCGGGCTTGCCACGGAGCCCGGCCGGGCATAGCCCGAAAAGCAACGTGGACAACAACAACATCTCTTCTTCTCCGTCCCGTGGGCTCACCACCCGCGGGAAAAACCAAGGGGGTCGGGTGCGCTGCCAGAAAGGTGGCAGTGAAGGCAGAGGTTTTCGACGGATCGGACCCGGGTGGCAGAGGCTGGCTTTGGGGACGTGGAACGTCACCTCTCTGGGAGGAAAGGAGCCGGAGCTTGTGCGGGAGGTGGAGCGCTACCAGCTGGATCTGGTGGGGCTTACCTCTACGCACAGCCTCGGCTCTGGAACCTCACTTCTGGATAGGGGTTGGACTCTATTCTTCTCCGGAGCTCACCAGGGTGAGAGGCGCAAGGCTGGTGTGGGGATACTTACGAGTCCCCGGCTAAGTGCCTCTATGTTGGAGTTTACCCCAGTGGACGAGAGGGTCGCCTCCCTACGCCTTCGGGTCATGGGGGGAAAACTCTGACTGTTGTCTGTGCCTATGCACCAAACAGCAGTTCGGAGTATTCGGCCTTTTTGGAGACCCTGGATGGAGCCTTGTATGGGGCTCCTGAGGGGGACTCTGTAGTCTTGCTGGGGGACTTCAACGCACATGTGGGCAATGATGGAGACACCTGGAGAGGCGTGATTGGGAGGAACGGCCTCCCCGATCTGAACCCGAGTGGTGGCTTGTTATTGGACTTCTGTGCTAGTCATGGAATGGCCATAACGAACACCATGTTCGAACATAAGGATGCTCATAAGTGTACCTGGTACCAGAGCACCCTAGGCAGAAGGTCGATGATCAATTTTGTTATCGTATCATCGGACCTGAGGCCATATGTTTTGGACACTCGGGTGAAGAGGGGGGCAGAGCTGTCAACTGATCACCATCTGGTGGTGAGTTGGGTCAGGTGGCGGGGGAAGCCTCTGGACAGACCTGGTAAGCCCAAGCGTGTAGTGCGGGTGAACTGGGAACGTCTGGAGGAGTCCCCGGTCCGGGAGGCCTTCAACTCACACCTCCGGCGGGGCTTCTCTGGCATCCCTGTGGAGGCTGGGGGCATTGAACCGGAGTGGGCGATGTTCAAAGCCTCCATTGCTAAAGCTGCGTCTGAGAGTTGTGGTCTCAAAGTCTTAGGTGCCTCAAGGGGCGGTAACCCTCGAACATCCTGGTGGACACCGGTGGTCAGGGGAGCCGTCCGATTGAAGAAGGAGGCCTTCCGGGACATGCTGTCCCGGGCGACTCCGGAGGCAGTTGCAAGGTACCGACAGGCCCGAAGGACTGCAGCCTCGGCCATGGCAGAAGCAAAGCAGCGGGCGTGGGAGGAGTTCGGAGAAACCATGGAGAAGGACTTTCGGCTGGCGCCAAAGCGGTTCTGGAAGACCATCCGACACCTCAGGAGGGGAAAGCAGGGAACCATTCAAGCTGTATACAGTAAGGATGGGACGTTGTTGACCTCAACTGACAAGGTGATTGGGAGGTGGAAGGAGCACTTTGAGGAACTCCTGAACCCGACAAACCCACCCTACATAGTAGAGACAGGGCTGGAGGATGATGGGGGATCAGCATCAATCTCCCTGGCGGAGGTCACTGAGGTAGTCAAACAACTCCACAGTGGCAAAGCCCCAGGGGTTGATGAGATCCGCCCAGAAATGCTGAAGGCTTTGGGTGTTGAGGGACTGTCATGGATGACACGTCTTATCAACATTGCGTGGAGGTCGGGGACAGTACCTAAGGAGTGGCAGACCGGGGTGGTGGTTCCCCTGTTCAAAAAGGGGGACCGGAGAGTGTGTGCCAACTACAGAGGCATCACATTACTCAGCCTCCCCGGGAAAGTATACTCCAGGGTGCTGGAAAGGAGGGTTCGACCGATAGTCGAACCTCGGATTGAGGAGGAACAATGCGGTTTCCGGCCTGGTCGTGGAACAACGGACCAGCTTTTTACCCTCGCGAGGATCTTTGAGGGGGCCTGGGAGTATGCCAATCCGGTCTACACGTGTTTTGTGGATTTGGAGAAGGCGTATGATCGGGTTCCCCGGGAGATACTGTGGGAGGTGCTGCGAGAGTATGGGGTGAGGGGGTCTCTACTCAGAGCCATCCAATCTCTGTACTCCCAAAGCGAGAGCTGTGTCCGGGTCTGCGGCAGTAAGTCGGACTCGTTTCCGGTGAGGGTTGGCCTCCTCCAAGGCTGCGCTTTGTCACCTATCCTGTTTGTGGTATTCATGGACAGGATCTCACGGCGTAGCCGCGGGGGGGGGGGGGGGGGGGCTGCGGGTTGGTGGGCAGAGGATTGCATCACTGCTTTTTGCAGATGATGTGGTCCTGATGGCATCATCAGTCTGCGACCTGCAGCACTCATTGGATCGGTTCGCAGCCGAGTGTGAAGCGGCTGGGATGAGGATCAGCACCTCCAAATCTGAGGCCATGGTTCTCAGCAGGAAACCGATGGATTGTCTACTCCAGGTAGGGAATGAGTCTTTACCCCAAGTGAAGGAGTTCAAGTATCTTGGGGTCTTGTTCTCGAGTGAGGGTAAAATGGAACGAGAGATGGGCCGGAGAATTGGAGCAGCGGGTGCGGTGTTGCAGTCGCTCTATCGCACCGTTGTGACAAAGAGAGAGCTGAGCCAGAAGGCAAAGCTCTCAATCTACCGGTCTATCTTTGTTCCTACTCTCACCTATGGTCATGAAGGGTGGGTCATGACCGAAAGAACGAGATCGCGGATACAAGCGGCGGAAATGAGTTTCCTCCGGAGGGTGGCTGGCATCTCCCTTAGGGATAGGGTGAGAAGTTCAGCCATTCGTGAGGGACTCGGAGTAGAGCCGCTGCTTCTTTGCGTAGAAAGGAGCCAGTTGAGGTGGTTGGGGCATCTAGTAAGGATGCCACCTGGCCGCCTCCCTAGGGAGGTGTTCCAGGCACGTCCAGCTGGGCGGAGGCCGCGGGGCAGACCTAGAACCAGGTGGAGGGATTATATCTCCACACTGGCCTGGGAACGCCTTGGAATCCCCCAGTCAGAGCTGGTTAATGTGGCCCCGGGAAAGGGAAGTTTGGGATGCCCTGCTTGAACTGCTACCTCCGCGACCCGACCCCGGACAAAGCGGATGACGATGATGATGATGATCTAAATATTGATATATATAGAGAGAGATATAAGATATTTTTTCTCATAATAAGAAATCTTAGATATATTGGCTTGATACAAAATATTTGGTCTTGCTTAGATTTCATTTTTTTACTTTACACAAACAGCAAATGCACATTTGGTTGCGCTTGTAATAAAATCATCATAGAGGGTAAAATGCAGAAACACAATCCCAGGTTCAGTCCAATTGCTATTTTTCACTTACGTATGACTAAGTATACCAAAATATCCTTGTAAAATGCGAAATAATGTATCCTAAAGCACGTGTTAAAGTCAGTCGCAAATGTTGAGAATTTGCTGTAAATGGTATGCAAACATACCATGCTAACCATAGAATACCATTTTGAAAATATATTACATAAAATACCTTTCAAAATTAAGTATTATTTTTATTATTGTATTTATTTATTTATACAGGGTTAACCGAGCAAACTTGTGTTTGATAGCTGTCGGTCTATTCGTTGTTCGTTCTGTGTAATTAATTGGCTTTGAGTCTTGAGAAAAGCGCTAAATAAAATTGATTATTATTATGAAGCAAGATTAAAAGGTAAGTAAACAAAATGCAAATGTAAACAAAAAAGAGACAATGTTTTTCCCTCCTATCACTAAAGAAGATCATCCTACTTTTGTATACAGTGTATAATGATGAGTTCTAAAATTATCCCGTTACAAACGAAAAGCACTGTGGCAAACTGCATCAAGGGACTTTAAAATTAAAAAATATGTTACAAATATAGATAAAATCCCGAAAGTATCGACAAATATCTTTTCATTAAGTTGTTTTCAGTCATTTGAGTGAATGGCAAATACTTGCTGTGTTCTTACCCTACTGTTAAGTGCTCTACATTTTGCATATGGTGTATTCAGGTACATGCTTGTGATGGCGGTTGTTCAGGGAAAAGAGAGCAGGTTTTCTTGCTTGTAAATAAGCAGCATTTTGATACATATTATGTGTATTTGGGCATTATTTCTGAAGGTGCACATAATGCATTCATGTATGTAACGTGTTGCTGGACATCCAACTCCCACAGTACTGAAACGGAAAAAAACATCTATAAAAATAGTTAACTATCTCTTCATCCATATTATACATTAGAAAGCTTCTTCCCCATTTCAAGTACACGCCTAATGCTTTCAACCAAAACACTGAGGTTTAAGAAGGCTTTTTTATACAGGGGCAAAGCATCCTTAGGCTGGTGTAATGGCACTTATGAAAGGGACCTGGTGATTTTATTCATGAGAACATTTCCTATCTCACTCCAACGCTGCTTCTCATCTTACCTTGGTGAAGAGAACAGCTAAAAACAGATCAGCAGACAGAAATAGGGTTAGAGACGGAAGGTTAACAAGAAAGATTGATAATGAGTGAGAGGTGCAGGGCAAATCATTATAAAGAACAACGGACAAAATATTGATTGCCAGAGAACAAGTTTAAAAAACCCAAAAAGAGGCAGGAGTCAAAAGGAAAATGAGCACCCTGGTGAGACTTATAGAAATGTAAAGCTATTGTTCTGGCTCTGGAGGTAGAACAATTCTTCCATCGCTTTTTTCAGCCGTCACAAGTTGGCGGTCCACCAACTCATTCCCCCAGAAGGCCTTGTGGTAGGCTAGTGTTTGACCTACAGACCAACATGGCTCATCACATGTGTGATGATCACAATCCATACGCAGACCGGGCTGAGCTCCAAACTGTGCCACCGGTTGCTGTCGACTGCATTATAAAATCTAAACTTCATTAGACTTGTAGTGTGCTAAATACACAAACGGTTCCTAAAGCCTCATTCACAGAAGAAATGTGTGCTTGGTTCGCCACAAGGTAGGGCGCAGAGCATAGTGCAGACACCAGTAAAGCGCAGTGCAGATATACGTCATCAACATGATGAAATTTACTGCTGCTAAACTAACGTTTGCATACGTAGCATAGCCAATGTCACTTTATTTGTCTGGCATTGCAACGTACATAAACAGCTATTTTTATTGAACCTCAATATAACCAGGAGAAACACAATGAGATTAGAAGAAACGTTTTTCAACTGGGAGCAGGGCAGCAAGCTAGTTTCAGAATCTTTCTGGCTATGTCACGAGGGCTGAACGACTAATCGATTTCAAATTGAAATTGCGATTTGAGACAATTGAATTAACAAATGCAAAGGCTGCAATTTGTTAGCTTGTCTAACCAGGGTTTAAATGGTCAATGCTTATACAAACGCATGCCATCCTCGTGTGAAAGTCATGCTCACTAATCAGAAGTGCTGTGCTGTTCATACTGTATAACAGTCATGCTCACCAATCAGAAGTGGCCTAATGCGACTATACATACGCCCACCATCAGGGCTCAACTAAGGTTTAAACGTGGTTGCCAGGCTGGGCAACCATGAACCATGTTTTAGTTGCCCAAATAGACAGTGTGGTTGGCATGCCATATTATCTGATTTATATGTATAATTAACGATTGTGTTGCATTTTTTATCTATTACACATGATCTTTTTAATTTAACGAAATTTTAACACGTTAATATCATTTAAGCATCCACAACGATTTAACCTAATGAAATTATGACAACCAAACACAATTTTCGATTTTTCTGTTTTAGATTTAAAGTTTGAAGTAGCTTGTCACAACTAGGGTTGTCAGCTGTCCTGTATTAGCGAGGACGTCCTGTATATTGGGTTAAATTGGTTTGTCCCATATGTATGGGACCTCCCTTGTCTCTATATTGACTGCTACTCGCTACTCCACTCTGATCACCAGACGGCACAATAAGTCTGTTTTAGATCTCAGTGTCATGTCCTGTATGAATGTAGGTAGCTTATTATGTGTTAAATGTATCAGCGCTGAGTCACTCAGGATAGCTACATTAATAACGTAATTACATTATCCCGACCGGCTAGTAACTTTAGACGCTTTACTGTTGCGCGCAATCTCACAACAAATACTGCATGAAGCACATACGATGGCATTTCCACAAAAACATTTGACGAATCAAAACAACGTGATCTTTAAAAAAAAATGTAGAGAGAAGAAAGGCTGAGAAATTAAGTTAGCCTATACAGTCCTTTGCAAATGTAAACCAACACTTTCGAAATACAAAACAGACATTTTTACTTCCATGTTTAGGCTGACAATGCACTGTCCAGTCAGAAAAAATATTCCAATGGTTTATGCAATCAAATATGCAACTAAAGAACGGGACGCATTGTTTAACTTGTTTTGTTTCAGAACCAAATAATATCGTGATGCGTAAACTTTATTGGACACAATGTAACCGAAATTGTTGGCATTTGGTTGAATTACACAAACGTTTGTTTTACACTTTTTTTAAATGGACTGAACTGAAGTTAGCTAACCTGACCAGAGATGTTTCTTGTGCGCACGTGAGAATGAACATGAGAATAAAAAAAAATCCATTAATTGAGAAAATGGTATTTAGCGTATTATATAATAACTGTTTAATGCAGGATTAGCGTAATTTTATCCATTTAAAACGGTATAAAAATATAAATATAAGTGGTTGCCAAAATGGGCAACCACTTAAAATTGAATGGTTGCGATTGCCTCAAAACTGGTTGTAATGTCGAGCCCAGCCCACCAAGGACACGAAGCCCAAGGTAAATAAGTGTTGTCAATTTCACGTCTTTCGCTACATTTGCGATCTTTCAGACCCTCCTACGGTTTTTATTTCTACAAGGTGAATAGTGACAAATCTAGCTACCTGTTCAGACCATCAAGGAAAAAGTGAGAAATCTATACAAATCTATTAAACTGTCATTTATTCCCATGCATTCTGCTCATAGTAATTGCAGATTAGAGCGGGTAGCTCTCTCTCCCCTTCTGTCCCTCTCTTACAGCATGAGCAGGCAGCCAGTGTTTCAGGCAGGAGATCGTTTAACAGAAAGGTCCTATTATTTTCTACTTTCTTTTACTTAACAGTGACAATTTTTGAGTCAATTGTTTTATGTTTGATTGTTCTACGTTCTATGCTAATATTTTACTTATTTATTGTTGAAATCAATTCAATACTCATCGTTGCATTAAAATATAGTAAGCCTACAGGTAATATGTTGGCGGTATCTCATGTTGTAATGCTCCATTGCTGTAACAAGATGAAAAACAAAACAAACAAACAAAAACAAACATGTCAGTTGAACAAGAATCATCTATAGTGTATTTTATTGATATTTGAATTTCATACTCAACAATGCTTTTTTCACGTAATAAAAGGATAACATTATTGAGATGGATTAGATGACTAAATAAGATATATTTGACAAGTAAAGGTAAAAAAGGTGAAGTTGTTGTCTGAAATGGGGAATATTTCACATTTACTTTTTGTAACTTTTTCAACTGTGCCCTGGTCATTAACACTGTCAACAGCGACTCTTTTTTTCAAGCAAGGCCCTGAAGACACACTCTGTCATAGATGTGGCCACCAGTTAATGTGGTTGTTTTTTCACTGAGCTTGAAGGTGCCCTACTCTCAAGATCTGAGGCGTGGGCACTGCTCACTAGCATCTCTGCTTTGTTTACAAGGACATGTAAACCATGCTTCATAATGGCCCTGCTGTGGACAAGGCTACATGGAGGTCTCAGCCTTGAGGTTTGTTCATAAAGACACATATGGCAGTGTATCGTCACAAGTCGGATACGTCGCCGCTACTCCCAACCAGCGGTCATCCTTCACCGGGAGTGACTTATGACTCCAATGCTGAGGATAACAATGTTGGGTGGCATGTGGCCCTTTAAGGGGGCAAGTAGGAGAGAGAGAGAGAGAGAGAGATAACAGTAAAGAGAAGGAGAGGCTGATGATAATGATGATATTGATCATTTAGAACAAAAAGAAGGATAAAAGTACCTCAACAGGAAGCCAGAGAGAGAGAGACAGAGAACGATGGAAAAAAACACATTCAGAGGAAAGATTGTTACCCTCCATCTGGGTTCCTTTGCCATATCCAGACAGCCAGAAGGGTCACCAAGGTGTCTGCCTCCCACTGGGACCCCGTGCCTAATACGGGCCTTGTTATATCAGGACCAGGGAGTAGCTTCACTAGCCAGTCAATCTGGACACTGTCATTTCGTTACACCATTTCATCATTAGGAGTTAAGAGCAAGGGACTGTTAGCGGTGAAATGTGGAGACAAAAAAGTTAAATAAAAGTTGTTCTAAATAAAACTGAACAATCAAATAGGGAACAGAGACCTTGACTAGATCAGATACAGAAGCTAGTGCTTTCCCAAAGGGGCTTGGATTAAGGTTTCCCTCCCTTCCCCTCCTCTGCAACCTACAGAGCTGACTAAATACATTTATTTCTAAAAACGAATACTACATTGGCCTCGACCACTTTTATTCTCAAAGGTTTCTTTCCATCAAAGTTGCCTCTTATTTCAAGCTGGCTCTTGGTCGAGTCTTCTACTTCAAGTAGAAAGGGAGCCATGAACAGCTTTTGTTTGTCTTGGCATTGTTAAGGATACATTAGGAGATAATTAAAACATCATCATCATCATCATCATCTTCATCCGCTTTGTCCGGGGTCGGGTCGCGGAGGTAGCAGTTCCAGCAGGGCATCCCAAACTTCCCTTTCCCGGGCCACATTTACCAGCTCTGACTGGGGGATTCCAAGGCGTTCCCAGGCCAGTGTGGAGATATAATCCCTCCACCTGGTCCTAGGTTTGCCCCGCGGCCTCCGCCCAGCTGGACTTGCCTGGAACACCTCCCTAGGGAGGCGGCCAGGTGGCATCCTTACTAGATGCCCGAACCACCTCAACTGGCTCCTTTCTACGCAAAGAAGCAGCGGCTCTACTCCGAGTCTCTCACGAATGGCTGAACTTCTCACCCTATCCCTAAGGGAGATACCAGCCACCCTCCGGAGGAAACTAATTTCCGCCGCTTGTATCCGCGATCTCGTTCTTTCGGTCATGACCCACCCTTCATAACCATAGGTGAGAGTAGGAACAAAGATAGACCGGTAGATTGAGAGCTTTGCCTTCTGGCTCAGCTCTCTCTTCGTCACAACGGTGCAATAAAGCGACTGCAATACCGCACCCGCTGCTCCAATTCTCCGGCCCATCTCTCGTTCCATTTTCCCCTCACTCGAGAACAAGACCCCGAGATACATGAACTCCTTCACTTGGGGTAAAGACTCATTCCCTACTTGGAGTAGACAATTCATCGGTTTCCTGCTGAGAACCATGGCCTCAGATTTGGAGGTGCTGATCCTCATCCCAGCCGCTTCACACTCGGCTGCGAACCGATCCAATGAGTGCTGCAGGTAGCAGACTGATGATGCCATCAGGACCACATCATCTGCAAAAAGCAGTGATGCAATCCTCTGCCCACCAACCCGCAGCCCCCCTCCCCACGGCTACGCCGTGAGATCCTGTCCATGAATATCACAAACAGGATAGGTGACAAAGCGCAGCCTTGGAGGAGGCCAACCCTCACCGGAAACGAGTCCGACTTACTGCCGAGAACCCGGACACAGCTCTCGCTTTGGGAGTACAGAGATTGGATGGCCCTGAGTAGAGACCCCCTCACCCCATACTCTTGCAGCACCTCCCACAGTATCTCCCGGGGAACCCGATCATACGCCTTCTCCAAATCCACAAAACACGTGTAGACCGGATTGGCATACTCCCAGGCCCCCTCAAAGATCCTCGCGAGGGTAAAAAGCTGGTCCGTTGTTCCACGACCAGGCCGGAAACCGCATTGTTCCTCCTCAATCCGAGGTTCGACTATCGGTCCAACCCTCCTTTCCAGCACCCTGGAGTATACTTTCCCGGGGAGGCTGAGTAATGTGATGCCTCTGTAGTTGGCACACACTCTCTGGTCCCCCTTTTTGAACAGGGGAACCACCACCCCGGTCTGCCACTCCTTAGGTACTGTCCCCGACTTCCACGCAATGTTGATAAGACGTGTCATCCATGACAGTCCCTCAACACCCAGAGCCTTCAGCATTTCTGGGCGGATCTCATCAACCCCTGGGGCTTTGCCACTGTGGAGTTGTTTGACTACATTATTAAATTATTAAATAATTAAATAATTAAAACATCCTTCATAATCTTGCAAAAACTTAAGCAGAACAGGAATGTCAGAGTTTCACCAAAGAAGAAGCCATTGGGGCAGGCATATACCTTCCAAAGATCCTTCCACCCCATCTGTCGATGTTGCACAGCTTTCTCATTGAGGCCCCTCATTGAAAACCATTACTGTAGAACAGTAGCTCACATGAATCGAGTTAAGAAACAGGAAAGTGCATAACTCCCCGATGTATGCTTTTTCGGAGCGATCTGTAAAGCAATTAGAAAGATAGATGCTGGGGCAACTCTCAAACTCAATTAAAATTTCCCATTATGTTGATTAACCTGTCGATAAATCTTGTTTGGCACTTGGTGGTTTCAGTCAAGGTTTTAATGGCTTTAATGCTTCTGAAAAAAACTCCTTCCATCCAATTCTCCTGCACCTCAACATTGTCACCCACATTGTGCAGAAAAGGCAATTAAAGCATAAGCTTTCTCTTACTGAATGAATCAAAGTTTGATTTACCTTTTTTTTATTATGCGTGTGGCCCCAATATACAGGATGCATTGCCTTTGACCTGTAAAATACTGTAAGATTTCCACTAACAGAGTTATTATTTTTCAAGTTAGATCAGTTTGGAGCTTTTGCCTTGCCACCAACTACAGAAAAGTATTCCTAGCCATAAAAAAATAACTCACAGGAGATCTCCCTGACAACCCTTCTACCGGCAAGTTTGTTTTGTAGATTGTTGAAGCAAACGACAGCTGATGGTTTACTATAATTTCCTGCAATCACCAGGCCAACTTTAAACTGTCCGTAACTTGTTATTGTGTTTCCAAGTGGGTTGTGTCATTTGTCCAAGAAATCTTTGCCAAAATATTGTCATTTCATAACTAGAGTTCTGAAGTAAAGAAATTACTGACTGATACAACAAACTACAGCTAGTCATTTGGAACTTGTGTGTTGAGAGTTTATATAAGAGCCAAGCCTGAAGCGATGTTAGCTTATTTCTAGCCGGATTCAGAAACCCCCCAATCCTATGTCCGTCCTATGAAAGGTTGAGGAACCAGTCTGTATAACTTGCTAAGACTGCTCTACTTTCTGGAACCTTTTGTGTTTTCTTCTCTGTCTTCTACTCAGTTCCAAGATACTCTCTTCTTTGATCTTCATACAAGCTGTTTGAGTTGGAATTGAATCCCTTCAGGTACAGTGTTTTTTATACATTCTAAGCCTTATTAATCCTTTTTCTTTTTAAATTTTAATCTTCTCAGTGATATGTGAAAAAGCCATGAGAGCTTAATAATTCATAATTTGAAGCGAGAGAAAAACTTTGTTATGGGCACATTTTATAAAGTTTACACTGTATATGGTGAATAATGCAAATGAGAAACGAGGCAGGCCTAGTGTTTACCACTGAAAGACAAGGAGGCAAATGTCATTGCATGCCCATGTTAAAGTTCTGTCTCAATTATTCTCGTGTAATTTGAGCCGCTTCTCTCAAGGACTGGGCTAAAGGGTGAACGTGCAGTCTTATCTATCACTCCTGGATGTTCATTAGTGATATGGAAAAGGGCGGAGTGTTTGCCAGGCTGGCGGTAGGAAATAAGATGCAACAACTTCAATAAATGATAAGGACAACCAGTGTTGTTGTACACAAACCCCAACAAACATTCAGCAAAGCCTAACAACCAGAATGTTTCCAGGGGTCAGTGTACTTATATCCCTGTCATTACTAATCATCATGATGTGGCTGCATTGAAATGTTATCTGTGTCAGGTTGTCCGGCTGGAGATCACAAGTTATGGACAGACTGCTTTTCCTCAACAGTTGAGCCCAAAGAAAGTGTGACGAAAATCAATATGTTTGTAGAGACAGCTCCGTGAACACGCGGTGTAGTGATGTGCAGTTCGACTCTTTTTAATGAGTCGACTCATTCGAGTTAGTTCATGTAAATGAATCGAACCATTTAGAACTGTTTGAGTCTTTTTGTCAAATCAGTTTTTTTTACCACTTCAGCTAAGCGCAAGTGATTATTTGTCGTTTGTGTGGGCAAATATTGCAAATATTATTGTTAGTTTCTGACTAAAACCCCAGGTCTATTGTTTTAGGATATAATTTGATTACATTTTAACATTAACATTTTAGTTTTATCGAGAAAATACAAGTAAAACCTATTCAACTTAATATGTCAAAATTCCATCATTATATGCCAATAATTTAGCAAATTCAATTTATCAAAATGTGGCAAAAACATGGGTGTCAACCAATGCACAGTAACTATAATATTTTGGTTATACTGAACTGAAATAAATAATCTACTCTTCCTGTTTGTTCTCGAGGCTTTCCTCAGTAGCCGACTTTGCAGCGTCAAAACGGCCTGGTATCTTTATCGCGGTCACTACATAATATCGGTGCATGAGTGCAATTCAAGAGTCGAACTGCACATCTCTACCATACTTCCTGTTTCTTCTCGAGGTTTGCTCGGTAGCCAATCTTGAGTCATTACGGTCCGTAGCCTAGTATCGCTATATCGAACACAGTCACGAGACAGGGAGTCTGACTGAACATGACTTGACAAGTATAAGTACAGTCAAACTTACTATCAGAGACTCGAATTATCGGAGAGTCAAACTATCGGAGAGTCGAACTATCAGTCGAACTATCAGAGTCGAAGGCTGCGTCTTAAATCGCATACTACTACTTTTTTCTTTTAGTAGGTACTTCAGCTGTACTTACGAAGTACTTTTGCTTTAGTGGGCATACAATTGGGACATACAACTACATCATAACGTTACACATTGAACTTTGACCCTATTGCTCGTACATCCGTCACAGACTCGCAGTCCGTAGCGCTAAATATAAAGGAAAAATGGTTGGTGCTAGCAAAGAGTATAGAAGTTCTTTGATGCTAGCTTTCTTAAGCCTGGTTTATACTTCGCGTTAGCGAATGTAAACGTTCATTTGGCGCTTACGTTCGCATAGTAGTTTGCCTACATACTTCAACGTAAGTTTAACTGGCCCACTAGGTGGCAGTGTCGAATTCAGTAATCCAGAATGTACAGAAAACCGTAGAAGAAGCACAGACACGGAAACTCCTGTTCATGTCCCGTGAAAGTATAAACAAAGAGACCGAAGGTTGCTCACTGCTTTTCATATTTTCTTATATCAAATCAAATCAAGTTTATTTATAGAAAATGTTTAAAACAAGCAGAGCTGACCAAAGTGCTGTACAGTATATTCATATACAGTTTATCAAACACTAAAGGAAAACAGTTGTAACATACGTATAGCATATATAAATAGGCTATACAACATATGTACAAGGTAAGTGCATAGAAAACCACTAATATAATTCGAATTGAAAATCAGCCTATCTGCCCCAGTTTATTGTGTCAACGTTTTTAATTTGTTTGGATACAGCCAAAATATTACCGAATATCTACTTGCTTCCTACCCTGCTCAACCAATCAGCGATTGTTTGACGCACTGAGAAGGCGCGACGGGCTGTTGAGATTTGGGAGGACTCCCCGTCAACACGTCGGCAGGCCTCGGTGAGCTACGCTTTCCTAGAAACCCCTGCTCTTCGAAGCTACGCAGAGCTATTTATGTGCTGCTTCGCAGAAGTATAAATCAGGCTTCTCTTGGGAGAATCAATAAAAACCATTCACCGACCTCGCCAGAGACGCGCATACTGTCGGAGGGAAACCAGGAGAGCTCGGTTGTTGTTTCTTTGTAATGTACAGTATGTAGCTTTGCTAAATTGAAGATTCTAACGTGAAGTATTATCAAAATATTTTAAAACAGCTAACACGCAGAATAGAATTTTACAGGAATTCATGAGGCTTTTGCATAACATTGGATCCTTATATTTCTCCTTCATAGCATGTACAGTTGAGTGACATTCATTGCGTCAAAGTTCTCAAGAAGAATATGAGCTGTAACTTCAGTAAAATACATAGCTAGATAATGTTAAAATGATAGTACTGTCTGAGGCCAAGTTAAGCTAGTTTAGCTAAATCGAACGCTTCGTAAGCTAGGCTGAGGTAATTTTCCTTCAAGTATAGGTCGACATTTGCACTCATATATCCAATTAGCTTTGTGCAGCAATAGTATTCTCATGTATTAATTATATACATATATAATATTTACATTTGAATGTGCTGTTATCCGTCATTCTAGTTTCTTGTGACTTTCTTTGTTGCACTGTCAACTCAATGGGATGCGCTGTCATCTGTGTCTGCGCGCCCTTGGGGCGGCTGAGTCGATGTGACGTATCTTTTGTGTCGCAAAGGATTGTTGGTTAGAATAGCCAGAATAGCATGCTAGCTTGCTTACCTCAAAATGCGACTGAATGTAGTAAGATATCTCGGTATTTTTAGCATACTTTATTTGCCATACTATGCATTGGGACATACTAAATCTTTTTCTGACTTACTATATAGTATGCTAGTATGGGTATTAAGGTGCAGCCGAACTATCGCAAACGTCACACTCCATAACAGGAAGTGCCTCTCGTCTCGAGATTAACTGTTTTCTCAGTGTATGATGCATGCAGACTTGGACACGTTAGCACGGAAGCAGCAATATTTCATGAGTCAGTAAAAGTTTGATTTATATGACATAATAGTTCGATTCGATTTGGACACTAAAAAGATTCGTTTGTTCATTTTAGCACATCACTAACGTACAATGCACACCAAAAGCGGCAAGCTCGCCTGTTCTCACTTGGTTCACCCCTAATCGCATCGCCTCGTCAACCAGGCTGCGCGCTAGTGGCTGTTTCTGATCAATTTGACAGGCAGCAGCAAGGTAGTGCCATGAAAAAGAAAGTTTATTTCCAATCTTTGTAATCTGTCAAGTTGATATAATCACATTTTTAATTACTGCATTTATTATTACATTACATTCTATTTCTCCATATTTCTCTCCATCCAGTTTGTCGTGTTGTGTTGGCTTTGTGCACCGGTTTCATGTGCAGGAGAAGAGTGAAAAGAATATTGGTACCTGTTTGGTTAACGCCCAGCGAACTTCGCTTGGAATTTGCATAGAGTTGAGACAATTTGAACTTCTGGTGACCTTTCCAACCTTTCATTCGCTCCGGTTCGCTTCGCCACCGGTCTTGAGATGACGGCCGCCTTCCCAGCATGCCCCTCCGTTGAAAATGAATGGTGAGTGGTGATTTGCTGGACGACGACGCTTTTGGTGTGCATTGTACGTGTCGCGGTGGCAAATGCACATTCGATAGAGCACGCAAATATAAAGACACACACAAATACACACAGTTGACTCGTCATCATACACACTCAAAAAAAAGTGTCAAACAAGCATTATATTCAGAACTGAATTAACTAAAATGAACAAAAAATTCCCCAAAAGCAAACCATAAAAGACATCCATGTCTTTAGTGATTTAATAAAATGACATTCACAGCACACACACAAACACAAAAATTTACAATTTAATTGCTTTTCGTACCTTCGGTACATCCAAGTAGTTGAAAGTAGCAATGGTCCACGGAACACAAAAGAGAAACAATTCCTAATTAGGCATGTCCAAAGAACCTGCTTATACAAGACATCATAGTGATCAATGAAGAAAAGGCTGACTCCGTCTTTCTGTACTCAGTGACAGAACAAAAGCAGGTCAGAAGCTCGGCATCAAATAACAGTCACTCGGGATAACAAAAGGCACACAAAATGGTTTGCTTTGACAATGATTTACAAAGAAACTTAAGAAGAATGCCTGCCTTATTTCTTAACACAACCAGAAATCACTCCACACTGAGTGCACATCACACAAAATGAACATTTTGATCAAATCAAATCCTATTTCTTGTTTTTACACGAGCAATTGCAGGTGGGCAACTCAGACAGCTGTTTTTCACATCACACCAATCAACCATTCACATATGCTCATTAGTTAAATGTGTTTTTTTAACCAAAGTTTCACTCACAACAGAGGCTCTTACTGCTGCTCACTGTTGCTGCACGCTGCTGTTACTCACTTCTATGCTTTTTCTCTTGGTGCTGCTCAACCCCATAAACCCTGCCTCAACATACTTTGGGTTTCCTGCTCAGTATCTCTCTGCAAATCTGATGATTGAGTGTTTGAATATGACCTTGCACAGGAAAGCCGACTTTACATTTATTCGTATGTTTTACGCAATAAACATTTAAACATTCATGACTGACTGAAATTGTTTGAAGTTAGTTTAAACAGTTTCTGAGAACTGTGTGCTAGCAGGGCCTGGCAGGAGTGTGTGTGTGTGTGTGTGTGTGTGTGTGTGTGTGTTTAGGAGAGGTGCACGCTCAGCAGGCATCTGGACAGAGGCCTGCTCCTGTTGGCTGTAATCACTTCAACGTAGAGAATGCCTTTCCTGCTCGCCAAGCTGTGGTGTAGTCTATCCAAAACTGTGCGTGTGTTTGGACGTGGACAATAGAAGGGCTTTTAAGGTTTGCAGTATATGTCTAGGGTGTGTTAGGGGGTGAGCCATTTTTTGTGCGCATGCCAGTCAACAACAATAAGTGTGTGTTGTTCCTGGCCTTATTTGAAGGTGAATGAAGGTATGACACATCATCGTCTGGGCTGCCAGGCAACTCTTCATCTTACAGTCACAGCCAATTAGAGGCTTTTTTTGTCTGCCTCTTATGTATAACCTCGGCAGTGTGTGGGAGTGAAAATTGGGGCACGGTGAAATTAATAACGTAAATGCTCAAGTGGCTGTGATCAAGTGTTCTATTAGGCTTGCGCTTAATTAGCTATGCAGGACTGTGAAGCTTGCTCTCACAGTTCATTTTTAATGAGCAATTTTTTATTTAAATTTCTGTTGACATGCCACAGGGCCACTACACTACACTACACTACACTACTACACTAGTACAAAAGGCAGTTGTTGTTAGTCAGAGTGGGTTGGCCAATAATTGACTTCCATACAACTGTTCTTTAAGGACTATTGAAAGAGGAGGTCAGTCCACAGATACCAAGAACCAAAGTTCCAACCAAGCACTATATTTATGTCATCCTAATTACTGTCATTATGAGCATCATTATTGTTTTTCTCCATCATCCTCATCATCAATTGGAGAGAAGGGAATTTAATGTTTTGAAATCTCCTGAGACACAAACAGCAAACACTTTCAAGCATTATGTGGCTGCAAAGCTGGAAAGTAGTGATGTGCAAAAATGAACGAACAAATCTTTTTGAACAAATCTTTTGAACTATTATGTCAAATTAATCGAAATTTTACTGACTCATTAAATATTGCCGCTTCCGTGCTAAACAAAACTTGCCGTTCAATGCTTTCGTATCAACATTCTATTTATATTATCACTCACGTGTCCAGTCTGCATGCGTCATACACTGTGTGACGTTTGCAATAGTTTTACTCATGCACAAAGTCACGTTCAGTCGATAGTTCGACTCTGATAGTTTGAGGATCTGATAGTAAGTTCGTCTCACTGATAGTTCACTTCAAGTCAGGTTCAGTCCGACTCCCTGTCTCATGACTGTTAGTCTCCGATATAGTGACACTAGGCTACGGACTGTAACAACTCAAGATTGGCTACCAAGCAAACCTCGAGAAGAAATGGGAAGTATGGTAGTGATGTGCAGTTCGACTCTTTTGAATTGCACTCATGCACCGATTTTGTGTAGTGACCGCGATCAGGATACCAGGCCGTTTTGACGCCGCTAAATCGGCTACTGATGAAAACCTCGAGAACAAACAGGAAGTGTTTGGTTAATCTTTAGTCAAAGTCTACAATATAAATTTTTGTTCAGTATAACCAAGTTGTAGTTTTAGTGCATTAGTTGACACCCAAGTTTTTGCCACATTTTGATAAATTGAATTTGCTAAGTTATTGACATATAATGATGGAATTTTTACATATTAAGCTGAATAGTGTTTGTTTATATTTTCTTTATAAATCTAAAATGTTAGGCTAGCTGAATCAAATTATATCCTAAAACAATAGACCTGAGGTTTTAGTCTTAAACTAACAGTAAAATTTGCCCACACAAATGACAAATAATCACTTGCGCTTAGCTGAAGTGGTAAAAAAAAAAAGATTTGAGGAAAAGACTCTAGTTCTAATAGTTCGATTAATTTACATGAACTGACTCGAATGAGTCGACTCATTAAAAAGAGTCGAACTGCACATCACTACTGGAAAGCTCCGCGCTCGGCGCGCACTCTGCAGCGATAGCTTTAGTGTCTAGTGTCTTAGTGTATTTTCAAATAGCATATAACATTGGAATACATACCAATCAACATTACAATAAAAAAAAGTGAAATTATTTGTTTTCCATTAAGTGCTTTTCAGCGATTTTAGATGACAAAATTAACACAGATTTGGTTACCACACCTTTTCTCTTGTTGAATACAGAAACTTCTGTTGGAGGGCCAAAAAAGCTGTATGCACATGTAGACTAGGTCTACTTAAAGATCACTTCCTAAAAATCTTATATTAAATATAAAAATGAATACCCTTATATCAACGTTATCTGGGCAGTCATCTAATAGTGAGTGCTTTAAGGTACACGACATACTTAACAAGTCCATCTTCAGTGCTACAATAATTTATTTGATCAATAAATTTAAGCAAACATATGGTGACCGGTACAGTAAACAACAAAGAAGCAAGTAATTTTAATAAATTTTGAAGTGTTTCAGAACTTATTTTTCTAAAGTTCTAGCAAATGAAGTCAATGTTTTCCTTAGCTAACGTGTAGAAAATAAATAATGCATAGACTTAGGCTAGTTCTAGCTAACGTTTGCTAGCTAGCTAGAGTTTTAGTAAACATTTCAGAAACACCTAAAAACAGTATCAGAAAATTCAAAGAGAATACAATAAAAGAAGAGTTGATTTCGTGTTACTTGGCGTGATAAGCATGCCTATAACATTTACATAATTGGAAAGTATAATATTAGTTATTTATCTTGTGGTCCAGTAAATGACGCGAGTCAACGAGTCATCTCTCCATGGTGACTGTGTGCAGCGAGCATGGAAAGGCGAGAGAGGCAATGGACAGCTGAACCATTTTTCAGTGGAGGGGTAACCGACGTGGTACCATCATGAGACACATGCATTTGAGCACTACTTTACGGAAGCCCTAAGCTGCCATACATTCATATATTTTATTTACTCTGTTTTCCCATGATAACGAGATAATGTAAGTTGTTTTCTTGAGATCTTGGGTTATTTATGTCCGTCTTCCCATGATAACGAGTTAATTTCATTTTGTTTTCTCAAGATCTCGAGTTGTTTATGTTCATTTTCCGAGTTAATTTAATTGTGATCGTTACCCCGAGAAAATTTTTTCCGTTATCTCGGGAAAACAAATTTGTTATTTTGAGATAATGAAATAAATAATTCGAGATCACGAGAAAACAAAGTTTTATTAACTCGTTATCACGGGAAAACGGACAAAATTAACTCAAGATCTTGAGAAAACAACATTAAATTAACTCGTCATCACAAGAAAACTGACATAAATAACCAGAGATCTCAAGAAAACAAATAAAACTAGAAAATGCATTTCAGCGAGAAAATGCGGATGTAATGGCGTTCCCGCCATGCGCGACCAGGCAGTGCAGCAGCCAGGCCACTAAAGAGGCCCCTGCAGAACTACCACATCCTCGTGTGTTGGAGTGATCCTATTAGTTCACATAACCGTACATGCTGTCCTTGTTGAGCGATACTGGCGTTGTTGGTGTTGTCTTAACTATTCAGCTAGTCTAAATATAAACAAATAAGTCTTAATCAAATACCTCCAAGTAGCAGAGTCAGCAGACGTGAGATGTATTGGTAGGCAGGTTTTAATTGTATAACAAATTAATAAATAGATTATGCCTAAATATGGGCTTAAAAATACGGACAATATGGAATAGATAGATGGATAGATAAGTTTCTCAAATCTTTGTTAAAAACTCCATGATAACAAAGTACCATGACATCAAGTGATACACCAATGGATAGTTCACCCAAATAAACATTTGAATTGCTTTCAACTGCATCTTTAACATCTGCACATTGACTGAAGGGCTTCTGTACTATTCATTAACAAACAAAACTCAATTAACGTTATTTGATAAATATTACAAAATAAATCAATATTACTATACAATAATTGTAAAACATTACATATTTTCAGAATACTATGCTTATTGAGACAAAAAGTTAAAGTTAATTGGTGAAATGTCTTGTATTTCTTTTAAATGTTGCAATATTGTAAACTATTAGTCAGCTTTAAATTCTATGGGTAATTAGATAACAGTTATGAGTTCAATATATGCAAGTTTGGCTGGTCTGTGTCATTTAGTCTCTGCGTAATAGAGAAATTTAAAAAGTGTTGCAACCGTCCCCAGTCTCCCCTACACCCTTGTAAGCGCAACCTTCGTTTTAAGGCTTCTGGCGATCTTTTAAGTTGACAGCGCTGCAGACGTTAAATCAGCAAGTCCACTGTCTTCAGTGTAAATGCTTGTTTAGTACTGATTGTTTCACCATTTAAATAGATTTATATAATCTTAATGATACTGTTATCAACCAGTCTCTGCATTTTGACATTGAAACGGTCAATCCAACAAAACACAATTAAAGCAATAGATCACGGTAAGAAATGCCAAACGTAACCACGCAGCGCGAGGTGTCTTTAATAATAAGGTTGACTAAGTTAATGAGTTGTAGCTAGGACATTAAACTTAAACTTCAAAAGATGGTAAAAGCATGCCGATAGTCTGTCAGACATTCAATCAACAGTAGCCTACTGTCTTCCGTGTAAAGCCAAGGCTTTTTTAATAGGCTATTACGTTCTTAATGAAACTGCTGCGTGTCTGTTTGCCCACAATACTAGCCTACGTGTTCATCCAGTCTTAATTTTGACATTGTTTTTTTAAATGTTGCTTTTGGCGTTTCAATCATGGTACGTTACGGCTCTACATTAAACTAATAAAGAAGTTTGTTTGGCAGCAAGCTATATAAGCTAAATGGTGCCTTTGAAACTGTCATACTACGAGTTACAAGGTTAGCGACCCACACTTTCGGCTAGTCTTTTTTAACACTAGCTAACGTTTTAGACTCCATGGATATAATGTTAACTCCTTAACCAAATTATGATGGTTAGCGGCGCTGCATGGAATGCATAGGGGAAACACTGATACGAGTTATATTAGCCAGTGCCATGTCCAATTCAAGTCACCAGAATAATTTTTGAACCAAATGCAACCTAACTCACATTCACTATGCAGTGTCATGTTGTGGGGTTTATGCCAAATGCCGATGGAATATGGAGTTGTGATGAACTTGTTTGATGTAGAGCTACGGAGAGTCCATCGTACACTAACTCGGGCAATGTAAAAAGCTTTCTGACTAACTTATTCTGCTTTACTCTCTCTCTTGTCATTCACACTGTAGCCAGTAAGTAAATTGTTTCTTAATTCCAAAAACAATGGTCTGTAGACATATGGCATAAACCCCAAAAATATTTTGTGACAGAACCATATGTTATGCAAAATGTACCAAAAAGTCAAAGATCTCTATGTGCACAACTACGTTCAGGTACATTACCACTATAGCCATTGAAACGGGTAGGTTTAGGGGTGTTCTATTACAGTCGATACGGTCGACTCCTTTTCATGGGAAACGCTCTTAGAGCGTCCATCATTCACTGAACACTTATACCACAGCGCCTTGTAATCAACAAGGCTCGTGAGACTTTAAGGGTCACGCGCACCCGCGTCAGCTACTCTTTAAATACAGTAGCAGACCCATCTCACTCCAGATTTTCATCATTTAGCCAGGTGTGAACATTAACGGTGTCCTCCTGTCTAGTGAGCCTTATCTTCGGTGAAGACGCTGTTCGGTCAGAGGATTTTCTATTTGCTAGCAAGGTAAGAAAGTTTTCTCTTGCCTTCGGCAATTCTTTTGCTTTCTGTTGCGCTACTTAATGTAGCACCACAGCAGGCGAGGTTTCTAGCTCCCGGTGGAAAGCTAGTTCCTTTCCACCGTGCCTGTTAGCCACTTCGTTCCTCCTCGGAGTTTCCGTTGTGGTTTTTCAGCACGTTTTTTTCCTTTCTGTTAGTTAGCAGCTCATGCTCCGTTTTTGAACGTGTGCCTTGCTGTATTCTATCAGTCCGAGTGTAGTCGGCAACGTGGTTAGTGTCCCCCGTTTTGCCTACGGGCCTGTGGGGCATCGCTAACCGCATAGCTAGCTACTGCTAAGCTACTGCTAGGCTACGTGTGTGGTGGCTAACTAGCAAACAGCCTGTGCCCCATTTACGAACGTGTGCCTTGCTGTTTTCTGGTTATAGTCGTAATCGTGGTTAGTTTCCCCCGTTTTGCCTATGGGCCTGCGGGGTATCACTAACCGCTAAGTTACTGCTAGGCTACTGCTAGGCTACAGCTAAGCTAGCGCCCACGTGGTGTCTAGCTAGCAAACGGCCTCCTCGGAACCTCACCTCCTGTTGCTTCGGTGACCTCGTGGGGTGTTAGTTAACAGCCTGTGCCCCGTTTTCGAATGTGTGCCTTGCTGTTTTCTGGTTATATTCGTAACCGTGGTTAGTTTCCCCTGTTTTGCCTACATGCCTGTGGGGTATCACTAACCGCGAAGCTACTGCTAGGCTACAGCTAAACTAGCACCCACATGGTGCATAGCTAGCAAACGGCCTCCTCGGTACCTCACCGCCTGTTGCTTCGGTGACCTCATGGGGTGTTAGTTAACAGCCTGTGCCCTGTTTTTGAACGTGTGCCTTGCCGTTTTCTATCGGTCCGAGTGTGTAGTAGCGAGGTGGTTAGAGTCTCCCCGTTTTGTCTGCGGGCCTACGGGGTACCTCTAGCTACTGCTAAGCTAGCTCTCTAGCTCTCCTCTAGCTAGCTGCAGCTGGCTGCTCTCTAAGCTAGCAAAGTCATGCGCCTCTACCTGGTTAGCTTGGTTGGCTTGGGATGTCGTCCCCCCTACCCAGTAGTGGGATGTCGACGTCCAAGGGGGCTAGGAAGAAGAGGCAGAGTGCTGCTGCTCTTCTGTCTGTTGAGGCTGCCCCTCCAAGCGGAGACGAGCTCTCTATTGGGGAGCTCTCTCCTCTTCCCTCATGCCCGTCTGTCATTGTGCACAGGTCCCCCGGGAACCTGGTGACCATAGCAGACGAGGAAGATGAGGTGCCAGTGTTCCAGCCATGCGCTGTGCGAGCAGTGTCAGCTGGTCCACTGGGGGATGCAGACTCAATGACGGACGCGCTCTCTCCGCCAGCTGAGGTGGGCTCGTCTCGTTACCAGTCCTTATCGATCTGGGAGGCATGCCACCAGGCGTGCGCCTGCATTAGCATCCCCTGGCCATCCCCCCTGGCACTTCCAGCCCGGTCCTTGATGGATGGTCGCTTCATGCCGGTGGTCTCTCCTCCCCCAAGGAAGTCCATCCCCTTGATGCTGGACTTCCTTTCGGATCTGCGTGCCTCCTGGTCTAGACCAGCCTCTGCACGTGTGCAGTTGGCTGGATATAGCATCATTGAGGTGTATGACCAGTCCAGGTTGGTGGTAGACACCCCGCCCCCTATGGAGCTTGTAGTGACAGAGCACCTTGCCCCCACTACTTCCTTGTATGGTTTGGGAGCCTGCCTCCCTGAACAGCAGCAGAGAGAGCTCTTTTCTGTACTGGGGGCGTCCTACAAGGCCTCAGCCTTGGCAGCCAGGAGTGTTTCGGAGTGGTTTAGATTCTCCTGGCATACCAAACCGTGGTCCAGCAGGAGATGGTTGAGTCCGCCCCGGACGACGACATCTCCGAGCTGTGGGACATCAGCCGTATGCTTACGGACCTCTCTCTGCGCTCCGTCAGAGGAGTGGCAGTGCAGACGGGCAGGTGCATGGCAGCTACTGTGTTGGCGCAACGTTCCGTCTAGTTGGACGTTGCTAAGACCCCGCTTAGAGAGAGGGCTGATTTCCTCGACGAGCCGTTGGACCCTGCTGGGCTCTTCGGCGCCTCGGTGGGGAAGCTGACAGCCCGAATGGAGCAGCGGAAGTTGACAGGGGAGGTCCGCACTGCTCCCATCTCAGCCTGAGAAAAAGGCGAAGCCGTCCCCCCTCCCATCGGGGGAGGCGTGAGCTTCACCTGCTCGCCCTCCACGTGCTGCCCCCCAGGTTTCTGCTACGCAGGCGCCTGTGGGGTTCCAACGCAGTCGACCATGGGCGAAGAATCGGTTCGCGCCAAAGAGGTCCCAGTCTGACTCCACCCGAGGGAAGAAGCAGCAGCGGCCCTGATGCACGGAACAGCCTTGTTGACCTCACTGTCTGGGGTGACACTCCATCCTCAGCCAGCTGCGGCAAATGTTATTGTTCCCCACCTATTAAAGTGGGTGTGTTTCCCTCACACTTGGGCAGCCTGTGGGCACAGAGTGTGCAGAAGAATCATATTGAACACAAATATAAACCCTCTAAAGCCTCGGCTGGGTCACACCTCTCCCCTCAGGGTTGTGGGCTCCCTAGCCGGGGGCTGCGGCTCAGTGGTGTGCATGCACCATGAGCGCATGTGTGTTACAGACCGTAGCGTGTGGGTACAGGCTCCAGTTTCGGAGCAGCCCGCATCGATTGTGGGGATCATAGAGACTGTGTCAGACAAGCTCTCCCCTATTCTAGTGAATGAAATATGCTCTCTCTACAGAAAAAGGGGCTGTGAGATACGTGGCACCGACAGAGGCACACAGCGGGTTCTACTCCTGGTATTTCCTGGTGCTGAAAAGGGGCGGGGTGTACCAGTTAAAAATGTTGACGATCAGAGGACTCTTATGCAATATCCGTCAGGGCGATTGGTATACAACCATAGACCCAAAGGATGCTTATTTTCACATTTTGTCTGCGAGGGATGTCCGGTGAGTGGTGCGGGGGACGCATTTCTGCGCTTTCTCCACATCAATCACCTGGAACTGCTCACGGTCTTCCTGGTGCTGAAACGGCTTCTCCTGATGCTGGGCAACCAGGATGTGTTACAGACAACACGACCGTGGTGGCTTTTGTGAATCGACAGGGCGGAACCCGCTCCTGGACACTTCACAAGTTAGCCAGACAGCTATTGCTGTGGTGTGCAGTATACCTGAGGTCGCTCAGGGCGACTCATGTCCCCAGTCACCTGAATACTGGCGCAGACCTTCTCTCCCGGGGAGAAATCCCGGCCGGAGAGTGGCGTCTGCATTCAGAGGTGGTACCGAAGGATTTGTGTCGCTTTGGAGAAGTGTCCGTCGATCTCTTCACCTCGGCGGCCAGTGCCCAGTGTTGCCTTTACTTATCTCTGTGAGAAGCAGGTGCTCCTCTGGGCGTAGATGCTCTGACGCACGCGTGGCCTGCAGACAGGCAGCTTTACGCGTTCCCCCCTACAGCTCTGATTCTGGCCGTGCTGGCCCGTGTGAAGTCACAGAGTCTGTCGCTGATATTAGTAGCCCCTCAATGGTTAACCAAACCATGGGCTGCGGATATATACAGCTAGGTGGTGGTCGAGCCTTGGCGGCTCCGTTGCGCCCGGACTTACTGTACCAGGCGAACAGCGAGAACCCCTGAAAGGCTGAGGTTGACAACTGACCGGTTACACCCCAGGGTGGTCGCCACTATTCAGAGCGCCAGAGCAGCATCCACTAGGTCTCTGTATGACCTGAGATGACGCAGATGTTCGAGTCCTGGTGCGAGGAGCAGAATTTGGTGTTGTTTCAATGCGACGTGGGGAATGATCTATTATTCCTCCAGGGGCTACTGGCCAACGGCAGAGCCTTTTCCACGGTCAAAGTTTACCTGGCAGCCTTGTCGGCTTGCCAACGCGGCTTTAATGGAAAGACTGTTGGTTATGGGGTCATTATTGTAGCAAAACTATTTGCAAAGCGTGTGGAGAGTTGTGTATCTGTATATCAATCCGTGCGTGCGTAATCAGGTTTTTAAGTGTATAAAAAATATCCGTCTGTATTCAGATTTGCAAGGGTATTGAGAGTTGTATATGTGTAGACAAATCTGTGAATGCCTGCATAGATCTGTAAATGTGTAGACAAATCTGTAAATACGTACGTGGATTTTAATGGCTAAAAGTCTTAAGTATTTTGCTCTGTTGTTTGTAGATCCCTTCATTACATGTCCTCACCTTCCATAGTCCTGGTAATTAATTTCATGTATTGAAATTGTACTGTGTAAACCTATTTAGGCTAGCTGGTCTTGTCATAAAATTGCAGAGAACGAGCATCAGGGGAGGCAGCTGTCACATCTGCCTCATTGAGGGTTGTGTGTCTTGAGCCCATGTGATTAACGCTTGCTCAACTTTAGCTAGCTCTAGCAAAAAAATCCATGGACAGTGCTGTTTGTTGTGCGTTGCCAAGAAATGTATTTATTAGATTTGAACCTCAGGGCACGCTATACACAATGGCATAGTTTGCTTTCTAAATAATTATTTTAACTATTGCCATCGCGTTAGGTAGCATTTTTGCTTAGCCAAAGCAGTTCAAGAATAAGTATGGATATCCGAATGTGGGTTTCTAACAAAAAAACAAAACACTGTAGAGACCCCAGCCGACTTGAGCCAAGGCCAGTAGCCCCTAGTGATGTGACGTTTGCAAACGATTCGTTCATTTTGAATAAATCACTGAACGCACATACTGGCTGAGAGACTGACTTGCGAGGGAGGGAACAGTATCCGTTTAGTGATTCATTCACTCACTGAACGAAACACTGAATGTACGTATGGTCATTCTGTGTTCCCTGGTTTTACTGTCTGGTTCTATGGTCTGTACTCTGGTTTTACTGTGTGGTTCTATGGTCAGTCTGTACTTCCTGGTTTTACTCTGTGGTTCTATGGTCAGTCTGAACTCCCTGGTTTTATTGTCTGGTTTTACTGTCTGGTTCTATGGTCAGTCTGTACCCCCTGAATTAAATGTCTGGTTCTACTTGCTTTAGGCATTGCTTGTCACCGTATACCAAAGGCTATCATTATACATTCAGCAATGATATGTGCCTTTTTGTCCATTCAAGAAAATCATTAGTTTAATGAATGGGCAGACCTTATATCCATACCCTTCTCCATCCCACCAATCTGCTGCCTATTAATTCCCTGTTGAGTATGCTTATTCGCTGTCCCCATGCTGATGAGGTCTCGTATACATGAACAGGGCTGACAACTAATTCCTAATAACCTAAGATTCTCAGTTTAATAAGACAAGGCCATAATCAAAGAGAAACAGGGAAAAGGAGACAAAGTGCTTTATTCCTCCTCTCCTCCTTGTCGTTAATAGGCCACTGAATGGCTTCAAGCAATTACCACAAATGTGCTGCGCACAATGTGTCATCCATCCCTCCGCATGTGATGGAGGGGGTGGTAAAAACTAGGAGTTTTCAGGGACAAAGTGTGCAATTTACCACAGTAAATATGTGCGTTACGGGCCCCTCAAGGACCAATGGTTCTACGTCAGCTTGGCAATCTTATATATGGCAGAAAGCAGCAAGTGCAGATTATCAAGGATGTCACTCATTATCCCTCCGCCCTCGAAAAACAAATTACTCTCGCTGGTTCGCATTAGTTCGCGATTCCTTGCCACACATCTTTATTCTGTCCGTTTACAGTTAAGGCTCTGTAAGATCACAGTCTGTCATGAAAGGTTTAACCTTAGAGATCAACATAATCAACCCTAAATATTAATGGGAACATCAGAAGGTCAAAACTCAACTTGCACTATAAACGCAAGTTTGCATGCACACTGAAGCCTGAGGCCTATACTACGAAGCGAGGTAAATGGCTTTATCCGGTAAATTCGGGAGTAACTTTGTGACATCGGGGGTAACTTCCCGGTTAACCAATACTATAAAAGGTGGTTAAGTTTTACCTAAGGTATGTTGTCATAACAATTTACGCAGCGTCTCTAAACTCCTCCGAGCAGTTTTATGTTCGTGGTTAACTCGATGTGAAGCGCTCTATAACGCTGTAGTCGGGAAAATTGCGCTGCGTACCGCGTTGTAAAACTCCTGACACAAATATAATGTTTTTGTCGGCAGTCATTTAAAATCATTTAAAATTCACACTTGGTCAACATATAGCCTAAGTGTTAATTAATAGGCTATAAAGCTCTTGACAATTCAAAGTTAGCGTCCAAAAAGTGTATTTTCTAACTAGAAAATCCTTTACTTTAACAGGTAATAAAAAAAGTATTACAACCTATAGGCCTAATCTTAAATGTGCTTTCCGCTGTGGTTGCAGCTGATATGATCGTTAGAATGTCATTGCATTCATACAGCCTATGTGCTTTAGGGAGTAGCCCATGTATCGTTTAATAGCCTAATACTAATTGTTTTCACATCTGAGATATATTATTTTATGTATCTTTTCATTTAAATTATATAACAAATAAAACAAGTGTCCATAATGCAAAATAGGACATCGGTTAAAATTCTATATCATAGAGGTTATATTAAATTTGGGAGAGTAAAGTTTACCGTAGTTGCAGA
Source organism: Galaxias olidus (assembly GCA_026901105.3). NCBI lineage: Eukaryota > Metazoa > Chordata > Actinopteri > Galaxiiformes > Galaxiidae > Galaxias > Galaxias olidus. The sequence continues at coordinate 60,293 of JAPMUY010004180.1, forward strand.
AACATGCACATGAAAAGAATACTGTTACGACTTTACTCTCGGCAACGCGCTGCCAAGATTTAGCCATTAACATTTATTTAAACTAGTTGTATCCTAACATAATCAACGTGCCATCTTCTGGGGGTTAATAAAATGCGGCGCATGAGCCATTGGCCAAAATATCTGCTTACGCTGCCAGCCGTACACCTTTTATGTGAATCCATGGAGTTAACACCGACTTAACTAACACACATCTTAATCACCGTTGTAGTACCGTTTAACACCCATTTGGATAATCAGAGTTAGTCAACTCCTAGTTTTCTTGTTAACCTCGAGTTAGATCAGAGTAGTTTAACCTCCGTTTGTAGTATAAGCCCCAGGTTTGCATTTCTGCGAAGAAGCACGTAAACGCCAAAGCATGTAAATTCCTCCCAAATCCTAGCAGCGCGTCGTGCGAAGCACCTGCTCAGTGCATCAAACAATCGCGGATTGGTTGAGAAGGTTAGGAAGCAGAAGTAGAGAGGAAGCAGATATTCGGTAATATTTTGGTTGTATCCAAAACAAATGAAACGCAGAAGACACAATGAAATAGAGCAGATAGGCTGATTTTCAATAGCCTTCGAATCATATAAATAATTTTCTATGCACTTAGCCTTTAGCCTATTATATAGGCTATGTACAAGCTATGTTACAACTGTTTTCTGTATTGTTTGATAAACTGTATGTGCATGTATTGTACAGCACTTAAACGTGCTCTATAAATAAACTTGATTTGATATAATAAAATATGAAAAGCAGTGAGCAACCTTTGGCGTCTTTGTTTATACTTTCGTGGGGATATGAACGGGACGTTCTATGTCTGTGCTGCTTCTACGGTTTTCTGTACGTTCTGTATTACTGAATGCAACACTGCCACCTAGTGGACCCGTTAAACTTACGTTGAAGTATGTAGGCAAACTGCTGTGCGAAAGTTAGCGCCAAATGAACGTTTACATTGTTTAACTAAGTGTATCTACAATCTATCATATCCATGAAAGGCATATCTCATTGGCTACAGATATTTTTTATTTCATTGGCTACAGGAATTTAACCGAAGCTGAATACAATGCTGGCTAGTCACTGACCAGTTGATTGCGTTGATTGTTATACTAGCTAGCTAGTTGAAAAATAGAGAGCGTGCTAACAGAACACAAAAGAGCTTTGCTCAGGCAATATAAGTCCACGTAATTTGAGATAAGTCTTGTTTTAAAGCTAAGATTTTACTGATTACGATGGTATCAAACATTCCCATGAACAAATAGTGACATTTCTCGTAATTCCGGTGGTAACGTATTTCTTATTACTAGCAAGACGAAATCAAAACAAACACTCGCGACTATCTTATTGCTGTCTTGACGTGCCCTGCGACCCATAAAAAAAACGTTGTATGCAGTAGCGATGTGTTGTTCGTGAACAAGTCGGCTCTATGAGCCGGCTCCTTTAAGTGAACGGTAGGAGCCGGCTCCCATCTGAGAGACGTTCTTTTTTTATTATATTAAAGACAATCAGAAACTAACAGTAGCACGCATTAGGTAAGATTCAGGCAAGTTTTTTATTTTATTAAACTCACATTTGATAGACAATTTTATGAAATGTTTGCATTCTAATCACATTATTAAATTAATGCAGCAATTATTTAATTAGTGCATCTCCAAGACTTGTGAAGGTGTGACGACCAGGAACAGCCCCAAGCCTGAGGATGGCCAGGGCACAGGACTGCAGGGAACATACCCTAGCCTGTGGACGGCCAGCACTCACACGTGCCGATTAGGCTGATGTGTTTCACCTGTGGGGCACGGGGTTGGCTTGTCATTGGTGTGCTGGGGTTATTTATGTTTCACGGTGGGACTTGGGTGTTGTGCGGTGACAGAAGGTGATGTTAGGGAGATGGTGATGTTTTGCATTGTGGCAACATCAGTCCAATCATAACAAATCCTATCAAAAACAGGGCAGATGCACTGATACTATACCAGAACAAGTAAAAACTGTTGGATGCTGCTTTTTTTTGCACATTGAGATGTATTTGTTATATGGCACACTGTTTTCTGATTTGAATGTGTGATGTGATGTTTTTTTGGAATGGTTCATTTTTTTGGATAGTGATTTGAAAAAATATGTTCAATTAATACAAGTGTGTAATAGTCCTAGTATATTTTTACGTCATTTTAGGTTTTTGTACAATGTAAAATTATGGTATGCTGTAAATGATAAAGTTTTGTATAACTACATTGAATAATTTCAGTGATATTCATCACACATACCAATCATAGGTAAAAACATTGGTAAATGTAGCTGAATTATAAAAGCCAGAAGTGAAACAAAATGAAGAGCCGTTTGGGAGCAGAGGGAGCCGGCTCATTGCTGAGCTGAGCCATATGATCCAGCTCACTAAAAAGAGCTGGAATTCCCATCACTATATAGGGGTAAATGGGTCTTACTACTTTTAACACCTTTTGGGTCTGGTCAGAGGACCCCCTGGAATGCCAGGAAAGGAGGGGGAAGCCCTTTCCTCCTTCAATGGAGATTTAGCTCTGTCCTGAAAACCAAATCTGAATTTTCCAAGGACTAAGAGATTGGTTGTTTAATGGAATAACTAAACAAATTAATTGAACAAGGACATTGACAATGATGAGAACTGAAGTATAATATTATGTTTGTAATTACATGAGTTTATTGAATTTATAATTATGTTTTGTTTCAGAAGATAACTCTTCTTTTCCAGCTAGTATACATACTATTTGGTACTAAAACACTCGTAACAAGGAGACATAGACTTTGCATAACTTTGTGGAACATTTACAAGTTTGATAATACGTAGAAATACATGGATTTAGTCAAAGCTCTATAAATTCCATGTGGTCACACCTATTTGCCTGCCCTCAAACAAGTGTCAAGGAACACACCACACCCCCTTTGACCGTTTGATAAAAGCAACTCAACAGGACAGAACTGGGCAATTAACCTAATCTTGGAAAGGGAAAGATCATCCTTGTCGAGATCAGAAATGATTGCGCAACTTAATCAACCACGCGATCAGCTTCACAAGGCCGCGTTCCATCAAGAACTTTGGAATACCTGCTACTAATGACGTCCACCTTTCAAAGCACAACCTTTGCTCATTAAACCTTCAACAACAAACCTTTCGAATTACTCGCAGTTAACACGTATCTTTGAAGAGGGAAGGCCATCTCTTTAGAGATCGAAATTATTGCGCAACACATTCAACCATGTGGTCCATACAAGGCCGCGATCCATCAAGAACATTGGAATATCTGCTAGTAAGGACCACACCATCTTTGCTCATTGAACCATCAACGGACATGAATTCCCCACTGCAAGGCAGCAAACCACTCATCAGAGTAACTTCCGCTCTCTTAATACATTACATTCAGTGCTTAGCTTATAGCAATTAGCTTCCTCATACTGCTTTGTTTAGAGATCCATACCCACGTTTCATACCTGACCTGCTAGCATTCGTAGATCACTATCATTTATTCAGTATATATCTGTACATATTTGCCTAAAATTAGAAAAAAATAGTTGTTTGTTTAAACTCCTGTTTCCTTTTGCATATGATTCATCCATTCACACAACTAGAATTTACTACTTCAGAATTGAGACTGAAACGTTTAACTTTCATATTTGCGTTAACATTGAACTAATATTATTTTAATTATTAATAAAAATAAAGCTAATACAAAGATCAGACCTGGTTTCCCATCGAGCCATGCAATAAGCTAAAGTCCTTGGGTGGTGCCCCCTTAATTATTTGATATGACTCTTTTAATCTAATCGATCGATTATAATATTAATTTATGAATTAATTAATAATCTATAAATATTGAAATCGCATTTTTTAAATACCTTTACACATATTATCTAACGATTTATAACCTTGTTCTCATGCAGAAAACCCAAAACCAGGCCTTGTTATCTGATCAAGATAACTGTCCTGTCTCTCTGGTCTGGAGAGCATTATCAGGGCTCATATTGTTAAATGAAAATCAAGCACTTCAAGCACCAAAATGTGCTTTTCTGTGACTTTTAAAAATACCATTTATTTTTTACTGGCCACCTAGTTGGAATTCCAAACCAAACTAAAATACTGCCAAATAAATTAGTCATTTTGGAACTGAACTATTTATAGAATAACATGGTGAAGGGCAGTCCTACAGTAAATATTATATTAACATTGGGTCCAATATTATGATAATCTAATCCTAGAAAACTTTTTAACACAATCAATCAATTGCTGTGTCCACTGGATAACTCCTCCCTCTTGGGGTCGACAGACGTCTGTACCAGGTATCTGGATTTTTTCCGATCAAAAGTTGAAGCTATTCATGACCAGCTCCAGCCTTCAACCATGCCAGCTACTCCGCTGCTGGCTGTAGCCACTAAAATTCCCCTGCCTGTAAAATGCAACCTCAATGCTTTCAAACCTGTTGATGCTGTGTTTATCTCTGCTCTGGTCACTCGATCCAATTCATCTACCTGCACACTTGACCCTATGCCCACCTCCTATGTCAAGTCCTGTCTGTCCACTCTGTGCCCCCTCATTGTGGACATTGTAAACACCTCCATCACGACTGGCTCTGTCCCTCCAGAGCTGAAGATGGTGGTGATCACCCCTATCCTCAAAAGCAGGGTTTGGACCCGGAGTACCTCAATAATTATCGGCCTATTTCCAACCTTCCATTCATTAGTAAAGCCCTGGAGCGCACCGTAGCTGCTCAACTTCAGTCCCATATGTCTCATCATGAGTTGTACGAACCTATGCAATCTGGGTTCTGGGTAAAACACAGCACAGAAACGGCTTCGGTCAAGGTCATCAATGATCTTTTCCTGGCAGGAGACTCCGGTAACCTAACTCTGCTGATCCTTCTAGACCTCTCAGCAGCCTTTGAGACCATCTGTCACACCACTTGACGGCCTGGACAGGCTCCTGGAAATCACAGATAGGTCGTATCTATCTGGCAGGTACCATCTGGTGGCTCTGGGAAAGGCCCAGTCCTCCCCTGCACCAGTCTGCCAGGGTGTACCACAGGGATCGGTCCTGGGGCCTATCCTGTTCAATATCTACATGCTTCCTCTGGGACAAATAATTTGAAAACATGGACTCAATTTCCACTGCTATGCCTATGATACCCAGCTCTACATACATACCAAACCCAACATAAACTTCCCTACCCCCTCACTCACAAGCCTACTTGAAATAAAATCCTGGATGTCCCAAAATCATTTGACGCTCTAGTAGCAAGACTGAGATGATGATTCTGGCTCCTCAGGCTTTGCTCAAAAAGGTTGGGGATGTGGTCCTCACTATTGACGGCTCCTCTATTTGCTCCTCTGCCAAGGTCAGAAGTCTTGGTGTGGTCTGGATCCCACCCTGTGATTCGGAACTCTGACTCCATTAACATTTTTAAATCCCGCCTCAAAACCCACTTGTTTTCCTTAGCGTACCCCTAGTTTGTTCTCTTTGACTGTTTCTTTCATGTGTATATATATATATATATATATATATATATATATATATATATATATATATGTATGTATAGATATATATGTATGTATGTGTATATATGTACAGTGCTGTGAAAAAGTATTTGCCCCCTTACAGATTTCTTCTGGTTTTGCTTTTTTGTCACACTTACATTTTTCAGATCATCAAACAAATATTTATATCAGACAAAGACAACCTGAGGGAATACAAAATGCAGTTTTTAAATGATGATTTCATTTATTAAGGGAAAAAAAGCTATCCAAACCAACCTGGCCCTATGTGAAAAAGTAATTGCCCGCTAAACCTAATAACTGGTTGTACCACCCTTGGCGGCAACAACTGCAATCAAGCGTTTGTGATAACTGGCAATGAGTCTTTCATATCCCTGTGGAGGAATTTTGGCCCACTCTTCTTTGCAGAATTGTTTTAATTCAGCCATATTGGAGGGTTTTCGAGCATGAACGGCTTGTTTAAGGTCATGCCACAGCATCTCAATCGGATTTAAGTCTGGACTTTGACTAGGCCACTCCAAAATCTTCATTTTGGTTTTTTTGAGCCATTCAGAGGTGGACTTGCTGGTGTGCTTCGTATCATTGTCCTGCTGCATAACCCAAGTGTAAGTAACCTTAAGGTCCCGAACTGATGGCCGGACATTCTCCTTCAGGATTTTCTGGTAGAGAGCATAATTCATGGTTCCATCAATTACGGCAAGTCGCCCAGGTTCTGAAGCAGCAAAGCAGCCCCAGACCATCACACTACCACCACCATGTTTGACTGTCAGTATGGTGTTCTTTTTCTAAAATGCTGTGTTAGTTTTATGCCAGATGTAACGGGATGCACACCTTCCAAAAAGTTCCACTTTTGTCTCGTCAGTCCACAGAATATTTTCCCAAGTCTTGGGGATCATCAAGATGTTTTTTGGCAAATGTGAGATGGGCCTTTTTTCTCAGTCCTTTTTGGTCAGCAGTGGTTTTTGCCTTGGAACTCTCCCATGGATACCATGTTTGCCCAGTCTCTTTCTTATTGTTGAATCATGAACACTGACCTTAACTGAGGCAAGTGAGGCCTGCAGTGCTTTAGATGTTGTTCTGGGTTCTTTTGTGACCTCCTGGATGAGTCGTCGATGCGCTCTTGGAGAAATTTTGGTAGGCCGGCCACTCCTGGGAAGGTTCACCACTGTTCCATGTTTTCTCCATTTGTGGATAATGGCTCTCACTGTGGTTCGCTGGAGTCCTGAAGCCTTAGAAATGGCTTTGTAACCCTTTCCAGACTGATAGATGTCAATGACTTTGTTTCTCATCTGTTCTTGAATTTCTTCAGATCGGGGCATGATGTGTTGCTTTTTGAGACATTTTAGCCTACTTCATGTTGTCAGACAGGTTCTATTGAAGTGATTTCTTGATTCTACAGTTCTGGCAGTAATCAGGCCTGTGTGAAATTGAACTCAGCTTTCCAAAAAATATGATTAATCACAGTTAATTCATGATTTAACAAGGGGGGGCGGCAATTACTTTTTCACTTAGGGCCAGGTTGGTTTGGATAGCTTTTTTCCTTTAATAAATGAAATCATCATTTAAAAACAGCTTTTTGTATTGACTCAGGTTATCTTTGTCTGATTTTAAAAATTTGTTTGATACTCTGAAACATTTAAGTGTAACAAATGTGCAAAAACAATAAGTATCTGTAAGGGGGCAAATACTTTTTCACAGCACTGTATGTGTATATATACGTATATATATACTGTGGATATATATATATGTGTATATATATATGTGTGTGTGTATAAATACATATGTATTTGTATACGTATGTATGTATGTATGTGTATATATATATATATATATATATATATATATATATAGATATATATCTATATATATATATACAGTGTATACATATAAATATATGTGTGTATATATTTGATGTTCCCTGCCTCAATAACCTTTTGTCTGTCTTATGTTTATTGAATTTCAAATCTTATATTGTACCATTTTTTGAATATACAGTATATTTGTATATATTGTTTAATATTCTATGCAATGTACGGTGACCTTGGGTGTCTAGAAATGCGCCTATAAATTAAATGTATTATTATTATTATTATTATCATAGAAAACAAATTTGTCCTGATATGTATAAAATGTAAATGTAATTTTGATCAATTAAGTTTATTTTAGTAGTGTTACCAAGTATCCAACCGTACCGTTTCAGTATTGAGTATCGTTTTAGTACCGAGTATCGTGATACTAAACGATACCTGGTATCGGTATTGAAGTAAAAATGTTGGTATTGTGACGTCACTTCTCCCAACCAGTAAGCACCATCTCAGTAGACCATACAATACCATACCAAATGATAAAACTGCCTTAGGCCAAATAAAGTTAGATTGAATTTTACTGGGCAAAAACATTGCCTCAATTTAGAGAGTCTTCCGGTACCAGGGTGGTGTTTATCAATGGATCAACTTGGTGGGATGTCCCAAGTGGGTCTCCATAGCCTGGAGCTGCCCATTTCTTCTATTGTCTCTGTAAATGTACTGTACACCGAAAAATCTACTATTGCATGTGTTTGATGAGCAAGCTTGAAATATGTTCGCATTACATTAATAAATCTTGTTAATCTTATTAATTCATGTTGGTTGAACATGACTCAACGAAAATTCAGATGAACTAAATTGGTTCATGTCAATCCAAAAAGAATGAGGTCCCTCAAATCAGTGACTGTTTTCAGTGACAGATGTTTTGACAATATGTCAACATAGCAAAAAGATTGTGCATGCAACATTAGAGCTATTTTTCACAATTTATGTGTAGATTGTAATTATTCGGTGTTAATATATTTTCAAGAAACTCACCCATTGAAGGCTGTCCTTAAAGAGCAATAATATATTTTCAGTTGAACCAACTAGCACAGAAAATACTTTGGATAGTTTGAAGAACTGTATTATGCCAAAGATAATCAAAAAGCGCTATTGCAGCAAGGTATTGTGGGATATTAATTAAAAGCTACCTATTTATTGTAATTGTGGCCTGTTATAAAAAAATACATTGTAATTCAAAAAGTATTATTAATGTGTAAGGATAGGGTTCATAGATATACTCTTCTAGAAAGGTTCTCTAGTGTAGTTTGAGCACCATGGACATGTTTGGCTGCCATAATTGTCATATCAGAGCTATTCAACTTATAACAATTGATCTGTGAAACATCGTGAGCAGGATCGTTCAGGTTTTGACATCTTCCATCTTGTATGAAGTCAAATCTATGATGGCCTACCATGTCATAATGGCTATTGCATTTAATTTACAGTGTATCGGTGTTACAGATCAAATATGTAGTAGTTTTATCAGCAAGATTCACATTAGTATAACACAGGTAGCCTTGTAAAGTGTTACATGGTGTGAATAGATGTGGTCAGGTTTGGAATGTTTGCTATTTTATTGTAGGCAGAACTTCCTAATCAAACCGTTCTGTAAAGTGTTGAATTAATGACTTGCTGACAATTCAAAGTCCCACTTGCCTGGTGCTATGGCAACATGGTTCACGGTTATGCATACCGAACAATTATAACACACATAAACCAACATTATATAGACAGCCAAGGACAACACCAACAATCAGGAAATATCAGTCTTCTTTAGAACAATACTAACTAACAATAATGAATAACAAAAGTCCATCTTCCCTGCTTTCCCATGGTCCTTTGCGCCTAGAGCGCAACTGTCTCTCTCTTTGTCCTCTCAACAAGGTTGACATTAGTACAATTGACGTAACCTATGGTAGTTCATTCAACAAGACTGAATTATTTAGTTGTACTGAAGTTTTGGACCAATGTAATTTAAATAGTAATATGATTTGAATGTACTTGATTTGTTTAGATGGAATATATGTGGCATGATTCAATTACGTTCATCCAATGATTTTTTTGAGTGTATGGATGAAGCAAGCAGAATAAGCCAGCCATACAGCAGCGCCCTTTCTCTTTATTTCTCAGTCTGAAATATTCTGTAGTCATCCTTCGAGGTAGGTGTCACCACGAGCTGGGGCATGGTGGGCATAGTGTACTCCAGCTTTGCGTCAATAAGTATTGATCGCACCCAGAGCATCAGCAGAACTCAGCATCTTTATCAACGCCCAGGATTTTTCCTATACAAATTCTATACCTTGGCTTCTTTCTTTGAAACAATTTTTTCCAGTTGTTTATTTCAGGTGAGTATATCTTTGCAAGGCAATAATCCTGCCTTGTTAGCCAGGGCGCTGGTGATTGAAATGTAATTCCCTGGTCAGCGTGTAGGCCTTTTGCTATGTCCATTAATAACAATCACATGGTAATAACCGCCGGAAAGTAAACTGCACTAAGGACTAAATTGCATTAATTTTCTCCACTCCTCTTTAAAGTGGAGGATGAGCTAGAAAAGCAGCTGGAGAGAGAGTAAGAGAGACACGAGGGGGGTAGGGGGGATAACTTCTACTTTACAAGCTAAGGAAAACAAATGAGAGGAGGAATGAGAGGAGGAATGGCAATCAGTGAAGTAGAAACAAATGAGATATGGAATCGAGAGAACCAAGAAGAGGGAGGATAAATAAGGAAAGTCACACACGGTCAAAGAGTCAGGCATGACAATCCCCTGTGTTTTGGGAAAGATGAATATAGAATACACAACAACAGCAACCGTAAAACAGCAGCATAAATAAATGAGCTGAATAGTCGGTTGGTGGTGCAAGATAAAGAAATAGGAGGTAATGGTGTACTAATGTGTCTTTATGTTGAAGCTGTCAAATGGACCATCCATAACAATAGTCCCCTTCTTCATTTTACAATGTGGCGCAATGCGGTTGTTGGGGGACTGAATTACCATTACGAGCAGAGCGCCAGGCTGCCAGTTTAGGGGACCGGCGACTGTGCAGCCTAACGGGAGCTAAATTGATTTGATCCTCAATCCCAGTGTGTGCAATAATTAGTGGGACAGGGAGTTACAGTATTTTAAGGCTTTCTCTGCAGGAGTATGGGTAGCCCCTTAAAACTGTCTCAATGGAGGCCGGTGGTAAGAACTGAGGGGAAGAGAGATTCATGGTTGTGTGGAATTCAAAGCCGTCATATTGAACTGGTATGGAACTTTCTGTTTCTCTGCTAGTGTGGTTCCACAGGGAAGAATGAACAGTAAGAATGTGGGCCAGCATGGTGTAGTAATTGGTCAGTGCTGCGGATGTGAATAGGCTTTATTTTTTACCTCATCATCACAGCTAGACATAATTAAATGTTGAATTAAAAGGACACTGTGCAACTCCAATGGCATTACTGGGAGCAAAGTGATCATCACCTCTGCCTCAGAGGCGGTGGCAGGATATAGACCAGGCCAGCTAGTCACTGACAATTTAGACACACCCATTTGTTTTAGATATATACACAAAAGGAGTACCAGAAATGCAGTGAGAGTACTCAGAGATAGTGCGAGTATAACATTTAGTGGAAATGTGGTACAGTCCGCTTAACACACACACACACACACACACCTGAGTAAATAGGAACTTGTTCCTATCAACTGTCCTAACACCAAAGACACAAAATATGCCCTGTTTACCTGCTGCCCTGTTTATGGGGTTGGTTATGCACCGTTTACCTGCTGCCCTGTTTATGGGGTTGGTTATGCACCGTTTACCTGCTGCCCTGTTTATGGCGTTGGTTATGCACCGTTTACCTGCTGCCCTGTTTATGGGGTTGGTTATGCACCGTTTACCTGCTGCCCTGTTTATGGGGTTGGTTATGCACCGTTTACCTGCTGCCCTGTTTATGGGGTTGGTTATGCACTGTGCATGTGTTTTCTATGCTGGAGCTTCCAGAATGATCGTAAGCTAGCATCCTTAATTGACCAGCTTGTCAGTGAACATGATAATTGGTCATGTATCATCAGCCACCGAGATGCAAATGAAGTGGCAGACTACAGCTTTGTTAGCTTTGGTTGGCCCGTTACACACTGCAGGGGTGTGTGTGTGTGTGTCTGTGTCATTAGAGTTTGATGATCAACAGGCAGGCGAACCCTTTTCTGGATCATGTTGCACCCAGGGATGGGAATTGATACGATTTTATCGATACTGCTTATCAGTCCGATTCTTTAACGATTCCCTTATTGATTCTTAAAAAAATGTTTGTGTTGAAAAAAGTAGGCCTACACGTTTTCAGCATCAACGCAGCTGTTTTTATATGAACATTTGAACAACAAAATAACTTACAATATTACTCTACCTATAAAAAAAATTACAAATAAAACTGGCACATAAAATCAACAATTTATCTGCAGAAAAATGACCATATCTGCTTTCTCTGGGAGAATCCTAGATCTCTCTGGGCGTCTTGTGTCTCCAGCTGTGGAGAACACCTCTTAGATGGGGTGGAAGATGTCTGAACAAACAAGTAGGTTTGGGCAAGATCTGACAACAGGGGAAGTGTCTCTTCTGCCACAACCAGAGAGCAGGGTCAGCTGATACAAGGATGGGAGGCAGGCCTCTGTAGATCTGCACTTCTTGCTCAACTCTCTCATTGATGGACTTGTTGGTTTGTTGGATTGTATGCTGGATTGTATTGGTCCTCCGCTGCAAACAGTTCCTCCAAGGCCGTCTTGCGTTGCTTTAAGGGGGGGATCTGAAAAATAATTGGATTGATTGAATTTTCATATTTCAATACATGCCATATGATCATCATACATTAACTGAGTTTACATAGTCTTCTTCCTCCTCTTCTTCGTCATCACAACTTTAAAGTGTCTCTTGCTCTGATAGCTTGAGAAGAAAGTGACCATGTAAGTAAAGCATGTAACCAGGGAAAAGGTATCACAATAGAAATGTGCCACGATCAGAAGGATTGTCAGTCTGCCACAGCGTTGCTACTGCTGCTGCACTCAACCTGTCCCAGTTGGTGCCCTTATCCATGTTCAGCTTCAATCTTGGGTCCTTCACTGCGGCCTCCTACATGAAGGTCTGGACCTCATCCTTAATTTAATAAAAAAAAGACATATGTTTAATAATCTGGGGAAAATGTGACTGTGAACTTCTTTTAGTGTCTGTTATATATCTGCCATTTTCATGGTGAATGAATAAATGTCAGTCACGGTACCTAATGTGTAGAGAGATCGGTCCATATCTTTTCCTTGATGTCCAGCTTGGACTGAGTAATGACCCTTCAACCTTTTGTAGGATGGGAAGAATCTGACCACAGGTTGGACTTGTGTCACAGAGGGTGGACGTGTACAGCACATGCATTAGCTGCACAAACTCCTGCCTTCCTGAAGTCCTCTGTGTCCAATTTCAGTCTATAATATTAAATAATTATATTTCATAAGCAACTTAACACAATCTTTCAATGGCCCATATGATTACTTTACTAGTACACCAAGTTTGAAATAAGCCAATCTGAAATAGTCACATACATAGTCTCCACCCCCTCTCTTGTCCTTCTCAGTCTGCTTTCTTAGCCGTGGGTCCATGGCAGCAGCCTGAATGGCAGGGAACTGCTCAAAGAATCTCTCCATCATCAAATGGAGGGAATTCCACCGTGTCTTCACATCTAGAATGAGCTTGTGCTTGGGCAGGTCTAAAAAACAAAGTTAAAATGTATTTGTATGAGCACATCACACATAACAATAAACAACATTACATAATCCTTATTAGTTTGTTTCTCATATATATAAATGGCACATAAAATCTTCATTTATCATGTGTTAATTGTATATTACAATTTAATAAAAGTAGTATTTTTTGTAATCTTACCAAGGAGTAGCTGCTTCTCCGTGAGGACAACTTTTGCCATGTAGGACCTCCTTATCCATACAACCACTATGCGTATTCATGCGGCCCAGTTGGAAACAGTGTTGCACTTCTGAATCTTTTGCGCTGCCAGGTTTAACTTGTGTGCAAAGCAGCCTATTTTCACCATCTGCAGCTCTTTACCGACAGCCACATCCATGCTGCTTGCATTGTCTATGGTGGATTTAGTTCATATATTATATTGAAACTTGCTTTAGTTCATATATGAAATTATTCTTTTCCATGTTGTACCAGGCATTTAATGAGAATAATGAGAATATTTGTACAGCATTGTATTCAGGTTTTCTTAACAAATGTTGTATTTGATTGAGCCTGCCTGCGTGACACTAATGTTATTAGAACATAGGATTAAGATATTAAAAAACAAAAGAAGATATGACCCTAATGATATTTACCCATGAAATCCTTGGCACTTGTGCGGCGTAGATTTTCAAATGCATGGCATTTCTGATATTTCACCCCGTGTTGCTACGACATATGTTTTACCATATTGCTAGTGGTTCCACCTTACAAGAAATAACTATTTGGCATATATTGCAAATAGCACTGTCTTCAGTGCTCTTGTAAAATGGAGCCACGCTTTAGAACGTTTTCTCTTCTCCGCCATGATGACTTAAAGTCATCAGTGAGTTTGATGTGATGATGCATGAGTTTTTGCACTGCGCAAAAGGGCTTAACAATTTGGGGAAAATATTTAATTGCAATTTTTCTGACAGATATTGCAATTGCAATTTGATTTGCGATATATATATTTTTTTACATGTGATGGAGCATTAGCACTTGAGACACCTTCAAAACATTTACCTGCACTATATTTTAGTGCAAGGATGAGAGCTGAAAAGAAATGAATTGATTTCAGCAATGAATAAGTATTTTATTTTAATATTGGCATTGAACAATCAAACATAGAACAATTATCTCAAAAGCTGTCACTGTTAAGTAAGTTAAATAAAGTTATAAAACAAATCTAGAAAAGAATGTTTACAGAAAGGTCCTAAGCTCCTGCCTGAAACACTGGCTGCCTGTGCAAGATGTAAGAGAGAGAACGAAGGACAGCGCTGCCCGCTCTAATCTGCGACTACTTGAATGCATGGGAATAAATGACAATTTAATAGATTTGTATAGATTTCTGTTTTTCCTTGATGGTCTGAATAGGTAGCTAGGTTTTTTGCTATTTGCCTTTTAGAAATAAAGACAGTAGGAGGGTCTGAAAAATCGCTAAATGTATCGAAATTTGGGGCAATAACATAGGCCATAACATAGGGCAAAAGCTGGCTCAGGGGTGAAGATGTCCAAGAAACACTGATATCTTCTCATTAGTGTTGTGCAGATAACTAAATTAGATCTGTTATGAGAAACAAAAATAGTTATATTTGTGTTAGGAAATTTGGATATGTTTTTCTGTGTGTTAGTACTGCTCCCTGTACTGTAGCACTGGAAAGAGCCAGTGTATGAGGCACTTAAAAACAATCACATTGTGTAAGTTGTGTCGTTTGAGAGTAAACGAGAGAAAGAGAAAACAGAAAGATGGAGTGTGTATATGTACGACAGTGAGAGAAATTGAGAGTTTGAGGCAGTGAAAGGGGAGGACGTACAGAGAATGTAAATTGGGGTCTTAACATCACCGGTGACAGCGGCCCTAAGGCTGCCTGACACCTGACATGTTTCATCTCCAACCACGTTTCCAGCCCTCGCCTGCACCCCGAAGCCATTGCAAAACCACACCCACCGCAGGCCCAAATCAAAACAAACTGAGAGCATTTAGCACCAAACCAGTGGTTCCTGCATGTGTCGTAAAAAACAGCAAGGAGGTCGAGGAACAAGTTCAGGTTGAGGACCTTCTCGCCTCCTTTTTAGATATAGCCATATCACTGATGCAATGCGACCCATTCCATTACAAGCCCATTATTAGTGCTGAGCTAAGGCTGGGGGACAGGCACTCACTGCAGTGCTTAATCCACAAAGAGGAACTAATAGGAAATGTGAAAATAGAATCCACACTTGAGTAACTTTGGAGGGATTTACTTGGATTAATGAACTGCCAGCCATACCGTCACTAAGCTGGAGAGGGTCTGTGAGCAGTCAATCAGTAACACAAACACAAACACGCACACACAACCGCAAACTATTTGTATAAATGAACCTTAACACACACAGTATGTACAGTTTGCTACCTATTTTGTTCTCTTTCTCTTCTTCTCTTGTTTTATCAATTTTTTTTATAACCACAATAATTCTCACTCTCACCTTCCCAAATCTAGCGCTTCTACTCAGTCTCCGAAACACACACACACACACACACACACACACACACACACACACACACACACACACACACACACACACACACACACATCCTCTCCCTCATGAAAGGGGTGCCAACATGAATGAACATGACTAATGTGTCACCCGCTTTTAATCTTTGTCCGCAATAATCTATTCTCGCCTTTAACGGGACCCTGCCAAACGCTCTTTTTGTGCGTCTTGTCTATCACACACACACACACGGACAGTGCCACCACTTCCACATGAGTGAGGAGCCTTAATGAGCTCCCCCCTGCAGCAAAGGCTGCGCCTGCGCTTGTCCACAGCTAGCAGTCACACTCCACAGCCTCACAGGGAGCGAGGGCAGGCAGGGCCTTGGAGAGAGACAGAAAGAGGGAGAGAGAAAGTTGGAGAGGGGTAAAACAGATGGAGAGAGAAACAGAGGTTTAGAGTAGGGACGACAAGGGGGAGAGAAATTAAAATAAATAGTGATCTCTCTCTCAAATACTTAGTTAAATACTTAGAAACATTTGTGACAGACAAGGGGAGAGATACATGCAGAGAAAGCATTATCAAACATGCTGCGGTTCTCCAGAGGTTGACAGAGAGAGACACGGAGGGTCAGCCATAAACAAAGCCAGAGAGGAACACACTTTGGCATAGTGCTGATGAAACCCATTTATACAATCATACTGACGATAGCATGAGTCACGGCTAATGGAACGCTCATTATGTGATTGTGTCATGCAATCACATACTGTTACCGGAAAGTCATTATTATTATTATTATTTAAACTGACATCAGGACATTTCCATCAACTTCCTATAGCGGAGCAACCAGACAGTTCAATTGAGGATTTCTGTGGGAAAAATAGATGGAAAGGCATATGGGGCAGGAAGACATTTACAGATATGTCTAACACTTAGTTGTGATATATGATACACGTTCATATATGAAAAGCCTCCAAGCGGTTCATCCTGGTGTTTTCAGTCATCTTGCGTCTTCAGTTGAGATCTATAGTTTTGTTCCCTTTGCTGTCATTGTTTTGTATTGAGAGTGCTACTGTTGCTTCCACCATCTCGCATTTATGCCAGCATCCACAATTAGAACATTACACGTTACCACATACAGTCCAGGGTCCCTCGCTTAACGTATTGAACACATATTTGTATACCAAAAGCATGTGACTTACTTGTCCAACCCTGTACACCAGGCCTTCAGTTTTGAGAAACTTACTTAATGAAAATTGCACAGGTGTCCTGCGCCTACTCCCATCAGGCCGTTACCAAGGCGACTGAGCCTTATCTGGATTTAATTTTCTTATCAAATGTGAAACTGTCATATCACATTTGAAGTGTGCACGAGCAAACTGACATTTCACTGTGCAGTCCTGACGACCATCAAAGGTTGATAAGTAGACTGCTTCACAGACCAATGTAAGGAAGAGCTCCTCAACATCAACCAACACTCTGCCAGCTGATCATCTCTGAGGAGGCTTTTCACACTGAAGTATCAAGCTAAGCAGAGCTGGATCTGGTTGCTCAAAACAACCAAAGCAGGGAACTTACATAATTAAATTGTGAGGTAGTGTGTATTCATCTCAGGTTTCCTAGGTAGAGACTGGCAACCCTCTGGTGGCAGATGCAGAACCCAGAAGCTTGAGAATGAATGAGGGCAGCTTCTCATTTACATTAGGTTCACTGTCAGTCAGCCAAGTACGGATGGTACGACTGTGTGGTTTGGTGAATGTCTTCATTACATTTAAATAAAATAGTATTGCTAGTAATAATAGTATCGCTCTCCTCATGCTACCATAATCAGAGAGAGAGAGAGAGACTATTAAGTTAGCCAATCATTTATCACCCCTCCACTGCATCTGTCTGCTGACATATGCCGGGGATGACAGCTGGATATTAGACGCCTGATCTGGAGAGTGATGTTTGCATGCATTCATTTGTACATGTGCATGTGTGTGCCTTTGAGTCTAGCAAGTCTAACTGTGTTTGTGTGTGTGTGGTCACATCTGTGACTGCAAGATTTCTATCCCTCAGTTTATCTCCCCATGGCAATAGAACATGTCCAGAGATAATAGCCATCATACACACAGTGCCCCACACTCCCTGCTCTGGACTATTGATTTTTCAATAGATACCATCCATGTTGTTGTTGTTGTTGTTGTGGTCTTGGACGTTTTATGTCCCAGACACATTAAAGGCACGTCTGCACTTGTTTCCTGCAGGCCAGTCTGTGGCCAGTGGCTTACACAGATGTATTAGCGTCATGAGCAAACCCCAGCACTGCAACAACAAGGCTGAAGGGAGATAGAGCAGTGGGTCAGGGGAATGGGAAGAGAAAGATAGCAAAAGGCCACACGCTATGCTGTTCCTGGGTTTAAAATGGGTCAATTCTACAATATTTATACAATGCACTTGTTTTGATACAGGGCATAGCCCTTGGACTAGGGTTAATGAAAACTATTGTTACAATAATCCTGCATTTTAGCCTATGTGCTACCCATAATGTACAGGCCATGTTCTGAGAGTACTATTACAACTAGAAAATGCATTTCCCTGAGTAAAAGCGATGTGATACCATACACACTTAACAGCAATCTGAGAAGTAGTCTTTAATGAGTACAGTGTTCATAGTCACAGTTGCCTCCCAAAAAATCCCTCCCACGCAAATGTATAACCTCAATACCAAATCAGGACACCAGTAATGATGACTACGCTCCTTGACTTGGATTAATGTGATGGACCTTAACTCCTAGGTTAGCTAGATCCACCGTCATCATCATCATCTTCATTCGCTTTGTCCGGGGTCGGGTCGCGGAGGTAGCAGTTCCAGCAGGGCATCCCAAACTTCCCTTTCCCGGGCCACATTAACAAGCTCTGGCCTGGGAACGCCTTGGAATCCCCCAGTCAGTGTGGAGATATAATCCCTCCACCTGGTCCTAGGTCTGCCCCGCGGCCTCCGCCCAGCTGGACGTGCCTGGAACACCTCCCTAGGGAGGCGGCCAGGTGGCATCCTTACTAGATGCCCGAACCACCTCATCTGCCTCCTTTCTACGCAAAGAAGCAGCGGCTCTACTCCGAGTCCCTCACGAATGGCTGAACTTCTCACCCTATCCCTAAGGGGCCAGCCACCCTCTGGAGGAAACTCATTTCCGCCGCTTGTATCCGCGATCTCGTTCTTTCGGTCATGACCCACCCTTCATGACCATAGGTGAGAGTAGGAACGAAGATAGACCTGTAGATTGAGAGCTTTGCCTTCTGGCTCAGCTCTCTCTTCATCACAACGGTGCGATAAAGTGACTGCAACACCGCACCCGCTGCTCCAATTCTCCGGCCCATCTCTCGTTCCATTTTCCCCTCACTCGAGAACAAGACCCCGAGATACATGAACTCCTTCACTTGGGGTAAAGACTCATTCCCTACTTGGAGTAGACAATCCATCTGTTTCCTGCTGAGAACCATGGCCTCAGATTTGGAGGTGCTAATCCTCATCCCAGCCGCTTCACACTTGGCTGCAAACCGATCTAATGAGTGCTACAGGTCGCAGACCGATGATGCCATCAGGACCACATCATCTGCAAAAAGCAGTGATGCAATCCTTTGCCCACCAACCCGCAGCCCCCCTCCCCCGCGGCTACGCCGTGAGATCCTGTCCATGAATTTCACAAACAGGATAGGTGACTACCTCAGTGACCTCCACCAGGGAGATTGATGCTGATCCCCCATCATCCTCCAGCTCTGCCTCTACTATAGAGGGTGGGTTTGTCGGGTTCAGGAGTTCCTCAAAGTGTTCCTTCCACCTCCCAATCACCTTGTCAGTTGAGGTCAACAGCGTCCCATCCTTACTGTATACAGCTTGGATGGTTCCCTGCTTTCCCCTCCTGAGGTGTCGGATGGTCTTCCAGAACCGCTTTGGTGCCAACCGAAAGTCCTTCTCCATGGTTTCTCCGACTCCTCCCACACCCGCTGCTTTGCCTCTGCCACGGCCGAGGCTGCAGTCCTTCGGGCCTGTCGGTACCTTGCAACTGCCTCCGGAGTCTCCTGGGATAGCATATCCCGGAAGGCCTCCTTCTTCAATCGGATGGCTCCCCTGACCACCGGTGTCCACCAGGATGTTCGAGGGTTACTGCCCCTTGAGGCACCTAAGACCTTGAGACCACAGCTCTCAGACACAGCTTTAGCAATGGAGGCTTTGAACATCGCCCACTCCGGTTCAATGCCCCCAGCCTCCACAGGGATGCCAGAGAAGCCCCGCCGGAGGTGTGAGTTGAAGGCCTCCCGGACCGGGCACTCCTCCAGACGTTCCCAGTTGACCCGCACTACACGTTTGGGCTTACCAGGTCTGTCCAGAGGCTTCCCCCGCCACCTGACCCAACTCACCACCAGATGGTGATCAGTTGACAGCTCTGCCCCCCTCTTCACCCGAGTGTCCAAAACATATGGCCTCAGGTCCGATGATACGATAACAAAATCGATCATCGACCTTCTGCCTAGGGTGCTTTGTTACCAGGTATACTTACGAGCATCCTTATGTTCGAACATGGTGTTTGTTATGGCCATTCCATGACTAGCACAGAGGTCCAATAACAAGCCACCACTCAGGTTGAGATCAGGGAGGCCGTTCCTCCCAATCACGCCTCTCCAAGTGTCTCCATCAATGCCCACATGTGCGTTGAAGTCCCCCAGCAAGACTACAGAGCCCCCCTCAGGAGCCCCATACAAGGCTCCATCCAGGGTCTCCAAAAAGGCCGAATACTCTGAACTGCTGTTCGGTGCATAGGCACAGACAACAGTCAGAGTTTTCCCCCCCATGACCCGCAGGCGTAGGGAGGCGACCCTCTCGTCCACTGGGGTGAACTCCAACATAGAGGCACTTAGCCGGGGACTTGTGAGTATCCCCACACCAGCCTTGCGCCTCACACCCTGGGGAACTCCGGAGAAGATCCACCGTTATATTTCTAACTACTGGTGTTAGAGACAGACAGCTTTTACTCTAATACACTCAGTTCCCCTTTCGCATGAAATCTCCACCCACTGTCCATTCAGTTTTGTATTTTGTAGAGTTGATTGACAAACTCAGCATTGCCTCTTTAGTGATACCAAGTTAAAACACGGGGGTAATCTGGTTCAGTCAGAAAAGCAGTGAGTGGAGCCACAGTTTTTTGACCTCTCTGTCCCCCCATAAAACAATTATTTGCTTTAATTTTGATAACTTTGGAAATTGACCATCGTTCTGTACACATTTTTCCTTGTGTCGAAGTAAACGGTTAAAACGTTTACAAGTTGTCCCGTGGATTCTTTCAATGTGGATTATGACGAGGGGGAATCGTTAGATCGTCAAGCTAAGGCTTCATTCATTGGAAACCTACAACGGTATAATGTATAAACAGAGACAGAAAGAGATAGAGAAGGATCAAGAGGGACTAATTTAGGAACAGATACAAAGACCATAGAGCTTTGTTTCCACCAAGGCCAGCTAACAAAGACTCCCTTTCCTCCTCAAATTAAGTTAGATGAGGGAGTCATTGAGTGCTGCACTTTGCCTGGACTTCCCTCTATGTTAAAACACCTTTGTTTTTCCCTTGCCTCAGTGAAACTAATCAAACTGCACTACAACTTCATAAGGCATGCTCTAAAATGCCAGACTGACTATAAGATCTTTCGAGGGAGAGTTTGTTGTTTCCATGGGTGTGTGTGTGTTGGAGTGCTGAATACAGCAGGAAAATTACACTCGTAAAGAGACAAACAAAGCAATCTGTTTTGGCATTAGCCTAGCGTGGGTTCAAAGCAGATTGATATAGTGATTTCAGGGTTAGCATATGGAGAAGGGAGGGGAGGATGTGATAGTGAGGCTCTTTAATCTTTCTAAAAAGTAACATACTCGGACAGAGATGAAGAGATGTCACAAGGACTGTGATGGTGTTTTTTAATCAGGGGGCCACATAAGATCTGTTGTTAAACAGCTGCTAACCAAAAAAGTAAATTATGATATATTGGTTACACATTTTATTTAGGAAGGTACCAAGTCCAGGATTTTGGTGTTTTGCAGACGCATTGGTCTGAGTTAACTGGTGTTCACTGACAGCAGCCGCAAAAAGTGAAAAACAGGAAATATGAGAGCTTTCAGGACTGCTTAGGCCGGCAATATAAGGCAATTAGTTATGGGAAGCAGCAGTCAAATGAAGATTCTACATGACAGATTTAACGAGGGCCTGCGTGGACAGTTGCTGGACAGCTCGTTAAATAAATCCTTGGGGTTGGCGGTAAAGGGAACAAGCCATGTGTGCAGGGGTGACCTGCTTCTGTCCTTTAAATCATCAAACGCACATCCTGCCATTGAAAGGAAAACACAAATACATAGACCAACGTACAGACACAAATTCAGATGCACACACCACAGAGCAACATAAGACACAATCAAGGAAACACTCACAGTCCTACAGACATGTTCATTGCTAATCCAAAGATAGAATCGCTATCGCTAAAGACAGACACCCACAGCCTTAGCACCATTTATTTTAATCCAAAAATAGAATCGCTATCGCTAAAGACAGACACCCACAGCCTTAGCATCATTTATTTTAAGGTTAATGTTGCTGTCTATCCCTGTCTGGCTGTCTGCTATAACATTTTGCAGTTTTACCCTTCTTTTCTATTGACATCTCTTGCTTTATTTCTTTCTCTCTATTTCTATATCACTCGCTGTCTCCTGACACACACAAACACACACATATACATACTTCTGTAAGCCCTGTTGGCAGGGTTCTGATTGGGACGTGAGAGAGCTGAGTGCCCTGGCCTTGCTTTAGTGTACCTCTGACAGCCCATAACAGATGCTGGCCCACCACTCTGGGTGTGCACTTGTTTCAGGAGTGTGTGTGTGTGTGTGTGTGTGTGTGTGTGTGTGTGTGTGTGTGTGCTGAGCTTCCCTGATACAGTATGAGAGACATGTACAAGCTCAGCTCAGTGTGTTTGGTGTTAAACTATTTATTTTGTCTCGGATCCTCCCATGTAATTTTCCAGGCCATTCCACTCCTTCTCCCCTAATGCCCCCCCCCCCCCCCCCCCCCCCTGCTCTCTCTCTCTCCCTTCATCCTCCATCTCTGCCTACATCTCTCACTCTCTATTCCAGGCATCAAAGTGTTAGTGTCAGGCATGTTGCCAGCCTCACATCACTTCCACAGATTATATCTTATGCAACGGAGCCCAAGAATCTTATGAGTAAAGGGAGAATATAACGGGACCTCGTATCAATGGACTGGAATATGTTTTGGTCCTGCTCATTGGCTATATGCAACCACAATATGGCTGCCACATTCACACAATATCCTTCCCTGTTTTATGTTTAATGTAGTTTCTGTTTAGATGTAAACAGAAATGGTGTCTCTAAGTTATTGTCTTGCCATAAGGCAATTTGTTACCCCGTCCCCATCTCCCTGGCATAACAGAGCTCTATAAATCTCTGTGGGGAACAATTTTACTGACCTCGCTGTCGGTCAGAGAGCCATATCCTTTTCAAGGTGCTGGCTTTTAAATTACTTTCCCGGCCACTGTTTGGACACGTGTCTCTGTGGTGTTGTTCTCCAGAAGACGAGTCAGCATAAAACACACGAGCGCCCAGACACACACACACACACACACAAACACACACATTTACACACAAGAACACTTCCAGTTCTTTGTCATTGCCTTAATATGGACAGACCGTGGTCCCTTGGAAAAAGCAAATGTTCCCATTGGACCATTAGACTCGGACACTTTCCTAATTCCCCCATCACAACTATGTTTGGCTCAATTTCAGAGGCTTTGCGATTAAACTGAGCATCTTATATAACAAATGGGATTCCTTCTGGTCTGTCAGACTTGCATTTCAAGTTCTTAGAGGCCCATTCCCTTCCATTCACAAGAGGTTTACTTCCAGTCAATATACTGGTGGAAATTGCAGGGAAACACTTTTTCAGCTGAGAGAAAATGTAATCAGAATGACCCATTGAGAGTTTGTTTTGTTCCCCCCTTTGAGTCACCTTAATCCAAGCGATTGGAAACACAATTACTTGCAAGCGGGTTGCATTACAGCATGTCCCACAAGAGCTTTGAAAAGAACCCCCCCCCCACCATTTTAAAAAAGATGATAATCGATACTAATGGGAATAAAAGGAGAGATACAAAACACATTGAAGGAGGTGAAATAAATAAAAGAAAGGCATTGAAAAAACAAAGTATAAGATAGAAACACCAACATGAGAATATAACTGCAAGCAGTGATAGCGGTGGCCGGCTATAAAAAAATTATTACAGGAAAAAAAGAACATTAAGAAAAAAAACGAACAACAAATTGCAGAAAACAAAAGAAAGTAAGAAAGAATGAAAGAAAGAAAGAAAAAAAGGACAAATCCGGTAGGAATGGTCATAGAACTCATAGAAATCTCAAAATTAGACTGTTAAAGTACTGTTTGAACAGGTTTTTTGTAATTTAGCTCTGAGGCCTCAAATAGTTCACATAAACTGACTTGAACGAGTGGACCCAATAATAAAATTGAACAGCATCAGTGACTTGGGTAAGTTCACCAGAGATCCACCTTTGGTCACCTATCTGAGGATGATATACAGTAATTTTGGTGTAATTTGGTTGTAAGGTCTTGGAGAAGTTGTTTCAAATAGTTCAAGTGTCAAAGTGTCAAATCCAACTAAAAAACTACTGAACTCAGATATTTATGAAAATTTTTGTTTTTTAGATGGAGTTCTGAAATTTTAAAAGCTTCATGATATCGGTCTTTGGATTTTTATCTATTTTTTGAACGTAGATTGTTTAATGAACCAGTGAGATATGACAAAGTGAATGTCCAGTAGTGTTTACAGTAATACATTTTGATGTGCTGTGGACTCAGTTTTTGAGAAATCAACAAAATATTCAATACAGTTAATGTTTAGAGTCAGAAGATGATATCCTGAAACTTTGATGAGAATTGTATTTATGGTTTTGGACTTACACACTTTGAGTAGACCACCAGTTTTTGAAAAAAACAGAGTGATGGACTTAATAATTTGTAATGGGTGCCAGCATATGAAAGTTTTATCTCACTGCAAGGGACAAGTTCTGAAATTTTCAGAGCTGTAACCCAAATGGTCTATTTTTTATGATTTTTTTAACACTTGGAACTTTGAACTGCTGCTACATCGCCACCAACAGGAACAATGAGACGGCATGGCATGGGTGTAGTTTTGAGAGGACCTGAACATGTGTGCCAAATTTGGTGCATATTTAACCATGGGAAGTAGGATATTTGGGGGAATAATAATAACTAGAAAATACATTTCCCTGAGCAAATGCAAGGTGATTGCGTTTCCACCATCAGCAACCAGGCAGTGTGGGTGGCCAGCCCCCTAAAATAACTGCTGCAGCACTATTATGTCTTCATGTGTTGGTGGACAGCGCTGAACTGAACACAAGTGTAAACGCCCACTTGGGGCCAGTTGCAAGTCAGTTGCATCTGACTTCTTCCATTCATATAAATAGTGTGAACTATATGTCATATGTAGTCATCTTTAAATTGTATGGGTAATTAGAAGACAGATATAAGTTCAATATGTTTGGCTGGTCTATGCCAATTAGTCTCAGAGTAACAGAGAAATGCAAAAAGTGCTGCAACCGTCCCCAGTCTCCCCTACGTTCATGTTAGCTCAACCTCGCGTTAAGGCTTCTGAATGGCATATCACACGTGTACAGCGCTGCAGACATAAAATCAGCAGCAGTTTATTGTCTTGAGTGTTATTGTTTGTTCAATATCGATTATTTTACCATTGAAATGCATTTTAAATAATCTTAGAGACTGTGCTGCCACCTGTTTAAATAGCTTACATGTATCAGACAGTCTGTTCATTCTGACACTACTTTGTCGTGTTGGATTTCGCCATTTCAATCACGCAATGGTGACAAATAAAGGAGTTTGTTTTGCAGCAAGCAATTATTTATGGTGCCTTTAAGGGGTAAATAGTTAGTTAAGCACACTTCAGCTAGATAACGTCCACTTGGACAAATTGAATTCACATGCAGTAAGCAGCAGTATAAACACGGCACAATGAAATCCTTGTTGACGGTACTCCCACTAGGTCTGGCTAAGCATGGTATAGCGTGAGAAGTCCTAACCTAATGATCTTTTGCAGTATTATCAGTGAGCTATCATTTATGGGGCCTTGAAAAACTAAAAAACTTTGCCGCTGTTGAATGCCTTAACAGCCACTATCCAATTCATCATCATCATCATCATCATCTTCATCCGCTTTGTCCGGGGTCGGGTCGCGGAGGTAGCAGTTCCAGCAACGCATCCCAAACTTCCCTTTCCCGGGCCACATTAACCAGCTCTGACTGGGGGATTCCAAGGCGTTCCCAGGCCAGTGTGGAGATATAATCCCTCCACCTGGTCCTAGGTCTGCCCCACGGCCTCCGCCCAGCTGGACGTGCCTGGAACACCTCCCTAGGGAGGCGGCCAGGTGGCATCCTTACTAGATGCCCGAACCACCTCAACTGGCTCCTTTCTACGCAAAGAAGCAGCGGCTCTACTCCGAGTCCCTCACGAATGGCTGAACTTCTCACCCTATCCCTAAGGGAGATGCCAGCCACCCTCCGGGAGGAAACTCATTTCTGCCGCTTGTATCCGCGATCTCGTTCTTTCGGTCATGACCCACCCTTCATGACCATAGGTGAGAGTAGGAACGAAGATAGACCGGTAGATTGAGAGCTTTGCCTTCTGGCTCAGCTCTCTCTTCGTCACAACGGTGCGATAGAGCGACTGCAACACCGCACCCGCTGCTCCAATTCTCCGGCCCATCTCTCGTTCCATTTTCCCCTCACTCGAGAACAAGACCCCGAGATACTTGAACTCCTTCACTTGGGGTAAAGACTCATTCCCTACTTGGAGTAGACAATCCATCGGTTTCCTGCTGAGAACCATGGCCTCAGATTTGGAGGTGCTGATCCTCATCCCAGCCGCTTCACACTCGGCTGCGAACCGATCCAATGAGTGCTGCAGGTCGCAGACTGATGATGCCATCAGGACCACATCATCTGCAAAAGCAGTGATGCAATCCTCTGCCCACCAACCCGCAGCCCCCCTCCCCCGCGGCTACGCCGTGAGATCCTGTCCATGAATACCACAAACAGGATAGGTGACAAAGCGCAGCCTTGGAGGAGGCCAACCCTCACCGGAAACGAGTCCGACTTACTGCCGCAGACCCGGACACAGCTCTCGCTTTGGGAGTACAGAGATTGGATGGCCCTGAGTAGAGACCCCCTCACCCCATACTCTCGCAGCACCTCCCACAGTATCTCCTGGGGAACCCGATCATACGCCTTCTCCAAATCCACAAAACACGTGTAGACTGGATTGGCATACTCCCAGGCCCCCTCAAAGATCCTCGCGAGGGTAAAAAGCTGGTCCGTTGTTCCACGACCAGGCCGGAAACAGCATTGTTCCTCCTCAATCCGAGGTTCGACTATCGGTCGAACCCTCTTTTCCAGCACCCTGGAGTATACTTTCCCGGGGAGGCTGAGTAATGTGATGCCTCTGTAGTTGGCACACACTCTCCGGTCCCCCTTTTTGAACAGGGGAACCACCATCGCGGTCTGCCACTCCTTAGGTACTGTCCCCGACTTCCACGCAATGTTGATAAGACATGTCATCCATGACAGTCCCTCAACACCCAGAGCCTTCAGCATTTCTGGGCGGATCTCATCAACCCCTGGGGTTTGCCACTGTGGAGTTGTTTGACTACCTCAGTGACCTCCGCCAGGGAGATTGATGCTGATCCCCCATCATCCTCCAGCTCTGTCTCTACTATAGAGGGTGGGTTTGTCGGGTTCAGGAGTTCCTCAAAGTGTTCCTCCCACCTCCCAATCACCTTGTCAGTTGAGGTCAACAACATCCCATCCTTACTGTATACAGCTTGGATGGTTCCCTGCTTTCCCCTCCTGAGGTGTCGGATGGTCTTCCAGAACCGCTTTGGTGCCAGCCGAAAGTCCTTCTCCATGGTTTCTCCGAACTCCTCCCACACCCGCTGCTTTGTCTCTGCCACGGCCGAGGCTGCAGTCCTTCGGGCCTGTCGGTACCTTGCAACTGCCTCCGGAGTCGCCCGGGATAGCATGTCCCGGAAGGCCTCCTTCAATCGGACGGCTCCCCTGACCACCGGTGTCCACCAGGATGTTCGAGGGTTACCGCCCCTTGAGACACCTAAGACCTTGAGACCACAGCTCTCAGACGCAGCTTTAGCAATAGAGGCTTTTAACATGGCCCACTCCAGTTCAATGCCCCCAGCCTCCACAGGGATGCCAGAGAAGCCCCGCCGGAGGTGTGAGTTGAAGGCCTCCCGGACCGGGGACTCCTCCAGACGTTCCCAGTTCACCCGCACTACACGTTTGGGCTTACCAGGTCTGTCCAGAGGCTTCCCCGCCACCTGACCCAACTCACCACCAGATGGTGATCAGTTGACAGCTCTGCCCCCCTCTTCACCCGAGTGTCCAAAACATATGGCCTCAGGTCCGATGATACGATAACAAAATTGATCATCGACCTTCTGCCTAGGGTGCTCTGGAATACTCCGAACTGCTGTTCGGTGCATAGGCACAGACAACAGTCAGAATTTCCCCCCCTATGACCCGCAGGCGTAGGGAGGCGACCCTCTCGTCCACTGGGGTGAACTCCAACATAGAGGCACTTAGCCGGGGACTTGTGAGTATCACCACACCAGCCTTGTGCCTCTCACCCTGGGGAGCTCCGGAGAAGAATATAGTCCAACCCCTATCCAGAAGTGAGGTTCCAGAGCCGAGGCTGTGCGTAGAGGTAAGCCCCACCAGATCCAGCTGGTAGCGCTCCACCTCCCACACAAGCTCCGGCTCCTTCCCTCCCAGAGAGGTGACGTTCCACGTCCCCAAAGCCAGCCTCTGCCACCCGGGTCCGATCCGTCGAAAACCTCTGCCTTCACTGCCACCTTTCTGGCAGCGCACCCGACCCCCTTGGTTTTTTATAGTTTTTTACTATCCAATTCAAGTCACTACAATTCTTTTTAACGTTAAACAAATACAACCTAACTCACATTCAGTGTACAGTGTCTTACAATTAGCCCAAGCGTACGTGAATAACCTTCCTTGATGTAGAGCTATGGAGAGCTCCATCGTACACAAACTCGGCAATGTAAAAAACTTTATGAAGAACTTATTCTGTCTTAACTCTTTCTCTCCCTTTGTGCTCGTCATTGTGGTTATTTGTTATGTAAGTCTCTAGTCAAACGCCTTTGCAGGAAGTTAGGAAGTCTCCGTAACCTTTGAGATACTGCAGCTAAATACACCATACAAATGATTCATACCGTGGCCGTAACAAGACTAATCGCATTGTATGGCTAGTTAGTTACAATGGCAAACTATAATCTACAAGCATTTATGTCATTATTATTAGGATATCTTGAAATGCATTATCTCGCAAACGTATACATACTATGCTAATTATAATTATATTATACTAAGCCTTGAGGGGAGCTGCAATGAAGGACCAAGATGAATCTTATACCCTTGTGTATACTGCCGTCTAGTGACCGCAATAAAATGTTGGTTAACATACGTGCATACAAGCTAGATAATTAATTTCCTCTGGTAAAAACATAAGTAGCCTACCTCAGTTTTATTGTGGTAAATTGTGGGACATCCAAGATGTAAAACAATTTGTTAGAAGGGAAGTGACATAATTAGGCTACTGCATGCGTTCCGTACAAGTAGCGTAGGTTTATCTAAATGTCTACACAGCTTACCTAATACCAATCCAAAACGCAAATTCTTTAATTACGTCGTGATTATAATAGTGTTGCCTTGCTAATTATTATCTTAGCATGAAGAAAATGGAACTATGAAACTTTGGCTAATAAGGGGCTGTAATAATCATTTGCAAAATGGTCACATTCGCAACGAAAAACGGTCTCCTCAGTAGTTCCGTCTGTATGGTTTAACGAGCATGCTAGCTAACGTCCATGGATATAGCATAGCTCCATATCCAAATTGTGATTGTTAAGAGTTCACTAAATCAAAACCAAAAAAATGTATTTAACAGCAGTGCATATGCATTGTGCGGAATCCTTGATAGGTGTTAGCCAGTGTCTTAATTTGGACATTAAGACGTATGTTTTGCAGCATTCCAGAAAGCTATCATAAGCCAGTCAGTGCATATAGTTATAGGCTACTAGCCCTGTTTACACAATGAACACATTTAATTTGATTGAGAGTAGGCCACCTACTGCTACAGCGTAGTTGTAGTAAATCCAATCCCTTTGAAAGTAATCTATTTACAATTCCTGCTGTTAAGTGCAACGCCTGTGGTAAATGAAGTGAAGTCCCGTTGCTAGTACTAGTATGATGTGCACAGGTTTTACATACCCAGTAATTTCAATCACATAATAACCAAGACAGTCGGTGCAAATACATAACATCAACGCTAGATGGCGGCATATGACCGTGAAATCTCTCTCCCAGTCAAAACCCTCTCGACCATTCATTTCAATGGGGCCAAAAACCGATAAAAAAAAAAATATATATATATATAACACGTGACCCGATCACTTAGCTGTATGTAAGCGCAATGGACTGCAATACCCAAAACATGTGGGCACTGGAATGGAATCGATTGGGTAGAAACTGCGGGCGTAGATAAGGCGCCAAGAACAGGCATAATAATAATAATAATAATAATGATAATCATAATAATAATATGACTTTCCGGTAACAGTATGTGATTGCATGACGCAATCACATAATAATACTAACGATTACAATAGTTGCTAAGCTGTACCAGCCGGCCACCTAATAATGATACAAATTCTGAGTTGCTGAGGCGAAGCCATACGTGTGGGATTGTTTCTGATGAAGGTAATTTCTTATGCACGCAGTGTGTATGAGACAGACTGCAGTAATTTACCACAAAATAATCTTTTCAGCAGCTGAAACGAATATAACTGTGCATTCTAATAGGTCTGCCAGGGCTCCGTTTTGTTTATTTATGTTGCCTTTCCAAATATACAACATGTAATTAATCTTGCTGTGGTTTTCTTATGAATTACAATTTGGTGCCTATGTACACATAAATCCAAACGTAAACACACCTGATGGGAGGTGGAAATTAATCTCTATTGATTGTGTCAAGCAGAGAGAGAGAGAGAGAGAGAGAGAGAGAGAGAGAGAGAGAGAGAGAGAGAGAGAGAGAGAGAGAGAGAGAGAGACTTTGACAGTAAACCCCCTGGAGCTGGGCTGGTGCTCAGACAACAGTCATCCATTGCAGAGGGATAATCATGGTTTTTGCCCAGCCATGTGATTCTGCTGCTTTAAAGGTGCCCAGGCTCATGCCTTATTCAAGCTGCCTGTACACTCTCATACATTTTAGAGTGACTGTGTGAGCATGTGTATATGTCATAATTTCTGAGCAGTCCTTTTTACAGCGGCTGTGATACTATGTGTTTCTTTGTGGACAGTGGCCGCCTGAGACAGTTGAAAGACACGCCAGTCAGCACTATAAAAAAACTCTCCACCGCATCGATGGGCCCCATATTGTGGCAATCCACTCCAACACAGGCTGTCAGCTGGTAGGGCAGTGTGTGCACATAAGTTGGCTCAATAGCTGGCTAGAGCCTTAAATAAAAGGTACCTTACATCATAGCCCTCAAGAACCTAGGACTGTGCCATATGTTGAATTTGTTCTATTACTTTGTGTGGGGAATTTAATATTTGATTGTCTCTGGATTGCGTGTTGTAATTTACAGAGATGTATGTGGTTAGCAGTAGATGTGGCATCATAGCACCTGCTTGTATCAATATGGACGCCGTTTTGATTATGGTGCACAGTGTGGTGACAAATTTGGCCATCCTCACAGCAGAGTTGTAACGAGTCACCAAAAATTGGGACTCGAGTCGTCTCATTTGGAACGGAGATTTGAGTCGAGTCTTTCACAAGCTCGAGTCGAGTCACTATTGTTGTTCGAGTCGAGTCGAGTCAGCTATCAGGCCCGAGTCACTAGCTCTGATATTTTGTCTGAGCTAAATTTTTCTGATTTGTTTTACAGGTTAGATAAATACAACAAATATTTGTGTGTTTTTATGCATTGCTTGCTATCCTTTGTTTTGTTATACTTAAAGTTACAATTGTTGTTGCTCCCTGTCCCTGTCTGTTGTCAGTGTGAAGGCAAATTCCCTTTGTTTGGCCAGCTGACCAATCAGAGCAGACTGAGCTCGTCGGGAGGGGGGTTGTAACAATGCATTATGTAAAAACACCGCATTATGTAATAACTCAACAAAATGTAACACATTTTCACTTCCTTACGTAATAACACCCACATTTTGTAATAATCTGCCGCATTATGTAATTCTCAAGTTTAAACGCAATATGGAATAACTTTCCCCACATTTTGTAATCATCATCATCATCATCATCATCTTCATCCGCTTTGTCCGGGGTCGGGTCGCGGAGGTAGCAGTTCCAGCAGGGCATCCCAAACTTCCCTTTCCCGGGCCACATTAACCAGCTCTGACTGGGGGATTCCAAGGCGTTCCCAGGCCAGTGTGGAGATATAATCCCTCCACCTGGTCCTAGGTCTGCCCCGCGGCCTCCGCCTAGCTGGATTTGCCTGGAACACCTCCCTAGGGAGGCGGCCAGGTGGCATCCTTACTAGATGCCCAAACCACCTCAACTGGCTCCTTTCTACGCAAAGAAGCAGCGGCTCTACTCCGAGTCCCTCACAAATGGCTGAACTTCTCACCCTATCCCTAAGGGACATGCCAGCCACCCTCCGGAGGAAACTCATTTCTGCCGCTTGTATCCGCGATCTCGTTCTTTCGGTCATGATCCACCCTTCAGAGAGTAGGAACGAAGATAGACCGGTAGATTGAGAGCTTTGCCTTCTGGCTCAGCTCTCTCTTTGTCACAACGGTGCGATAAAGCGACAGCAACACCGCACCCGCTGCTCCAATTCTCCGGCCCATCTCTCGTTCCATTTTCCCCTCACTCGAGAACAAGACCCCGAGATACTTGAACTCCTTCACTTGGGGTAAAGACTCATTCCCTACTTGGAGTAGACAATCCATCGGTTTCCTGCTGAGAACCATGGCCTCAGATTTGGAGGAGCTGATCCTCATCCCAGCCGCTTCACACTCGGCTGCGAACCGATCCAATGAGTGCTGCAGGTCGCAGACCGATGATGCCATCAGGACCACATCATCTGCAAAAAGCAGTGATGCAATCCTCTGCCCACCAACCCGCAGCCCCCTCCCCCGCGGCTACGCCGTGAGATCCTGTCCATGAATACCACAAACAGGATAGGTGACAAAGCGCAGCCTTGGAGGAGGCCAACCCTCACCGGAAACGAGTCCGAGTTATTTTGTAATAAATGATTGCATATTGCAGTGGTTATTACAAAATACGGGAGTTGTACAGTTTTTTTGGGATGAAAATGTAATATGGTGCATTATGTACTAACCAACAAAAAGGGATGTGTAATAAACACATAAAAGCTAGCAGTGCCCAGTGCCAGGGCAACACTTGCGTCACTATTCCATCCTCAAATCTACCTCAGGGAATCTTTAGCTGAAAGCCTTGACATGGATTATGACAATGACAGTGTCATTAGTATAATGAGGCTCTACAAATCTGCTGAACGCGGTAGTGGTCTTGCAATGAGACTAAGGGAGTTATTCAGCAAAAATAGTGGATGATGGCCTGGGTCCTGCTTAAAGCGATTGTTCACCCATTTCCCATAACGATATGTGTTGTTCTTTAGGCTAAATTAAGCAAGTATATTGAACAAGTTCGGGTCTTAGGATCAACGTAAGTGAAATTAACATATTTTTCCAACTACCGGCATTGAAACGATTAATTAATTGTAAACCACAATACCCACAGTTCACTGCACGACTCCCTTTCCTTGTCACCTCCCCAGCACCAGGGCGTGGCCGTGTCAAAGCCATAAGGTGCATTAATTATTAATTTATTCATGAATGTTGAAATGCATTGGATTTCTGCTCTCCTCAGTTTCAAACTTTTGTTTCCTTTCTCTTGAGCAATAAACACTATCATGTATGAGTAGAATTCAATAATAACATTACTTTTAAGCCTTTATAAAGGTAATTTAATTTGAAAAGGCGTTCATGGACATTTTCACCCACTCAATAAATTACCTACAGCTCATACTATCAGTTTAATGGTTGTTATGCTTAGCCCACCTCCAACAGTTTGGGACTCCCATGGTTAAATTAAGTAATACTAGGTCTCATGTTGGCAATAACCTTTTTAATAGCATGACATGACAGGTGAATTAGGTGCAAGAGTTTATACAAAATATATTGTTCATTTTAGCATGGCCAAAAATATAACACAGCATAATATCTGACCAGCACGTGGCCTACAATATAACAGTTGTGTAACAGACATTTACAAGTCCTCTTGTGAGTCTTGAACCTAACGAAAGCCAGTGAAGTTAGCAGATGGATAAGCTTCTCGTATTCTACTGACGACACATGCTTGTAGGGGGATACGATTATCTTTCCCCAAAATCTCTCTGCGTAACAACCATTCCAGAAAAGGACGATATGCAGACAGACGAAATTGACTGAAAAGAATAATACATAATAATTTTTTTATAATTTCAAAAAAACACATTTAGCAAACTATACTGGAAAACAATTATAGATGCATATTTTAGTGATAAAAAAAGGATATCATTAGTCAACAGGGTTGTCTAGTCTAAATAGCTGCAGCATTCACATTGCAAAATACAATACAAGTACTAGCAAACCTTATAAAGAAAATAGAAATATTTAAATTTTACAGGGTCAAGAACAATTATCTAACAACTTCATCATCATCATCGTCATCCGCTTTGTCCGGGGTCGGGTCGCGGTGGTAGCAGTTCAAGCAGGGCATCCCAAACTTCCCTTTCCCGGGCCACATCAACCAGCTCTGACTGGGGGATTCCAAGGCGTTCCCAGGCCAGTGTGGAGATATAATCCCTCCACCTGGTCCTAGGTCTGCCCCGCGGCCTCCGCCCAGCTGGACGTGCCTGGAACACCTCCCTAGGGAGGCGGCCAGGTGGCATCCTTACTAGATGCCCGAACCACCTCAACTGGCTCCTTTCTACGCAAAGAAGCAGCGGCTCTACTCCGAGTCCCTCACGAATGGCTGAACTTCTCACCCTATCCCTAAGGGAGATGCCAGCCACCCTCCGGAGGAAACTCATTTCCGCCGCTTGTATCCGCGATCTCGTTCTTTCGGTCATGACCCACCCTTCATGACCATAGGTGAGAGTAGGAACGAAGATAGACCGGTAGATTGAGAGCTTTGCCTTCTGGCTCAGCTCTCTCTTCGTCACAACGGTGCGATAGAGCGACTGCAACACCGCACCCGCTGCTCCAATTCTCCGGCCCATCTCTCGTTCCATTTTACCCTCACTCGAGAACAAGACCCCAAGATACTTGAACTCCTTCACTTGGGGTAAAGACTCATTCCCTACCTGGAGTAGACAATCCATCGGTTTCCTGCTGAGAACCATGGCCTCAGATTTGGAGGTGCTGATCCTCATCCCAGCCGCTTCACACTCGGCTGCGAACCGATCCAATGAGTGCTGCAGGTCGCAGACTGATGATGCCATCAGGACCACATCATCTGCAAAAAGCAGTGATGCAATCCTCTGCCCACCAACCTGCCGCCCCCCTCCCCCGCGGCTACGCCGTGAGATCCTGTCCATGAATACCACAAACAGGATAGGTGACAAAGCGCAGCCTTGGAGGAGGCCAACCCTCACCGGAAACGAGTCCGACTTACTGCCGCAGACCCGGACACAGCTCTCGCTTTGGGAGTACAGAGATTGGATGGCTCTGAGTAGAGACCCCCTCACCCCATACTCTCGCAGCACCTCCCACAGTATCTCCCGGGGAACCCGATCATACGCCTTCTCCAAATCCACAAAACACGTGTAGACCGGATTGGCATACTCCCAGGCCCCCTCAAAGATCCTCGAGAGGGTAAAAAGCTGGTCCGTTGTTCCACGACCAGGCCGGAAACCGCATTGTTCCTCCTCAATCCGAGGTTCGACTATCGGTCGAACCCTCCTTTCCAGCACCCTGGAGTATACTTTCCCGGGGAGGCTGAGTAATGTGATGCCTCTGTAGTTGGCACACACTCTCCGGTCCCCCTTTTTGAACAGGGGAACCACCACCCCGGTCTGCCACTCCTTAGGTACAGTCCCCGACTTCCACGCAATGTTGATAAGACGTGTCATCCATGACAGTCCCTCAACACCCAAAGCCTTCAGCATTTCTGGGCGGATCTCATCAACCCCTGGGGCTTTGCCACTGTGGAGTTGTTTGACTACCTCAGTGACCTCCGCCAGGGAGATTGATGCTGATCCCCCATCATCCTCCAGCCCTGTCTCTACTATGTAGGGTGGGTTCGTCGGGTTCAGGAGTTCCTCAAAGTGCTCCTTCCACCTCCCAATCACCTTGTCAGTTGAGGTCAACAACGTCCCATCCTTACTGTATACAGCTTGAATGGTTCCCTGCTTTCCCCTCCTGAGGTGTCGGATGGTCTTCCAGAACCGCTTTGGCGCCAGCCGAAAGTCCTTCTCCATGGTTTCTCCGAACTCCTCCCACACCCGCTGCTTTGCTTCTGCCACGGCCGAGGCTGCAGTCCTTCGGGCCTGTCGGTACCTTGCAACTGCCTCCGGAGTCGCCCGGGACAGCATGTCCCGGAAGGCCTCCTTCTTCAATCGGACGGCTCCCCTGACCACCGGTGTCCACCAGGATGTTCGAGGGTTACCGCCCCTTGAGGCACCTAAGACTTTGAGACCACAACTCTCAGACGCAGCTTTAGCAATGGAGGCTTTGAACATCGCCCACTCCGGTTCAATGCCCCCAGCCTCCACAGGGATGCCAGAGAAGCCCCGCCGGAGGTGTGAGTTGAAGGCCTCCCGGACCGGGGACTCCTCCAGACGTTCCCAGTTCACCCGCACTACACGCTTGGGCTTACCAGGTCTGTCCAGAGGCTTCCCCCGCCACCTGACCCAACTCACCACCAGATGGTGATCAGTTGACAGCTCTGCCCCCCTCTTCACCCGAGTGTCCAAAACATATGGCCTCAGGTCCGATGATACGATAACAAAATCGATCATCGACCTTCTGCCTAGGGTGCTCTGGTACCAGGTACACTTATGAGCATCCTTATGTTCGAACATGGTGTTCGTTATGGCCATTCCATGACTAGCACAGAAGTCCAATAACAAGCCACCACTCGGGTTCAGATCGGGGAGGCCGTTCCTCCCAATCACGCCTCTCCAGGTGTCTCCATCATTGCCCACATGTGCGTTGAAGTCCCCCAGCAAGACTACAGAGTCCCCCTCAGGAGCCCCATACAAGGCTCCATCCAGGGTCTCCAAAAAGGCCGAATACTCCGAACTGCTGTTTGGTGCATAGGCACAGACAACAGTCAGAGTTTTCCCCCCCATGACCCGAAGGCGTAGGGAGGCGACCCTCTCGTCCACTGGGGTAAACTCCAACATAGAGGCACTTAGCCGGGGACTCGTAAGTATCCCCACACCAGCCTTGCGCCTCTCACCCTGGGGAGCTCCGGAGAAGAATAGAGTCCAACCCCTATCCAGAAGTGAGGTTCCAGAGCCGAGGCTGTGCGTAGAGGTAAGCCCCACCAGATCCAGCTGGTAGCGCTCCACCTCCCGCACAAGCTCCGGCTCCTTTCCTCCCAGAGAGGTGACGTTCCACGTCCCCAAAGCCAGCCTCTGCCACCCGGGTCCGATCCGTCGAAAACCTCTGCCTTCACTGCCACCTTTCTGGCAGCGCACCCGACCCCTTGGTTTTTCCCGCGGGTGGTGAGCCCACGGGACGGAGAAGAAGAGATGTTGTTGTTGTCCACGTTGCTTTTTCGGGCTATGCCCGGCCGGGCTCCGTGGCAAGCCCGGCCACCAGGCGCTCGCTGACGGGTCCTCCTCCTGGGCCTGGCTCCAGAAGGGGACCCCGGGCTTCCTCCGGGCCGGGTATCGTCCTCTCTTACAGGTTTTTTCATGAGGGTTTTTGAACAACAACTTCTACATCATCTAACAACTTGATCTCCTAAATTCTTGTACATTATTGGTGCTAGGTTAACGTTACCAAGCCAATATTTGCATGAATTGAGACAAATTTAAGTTGACCCGCTAGCTCAGCAACATCTATAGCCCCAAATTAATCTACACGTGTAAAAAAATAAAAGAATAAAAAATAGGTCAACATGACAGATATTATTATAATAGCTTGCTAGCTACTTACGCAGCTGTCAAACACCTTGGCCCAGCAGGTCTTGCACTCAGTTTTCTAAAATAGGTCTCCAGCACTTCACTGTCTGTATGCGCCGCAAAGCTTTCATGCTCAGTTACACACGTTCGTCCATCTTCTTTGCTTGAGCCTGGAGGGTGTCATACTTGACAGCAGAAACTGTGCGCGGTCCCACTCAGCATACACCCTCTGTCAACGATGCCATCGGCAGGCAATACCCACAAATGTACCACCAGTTTGAGTCCAGTCTTGGCTCAGCTGCTATCGCTTCAGCTCCAGCTGGTTCGCCCGCTGCCAGTAACCGTTGCATTACTTGATCTCTCTGTAAGGTTCCTCATCGCTAAATTCCAGTTCCAATATATACGGCTGAATTCCACTGACTAACAAAATATCTATAAAGTTGTCATCACCTAATTCTGCAGTGGAATCAGTAACCTCGTCAGCCATGATCAGGTGTAATACTATCACTGTAACATCACAGCACAGGTGTTGACTAATTTGCATGGCACGTTCCCCCTAATTTGAATTGCCCTCCTTTGGTTGTACGTCACTCTGAGAACCAGGAAAGGACTTCTTCCTGGCTGGAAACGGCTGTAGTTTTTTTAATTTGAAAAAAGGACCCCCTATGACGTAATAGGGGGTAATTTTTTCGACTTGTTTTACATTCTACTGCTTGATTGTGAAACGATACATGACAATACTATATGTGAAATAGAACATTGGTATATGATGAAAAACATATCAAAAAGTTGAAAATGAGTGAACCACCCCTTTAAGTGGGCTATGGTCAATTTAATGGACATTTTCTGTAAGAGATAGTATTATCCCTTGTGTTTTGCTATGTTGGTAGATTTTCTTGGTTAAAGCAACTTCAAGTGCTTGTAGTTTAGATGTAGTTGATTAGTTTCCAGATAGTGTATTTCTGGGGGGGGGGTTTCTATCATGGCTACTTGACAAGTGGTTTTTGCAAGTTAAAACTGAAATGGTTGTATATTTGAAATCCACTGCAAATCAGTGTGTTGTTAGGCTGTATGCTGTGGTTGTTTTTCACTTAATTACTTAAAAACTTAAACATAGTTAAAGATAATACTTAATAGTCTAAATATTCATCCATGGTGTTGTTGACCACTACAGTATGGTACATGTTCTTTGCCAAAACATACCGTAATAGGACATTGAGAGAATAAATAATTCAAAAGGATTTACTGTTCCATATTAGTCTTTTGTTGTGCAAATTTTTTTTGTCTCTTTTTCTGGATACAATTTACATAATCCTGATTACTTGATGGCAGAACTGTGTGTGTATGTGTGTGTCTCCACATTTGTGTGTACAATTACTTAGATGTTTGTGTCAGTATAACACTTAGTTGTGCAGTTTCTATGTCACTATGAACCCTCAAGTACAGTTTCTAAGGAATACATACTGAACTAATTGTATCTTATTTATTTATTTATTTTGAGTCAGTATGATTCATGATAGAATGCATAAAATAAATATTGTTGTTACAATGTTATAATTTTCATGAATGAAGACATCCATTTTGGTTGGTTATTACATAATGCACCATATAATTACATTCATCAAAAAAACAGTGCAACTCTCGTATTTTGTAATTACCACTGCAATATGTAATTATTTATTACAAAATGCGGGCAAAGTTATTACATATACATGCGTTCCAAGCTGTGTATTACAAAATGCGGCAGATTATGACAAAATGTGGGTGTTATTACATAATGAAGTGAAAATGTGTTACATTTTGTCAAGTTATTACATAACACGTTGTTACAGGGGATCTTAAAGAGACAGGAGCTAAAACGGAGCGTTTCAGACAGAGGGTGAATTGAGGTGCTGCAGATCCAGGTAGTTTGGAAAAAATAAATTGTTTATGGAACATTAAAACGCTTAAAGCTACTCTAGTAGAACTCCTAAATAAAGGTGAACTTGAAAATTTGCATAATAGGGCCCCTTAAAGAATGTAGGGTTCCTTCGGGCGTGGCTGCTGAATATTCCCTTTTAGCAGAAAACCCTGGTCTGAACTTTTATTGGGGACCCCAGAGATAGAACTGCGAAGATTACTGAAATATGAAAGGATGGCAGATTTTCTTCAGCACAAAGTGTCTCTGCTATGATCAGCATTTTATCTGTATTTAAAAACAAATAAGTGTTACAGTGCACTTATGTCTGCAGTAGTGACAGAGTAAGGTCAAGAAGGCAAATTCATGAATTAAAAACGGACCTTAACTGCTACATTTTGTTGTTGAGTGTATTAGGAAATAATTAGTACACGGCAGGGTTTTCCAGGGCAGAGTAGTCTCTTGTTGTCTCTAAATTAACTTCAGAGTAATTTTTAGGAGCATAACTAATAGTTGCATGTATGGTATACCTGGGTTATTACACTTCCATTCCAATTTATAGTTTTTAACCCTTTCCACTGTTTTGAGAAACTAGTTTTTTAGATAGAAAATCGTAAGTGTTTTTAAAACGTTTTCTCAGCTGAGCCAAAGAGTAAGAAAAGCCCCATTTCAATAAATTATTTTCTAGCATAATATGAATCCAGCATTTCCCAGTGTGAGTCAGTGAGGGCTGTGAGTTTCTTACCCCCTGGCCGAGCATAGCCTGTTCAGGTCAAACAGGGCCCAATTGAAGCCACAGGCGGTTCTGACTCACACTGGGGTGGAGACGAGCATAGATGAACATATTTTGACTTGTGAACTTTCTGTTTTGACACTAGCTGCTGGTCATGTGATGTTTATGGGGGTCTATGTGTGTATACCCTTCTGAAGCCTGGTTTATACTTCTGCGAAGCAGCACGTAAACAGCTCTGCGTATAAAAGAGCAGGGGTTTCTGCAAAAGCGTAGCTCACCAAGGCTCGCGCGAAGTGTCTTCTCAGTGTGTCAAACAATCGCTGATTGGTTGAGCAGGGTAGGAAGCAAGTAGATATTCGGTAGTATTTTGGCTGTATCCAAACAAATCAAAACGTGGGTGATACAATGAACTGGATTTTCAATTCGAATCATATTAGTGGTTTTCTATGCACCTAACTTGTACATAGTATAGTCTATTTATATAGGCTATATGTTACTACTGTTTTCTGTATTGTTTGATAAACTGTATAAGAACATATTGTACAGCACTTTGGTCAGATCTGATTGTTTAAACATTTTCTATAAATAAACTTGATTTCATTTGATATAAGAAAATATATATCAAAGCAGTGAGCAACCTTGGGACATGAAGGGAAGTAGTTTCCGTGTCTGTGCCTCTTCAACGGTTTTCTGTACATTCTGGATTACTGAATTCGTCACTGCCACCTAGTGGGCCTGTTAAACTTACGTTGAAGTATGTACGATCACGCAGAAGTATAAACCAGGCTTAACAGGGTATGCTATACGTTTACGTTATAAGTGGTAAAACGTTTTACACATCGGAGAGAAGACATCTCCTTTTTTAACAAAAGGTTCATAAAAACTGGCAATCCATAATTAATATATTTGTTAAAGGCCAGACATGAGTTACACCTCACTGTTACAACCTCGCCACATTTCCATTGTTTGATCAAATAATGTTTAACTTGCCAACTGAGGAACCACATGACACAGAGATCATCATCTCTTTCGCCCAGAGGTAATGAGAGTGGCAAACTCTCTTCCGCATCGGAAAACACTCACACAATCCTCGTTGCTCTTACCTTAATTGAGCGAACACAGAATAGCAATTTTCATCCCTCATTCAACAAGCACAGAACCTAACTGAGATTCCAGAGCTAAATAAGAATTCAAAATTTTGCTAAGGAAGGTTCCTAACTTAGTGAAATGACCCGGAAGTATCTGAGTGGCAGCCATGATAAGTGCTGTTCGAATTCTCTAAGTGCTAAGGAAAGGTGTTTCAATGCTTCCTAACTTGTGTACTTCAGGATTCACTGGACCTCCTTTACGAAAGGAAAGAAGCAAATGCCACCACACAATTCCTTGTGGCAGCAATATTTAAAGCGATACACCATTCAGCCGTCAAATCGATCGACATGACCAACAAGGGATGCAGATCATATAGCTAGTTGTTTATTAAGCATTTTTCCATCTTATGTTATGCCCTAACTTGCTAATATGCTTATATGTTTTCAAATGTTAACATGTTAGAAACTTATGAATCATAATATGTTACTATCGTAGCACATTTTTGTATGCCTAACATAAATGCATAACTTGCATGCATTTAACGATTAGGCTTCATAAAATCATAATAATTGGTATTCATGCATGGCGATAAATATGAGTTGACAGGGGGATGAGGACGTGCGCAACCATTCTCAATGTGACAGATTTCGTTTAACTTTTGTGACAGGTAGCCTATATTCCCTTTTTAATTCCAACCTTGGTAATAAAGTAGGTTAATATATTTATCCACCTTGCCCACGTTTATATATAGGTTATGAAACAACAATGTGACAATGCACAGGCAAAGTATCTAAGATGTGCTTTTTGTAGGCTATAGTTCATCTTCCGGACATTGTAGTTTCGAATGACCCACGAAAACCACTGTCGCATGATTACTTAGCCTAGTG
Source organism: Galaxias olidus (assembly GCA_026901105.3). Classification (NCBI taxonomy): domain Eukaryota; kingdom Metazoa; phylum Chordata; class Actinopteri; order Galaxiiformes; family Galaxiidae; genus Galaxias; species Galaxias olidus. The sequence continues at coordinate 102,817 of JAPMUY010004180.1, forward strand.
TAAGTGCAGTCGGATTTCTTGAGCAACGCCATTGTCTTTTCCTAAGTCCTTATGAATTCTCCTTCATATCTTTCCTTAACCTCATGATGTTTTCCCTCGGGGTTAAGGAAAAGTACATAGTGAAAGTCATTAGGACATACTTTATTGGACAATTCGGATCCAATCCAGGCTTATTTAAATACCCCCTCCCACATTAACCTGAAACAGGTGTGTCTATGTGATTGGTGTGTGTCTTGTACTTCCATCGTAGCTGATGATGACCATGGCACGTCTCATTATGTTGGGTTTTGGTGAGTGTGCACATCGCTGAATATAGCCGGAATTTTTCAGGAATTATCTGTGGTACACTGGACAATGAAAGACACTAAATGATAAAGTGAAAAAGGGAGTTAAAAAGCGTTCCTGTGTCAGGAGCTCTGAGGCACTCCGTATATTATACACTGAAGACAGGGGTCTAACCACGGTCAGGGCTTTTTATAGCCACAACTCTAGTAGAATAAGATGATCCAAAGGAAGGGGTGACAAAGGCAGGAGGAAAAAATAAAGATTAAAAATGGCAAGTGACGAGATGAGAGAGAGCAAGAGAGCAGCAATAGATTAGAAAATAGAGAGCCAGGATATGAGCTGAGAGCTGACGTGATGGTCTCTGCTCTGACTGTGGCCCTGCCGAGCACTTAAAACATGACAGTTAACACGTCAAGGTCCAGCAATGCCACCACACCCTGGTCACCTCTACCTAGGAAAAGAGCAGCACACCCTCTGCACGCAACAGCCAACGCATGCCTCAAATCTCTACAAGAACAACGGAAGAGAAGGAAGTACATTAGAAAGAGAGAGAGCGAAAAGAGAGGAAGGAGGAATGCTGAAAGGCATAGAAGAAGACAAAAGGGAGAGTAATATGAGTTAGAAATCAGATAGAGAAATAAACAGAGTAGAAAATTAAATGGGGAGGGAGCAAGTAAGAAGGGAGGAGGCGGAAGGAGTGCAGCGGAAAGGGATGCATTTCATAGTGAGAGGAGATCGGGAGAAGAAGGGGTGGCTAACTTAAATGGGAAGGGATGACTAAGACAATTTAGATGTCTAAAATGTGTAATATTAGAAACAGTTCATTTGTGATCCATTTGATATTGATATTTAATAAATAATTGATTTGGCTTTGAAGTTGGACAACTTTGGTAGGTTTGGTAGGGCCAATAATCACTTCACTTGATGGATAGAAAAATATAACCCTTGTTAATTACATAGGCAGACCGCTATAGGAAAGTTTTTTTTTTTCTGGGGTATTGGACAAACCACCTCTGATCTCATTTAAATCTTGTATTGTTGTAATTTATTGTAGGGACGGTAGGAACATGTCCCTACCACTTTTCTGATTAGGCCTACCTAAAATTGTCCCCACCAGTTTTTTTTTAATATTAATTGCATATGCGTTTTAATAGCCTAAAACATTATTTCCATCGACTCCACAAATGGTTAAATCTCTCATGTTACAACTTGATGAAAAATAGAGTTTCTACTGGTGATTGTTCGCTTTGGTCCCGCCTAACATGCTGCAATGTAATTGCTGGAGTGAATATTGGACGCAATACTTCAACAAGGGAGCTAGCTCGCTGGAGCAGGCTGCCTGTCGCAGGTTCGCAGCCGTAGGTAATTTACGTTTATCGTTTGCACCTGCCCCCTATTACCTTGTTTTGTGTCTGTTTCTTATTGGTTGATTGGTTTCGCTTGGATGGAAAGCTCTGTCTATTGTTTTAGTAGGCTAGACAAACGTAACTGCTCCAATGTAACCAACGACAGCACATTCACGCAGCGGTGTAGAAAATCGCGCAGTGTAGCGTTTTGAAACAGTTTCAGTCGACACAAGTATAACGTTTTTGTTGGTCTGAGTCTTTTAAGTCATTCAAGAGTAGAACTTAGTTTCACAACATATAAGTGTTAATATATATACAGCTCTTGCTAATTCACAGTTAGCTTCCAAATAGCATAGGTTTTGTTCTTACTCGAAAAAATCCTTAACTTTAAGCAGTTCAATACAAAAATATATGTTTTATTTAATATCAAACGATTGATGAATTAGTTTAAGCACATCTCCTTAAGCCACTGATATTCAATCTTTCCATATTTCTACCGCTATAACATCAGTTGTAATTTTAAAACTCACCACTGCGCGGTGGTAGACGCTGAACTTAGAATCTGCTTTTTTTAGATCAAAACGGCCAGTCAAAAATGGTGCGCCCCTGGCGTTTAAGCCAAATTTCCGGTCCCTTCCCATAATATTAGAGGTCAAACTTCAACTCATTTTCAAGACAACCCCTCTCGGGACCTGACCTTGAGCGACGGCTCAAATCAGTCATATATAAATGACCTAAAATGTGTTTCAAATACTTTACTTGTGTTGCTACTACCCCGAAATGCATCCGTCGCTTGACAGCTTTTCACAGGACATAGAAGGAGGTCTCATTGAGGAGTGAGCCAAATATCATATCAATCGCTTCGTGGAAATTAGAGATCCGCCCCCTCAAAGCATGTGATACATTTGATGCTTTGAAGTACTTCACTTGTGCCCGGACAGCGGTTAGAGCGATACCTTTCTCCACTAATTTCATTTGGTTTGTGACGGGAAAACAATATAGAGAGACATAATCTCAGTGTATGTGTTCATTGGTTTTGTCTGTGCCTGTAGCAAGCATTACTCCTAGCTTGCAAGCTAGTTTGTTTTAGTTTTGGTTAGAATTCAGTCGCGTTGATTGAAATCCATAAAGCGAGACATATTTTGTATGTTCTATGTATAGTTATGTCAGTCAGTTTGGTTACGATTACATAGGCCTATCGCCTAACGCATTAAATTTAAACTTTAGCTGTTGATTGGTTGTGAATGTAAGTGATACATTGGGAACGTTGTATTTGCCAAGCTAGTTGTTAAATTAATGTTACGGGGTCATTTTAAGTATCAAGGTAATTCATTTGTTAAGGCTATATTAATGTACCTAGCGGATTTGAAAAAAGTTTCATTTAAAATACTTCTGTTAATAAAGAACTTAATGTGTATGATAAGCGATCCTATGAATTGTCATGAGAAAAGTTGGACCTTTCCTTTCATGTTCTGTTTGTTATGTCTACCGATGACTTGGTTTCTTAAAGATTGTGAGTGGCATGCATGCCGTATTTTTGACCACAGATGTTATTTAAGCATGCATGAAAAATCAGAGCGTTAAGAAAACAAGATGTATTTATTGGTCAATTTATTGTTTTGTTTCAGTTTGCATAGCAGACTGCAGAAATTAGCAGATCAGCTAGCCTACTTCCAAAAGTCGTGTGGAATTACATAGCTAAAAGATCAAGATCATCATCAGTATAAATAATAGAGGTTTGTTGGGCAGAGGGCTTTGACTTTTGCAAGATCGATTGGGCGAGAACTGTGGGGGGAGGCAGGGGAAACGATAGTAGCCTATTTCAACGAGAGAATATGCCTGTGTATTACTGCTTTATAGGCTAAATAATCAGATATGTACAAATAATACTGAGCAATGATCTTGCAATGGAACCTACATTTTACTGAGATGTTTTGAAATGTGTTTTCGACCAGGTGATTATCTGGCAATGATTATGCGTGTACAAACGCAAATGCAAGCTGTTGGCAAACTGTCGTTCGAAGCCTAGAATTGTTGTTGACTAGGGCCGCGTCATAAAATGCGAAGTTGTTTGACACGTTGCGGTTTTCAGCATACACGTATTTAATATTTTAGCCTTAATTTAGGTAAACGACCATGTAACTGTACAGGCAGTTAGTTTTTCAAAGTATCTGTAGCAACATTTACATTCTTTTTTCCAGACAAAGAAGTAAACTAATGTCAAAGTTGGCCATAAGAGGTTTGAGCTTTCTTAAGACACCGCTTGGCTACACCAAAGTATCAGCTCGGTAAAATTAAAAACCTTTTTTCGACACTAAAACTGTCACTTTTAGATCAATTGAAAATTTATAAATTTGTTTTTATTAATAAACGTTTATAAGTAACACAAATTTGGAGCATTCACTGTTTAATCACTTGATTTAAAAAAAAAAAACTGAAAACAGGTTTGTCCTGTCTAGTTTTAGTCTTTGTCTGTTCATTGATGTTTCATTTCATGAGCTTGAGCCAGCTTTTGTTCCTGCCTTTTTTGAGAATAAAGCTCTCCTGTGAACCCTTTACCTGCGCCTGGGTCTACTCTTTCCCCTAACCGTGACAGAAGGTGCATCACCTTCTGTGATCGTAACATTATTAAACAAAAATAGATAAATCTATAGCCTACTTAGCTAACATTAACCGATAACGTAGTTAGCTAGCAAAGTAAATGTGTGTGCTAGGGTGATTTGTGCTATTAATGTTACTTATGACTTGTGTAACAACCGTTCTTGTTGCTCTCTTGTTGGCATTATACCTGTTGGCAAAATCCCATCTGTGTGGCTACAGCCTAGGGTTACTCTAGTTAACATCACAATTAATTATTTTCTGATGACTGATTGAAACGCCTGCAATATTTACTTATTCTGCAGTCTGGATTAGCATCATGGACCCGGGGAATAAAATGGAGACATAAGGTCTTTTTTCCTAAACCATTGTGTAGAATTCCAGGAAATGCCATGAAAAATGTAAAACATTTCTGAGGTAGGACTCCCTGAAAAATGTATGTCCCCACCACTTTTCAAATCAAACCTACGCCCTTGTTTTCTCAGATTTAAAAATTACTGAAAAACATGTAAACACATTTTTAGATTTGCAGTTTCATATATACACTGCAAAAAAAATTTGAAGGGAACTCTCAAGGATCCCAGTACATCACCCAGTAAATTAAACTTCTGGAATATTGAGAAGTATCCAGTTAGGAAGCATCGTGAGTTGAATTCACCTGTTTTGGTGAAAATGAACTTGACAACAGGTGGACAGGAGAGGCAACAGCAAGACAATTCCTTAAAAGGGAATGGTTTTTCTGGTGGTGACCATGGACCATTTCTCTCTCCTGATGCTTCCTGACTGATTTTACTCAAGTTTGGCATTTTGCTAGTGCTCTTGTCACTCCTGGTAGCATGAGGCGATACCTGCGACCCAGTTGCACAGGTGGTCCAGCTGCTCCAGGATGGCACATCCATACGTGCCGTCGCAAGAAGGTTTCCGCAGTCTTCAGAGTGTAAATGTGTGGAGATTAAACTACACATAAATATCTAGTTTTAAATTACATATTTATACCTAGAATCAAGATTTAGCAGAAAAGCATGTAATGAGGCATTTGGCAGAGCTCATTTGCAAAAAATATATAGTTTGAAATTAAATACTTATTTCTAGAATTGAGATTTAGCTGATAGCACATAAATGGGGTATTTGGGAATTTAAATATATAATTTGACAAAATTATAAATTTCAATTCTAGAAATAAGTATTTAATTTCAAACTCTATATTTTTTATAAAGTAGTCATGCTGCAGTGGCCTTTTGACTGTACAGTGCGGATTAGTAAAATACTGATGTTCTTGTGTTCTAGTAAGTATACAATACATGTACAATACAATTGATGGAAGTGCGTAAAGTAATGCAACTTTTGAGTTATTGAAAGCTAGATTTCAAAGTAAAAAAAAATTATAATAATATATACATATATGGGCCTGTACATTGATTGCCACATATTGCCAACATATTTTTTTGTTACTTGTCTTTTTTAGCACCACTACTACAAAAACCATTCCGGCCACTGATCCAGTGATGTGATGGTTGTATTATAACGAAATGCTTTTTTATTAAACATAATGTCAAATGTTTCACAAAGAAATAGTTATTAACATTTTTCATTTGTTTAGACATCGAAAGTTGTATTTGATTTTTCATCTCCCTTTAACTGTAAAGAGATGACAGGAGAGAAAAAGAAGAATGAAAATATAGGGTTATAACGGTGTATTTCCACTCAATCCCCGCCCACAACAAACAAGATGGAGTGGAGTGATACAATATGAAGCGATGATGCGAAATCCAACGCGCCGTAAAACTTTATTCCCCACATGGGGAATCATCTTGGTTTGTTCTACTGGGGTAAAGACTATGCCTATGGTACCTGGAGTAAAAGCCTATAGTCTGGAGTAGGGGTGTCATGATACCAAAACATTTTTAGTCGATACCGATACCAATACCAGTGAAATTCTACGATTCTCAATCCCCAATTTGATACCATGGTAAAAAAAAATGTTTAAAAAATTATTATTTAAAACAAACAATACTCTTTACACACAATACACTTTTAATTATGGCACATAATTTCAACTGCATTACCTAGTCAAGACATAAAAAACATGAAAATTAAAGGCCTAGGCCTTTTTAAAAGACACAACTATTAACATTACATAAAAGAGGCCTATTTATAAAATAATCAATAGAAACATATACGCGCACATTTATAACACGCCCAAGCAAGATAACAAGGAGAGTCAATCGTTCCCCTGCTGCATTGGCATGTAAACAACTACCCAGAGAGCAAGCCGATCTGGGCCATATATGGGCCTGATGCGGCACTTATGGCTCAGTTCCGGCAACGGTGAGATGTTTGTGGGCCATAAATGGCCCAAATGTATCAAGCCGGGTTTCAGATGAGTTACGGCGAGAGGTATGTGACACAAATGTTACAAGTCGTGTTTGAAATGGGTTACGGCGAGAGGTATGCGACCCATATGTAACAAACCGGGTTTGAGGTGAGTTAAGGCAAAAGTAATGTGGGCCAAATGTAACAGGCTGGGTTTGAGATGAGTAACAGTGAGAGGCATGTGGGACATACATGGCCCAATTGTAAGAAGCTCTGGCTGTGTGTAAGCCGGAATCAGGTTGATCCATTGCTGTCATTCCATGCGGCATGTGGGCCATACAAAAACTAGAAATGCGGCCCACAACTGGGCCAGGGGTCATTGGCTAACCCAGATAGCAAAATTAAACTGGCCCGGATACAGGCCAAATGTGCACCAAAATTTGGTCCAGATCGGTAAAACGGGTCCGCCCCAGTGTCTTTTTGCACAATGGGCCACATCCAGTGTGGATCTGCATTATGGACCTTAGACAGTTTTGTGACAGAGCCACTTGCAGCATAATGCAAATTAGGTATGACGTAGAATTTGCTTGTTGGACAACAAAACAAGTGCTTGTTTTCACAAGTTGTGCAATAGTGTTCTGGCCAGTGTCAATCAAAGGGTTCCAGCCACATTTGGCACACACACACACACACTTCCTCTTAAGAGTTTTCTTCTGCCTGCACGTGCTGAGAGCACAAACGGTTTCATGAACTACGACTACAGACAATTTCAGAGATCTGCTCGAGACTGATATCAAATGGAGGGTGAGTTGCTACTGAGGCCTTGGTATCCACGTGTATCATATTCTATGCAGGAGAGGTTAGGATGGCTTTCAGTGAGGTATAGCAGAGAAGAACAGCAATGGCCTCAGACTTTTATATTTAGATGTTTCAGACGTCCCAGCGGATCTAAGTCTAAACGTCCCTCTATGTGTTGACCACAGATTGTGTGTAGCTTCCTTTTCATTTCAGTTTCATGATTGGAAAAAGACACTCAATACCAAATTCACTGACGCTTTGGAAATATTTGCTTTCCAAAATCTCAAGCAGGCTAACAAATTGACAAACAAGAATGTTTTCAGGATATATCTCCATCTCTAAATGTTGTCATTGTTAAGACAAAAAACTAAATAAAACATAGGTTATAAAAATGTCATCGTCTCATAGCTTGTTTGAAAGAGACTGTGCATATATAGTAAATAAACACTTAAACATAATATAAGATTGAAAGCTGGATTGCCTCTTTCACTTTGTAGATGTCCTACGGCTAATGCATATGAAGCAATTGGTATTGTCACCATTTTATTGTAGAACTATCAAAACGTTGTTGCATCTCCAAATACTCAAGATCATTAATGCCAACGTTTAGTGTAACTAACAGGCACCAAATCTCTCCAATCAATCCAGCCTTAAAAAACGTCCTCTTTTAGGCCCTATCAGGCCAATTGATCTGTTCAGATTGACATGGGAAAAATTCTTTCAACTTTATATAATTATACGATGGGACATACTGTTAACTATACCTGTGAAAAGCTAAAAGTACAGCTATGAAAGATTAAAGCACTGTCAAATCATTCCTCTTTTCTTTTTAACGTCAACTATGCCAGCTAATCTGAGGCTTTCTTCTGACTTTCTTCCAAAGTATACTAGGAAAATCGGTTTTGAAAGGCGTTTTGGATAAATAGCTCTATTGCTTTAGTCTGCTAATTAAAAACAGCAGAAACAATTGTGAAAAAAAGAGATACAAAAACACCTGAAAGAAACGATGAGGTGTTTTGAACGGGGCTTTGACAGCAGATCCTTTGGCAATCACTGCAATGCCCATCATCAGCAAGACAGAGGGAAGAGCATGACAGGGAGAAATGGAACCCAGAGAGCCTCGCTATGACCCATGTAGCTCCCGTCGGGGGCTCACAGCCTTTTTACCAGGGTCAGTGAGGTCAAACCCACCATGTGAACCCAGAGAGCCTCACTATGACCCATGTAGCTCCAGTCGGGGGCTCACAGCGTTGACTTTTTACCAGGGTCAGTGAGGTCAAACCCACCATGTGAACCCAGTTAACAGGCTAATGTCACAGCACCAAAGTGATGAGTAACGTCAATTATCTGCAATGGATGTTCTCTGGCACTGCAGATACACAGAACCCCCTCTTGGATCTGCTCTAATGACCTTTGGTACTGTAAGGGGCCTTTGCTTGACGTTGTGCCTCGGCTTCTCATGTAATGTGCTGACTAATCGTCATGTACAGAAATATCAAGGCACACAGTTATGGTTACACTGCGATGTGACTGATTATTTAGACAATCACAGTATTGAGGAAGTAATTAAATAGAAAGAGATTGTGATGAAAATATATTTTTAGTTAGTGTGGAATTAGTGCATGAAATAAAACCTTCATAAGTCATGCAGTGACTAAAATGTTGTGGGAGTATGTGTGTCCATTGATCTGGTGAGCCTGCAGTGAAGTTGGCTTTTATTCTCCATTTCTCCATCATCTCTGCGACTCGAGGGCAAGTTTTTTTAGACCTCATGCGAACCAATTTTATGATGGGAAATATACATTTCAATTCATTTTAATTCAGAACACATCATGAGACTACCGATATAGCTGGCATATTAATGAATACCAATGTGAATTTACAACTTCTGGTACAGTGTCAAAAGCTGCACTGCGTTTCCTTCAACGAGCGCCTCAATCCCCAAGCTTTTAATTTCCTCTGGGTTGCGGACAGAGAATTTAAGAAAATTATCAAGTCACTAATTTTATTCACTTTTTCCTCTTTCTCATACTCTCTTAGACTTCCACACACATCAACAAGTACAGTAGGCTAATTGAAAAAGGGAATTTCAAACTGCAATAATTATTGGCTGAGTGACGTAGTGTAGGTGTGAGGTGGTGTAAATCAACAAAGCTGCACTTCGCTCCAAGGCTGGATCAAAACAGTAGTGCTGAAAAATCAAGAAGAGGATTAAGCCTCAAAGGAGCAATGCACAGAGAACTCACTGACAACTTTCCTTCAGAAAAGGAACCTTTTTTTCAAAGGAAGGCAAACAGGAAAAGAAGAGAAAGAGAAAGAGCTGGAGAATGCGAGGAGTGTGATGCTTCCACAACAGAGCTCTTACTCATTCTACTTAAAAAGAACAAAATAAAGAGAAAAACACATTGAGTCAAACTGAAAGGGGGATCTGTGGGGGAAAGGTCCACCTCACGGCCTCCTACACCCGTCAGTAGGCAGCGTGAGGCTGGGGATGTGTGTGGTCGCTCCGGGGAGAGTTCCAAGCGCACTGCCGGATCGATGAATGGCTCAAAACGTGGATCAGAGCTTGACATCTCCCTGCGGCGTTGGCATTTCTAACTGAACTCCAATTTCCCGCCCTCACAGAAGTAAATAACTTGAAAGCTGCTGAAAGTGAAGTCTGAGGGAGTGAAGCCTGCTGCTAAGGAGCATTTGAAGACTAATTAGAAAACGAAGTAAAGCGAAGACAGTTCTTAAATTTAGGAGTGGGAATTTGCAGGTGTAACGCAATGTGAATGTGTAATAGAAAAATTTACGTCTCAGATGATACAGTATAGTATACAGTAGTTAAACCATCGTGTAAAACATGCTCTCCAAGGTCATTTCAATGATGTTTTTTTATTCTTGCATTTTATACCTGATTGACAGTTCATATAATTCCTGATTCATAGCAGATTAGAGGATACCCCGTAAGAAGAGTGCACTTCTGCAACATGTCTTATCACTTCAAACATGCTTTTTTCACTCACATACAGTGTTACGCACGCACGCACGCATACAGTGCATCCAGAAAGTATTCATACCCCTTCACTTTTTCCACATTTTATTATGTTACAGCCTAATTCCAAAATGGATTAAATAAAAAAAATTCTCAACATTCTACACACAATACCGCATAATGACAAAGTGAAAAAAGTTTTTGGGAATTTTTTGCAAATGTATTAAAAATAAAAAAACAAAATATCACACCCTTTACTCAATACTTTGTTGAAGCACCTTTGGCAGCAATTACAGCCTCAAGTCTTCTTGAGTATGATGCCACAAGCTTGCCACACCTATTTTAGGGCAGTTTCTCCAATTCTTCTTTGCAGATCGTCTCAAGCTCCATCAGGTTGGATGGGGAGCGTCGGTGCACAGCCATTTTCAGATCTCTCCAAAGATGTTCAATCGGGTTCAAGTCTGGGCTCTGGCTGGGCCACTCAAGGACATTCACAGACTTGTCCCGAAGCCACTCCTTTGTTATCTTGGCTGTGTGCTTAGGGTCGTCCTGTTGGAAGGTGAACCTTCGCCCCAGTCTGAGGTCCAGAGCTCTCTGGAGCAGGTTTTCATCAAGGATTTCTCTGTACATTGCTGCATTCATCTTTCCCTTGATCCTGACAAGTCTCCCAGTTCCTGCCGCTGAAAAACACCCCCACAGCATGATGCTGCCACCACCATGCTTCACTGTAGGGATGGTATTGGCCAGGTGATGAGCAGTGCTTGGTTTCCTCCAGACATGACGCTTGGCATTCAGGCCAAAGAGTTCAATCTTGGTTTCATCAGACCAGAGAATTTTTTTTCTCATTGTCTGAGAGTCCTTTAGGTGCCTTTTGGCAAACTCCATGCGGGTTGTCTTGTGCCTTTTACTGAGGAGTGGCTTCCGTCTGGCCACTCTATCATAAAGGCCTGATTGGTGGAGTGCTGCAGAGATGGTTGTCCTTCTGGAAGGTTCTCCCATCTCCACAGAGGAACACTGGAGCTCTGTCAGAGTGACCATCGGGTTCTTGGTCACCTCCCTGACCAAGGCCCTTCTCCCCCGATTGCTCAGTTTGGCCGAGCGGCCAGCTCCAGGAAGAGTCCTGGTGGTTCCAAACGTCATCCATTTGCGAATGATGGAGACCACTGTGCTCGTTGGGACCTTCAATGCTGCAGACATTTTTTTGTACCCTTCCCCAGATCTGTGCCTCGATACAATCCTGTCTCGGAGGTCTACAGACAATTCCGTAGACTTCATAACTTGGTTTGTGCTCTGACATGCACTGTCAACTGTGGGACCTTATATAAACAGGTGTGTGCCTTTCCAAATCATGTCCAATCAATTGAATTTACCACAGGTGGACTCCAATCAAGTTGTAGAAACATCTCAAGGATGATCAGTGGAAACGATATGCACCTGAGCTCAATTTTGAGTGTCACAGCAAAGGGTGTGAATACTTATGTACATGTGATATATATATATATTTTTTTAATACATTTGCAAAAAATAAAAAAAACTTTTTTCACTTTGTCATTATGCGGTATTGTATGTAGAATGTTGAGAAAATTCTTTTTTATTTAATCGATTTTGTAATTAGGCTGTAACATAATGAAATGTGGAAAAAGTGAAGGGGTATGATTACTTTCCGGATTCACTGTACTTTGGCACGTTAAAAATGCAAACAGTATTGCAAAATGACAGTTGTGGTCAACTTGTCTCCAAAATGGGATGCCGCAAAATGGGAAGCACAAAAATAGATTTCCGAAGTCTCCTACTCTCAAATCAAATGGAGTGTAGAAGTTAAGCTCATTAATACCTAAACCACCATGACTGGGAAAGAGCATGTTTGCAGTCATGATTTAGGGGCAGAGAGACAGAGAAGGCACAAGGTAGGTGTAGTGTGACACAGTCATCCCTTACTCTCTTCGAAGGCAAGGTCACAAAGGCTGCAAAAGATACAGCTCCGACTCACAAACTGTGAGTTGTGACTTGGGGCAGCTGACTGTCTGGGAGGAGCTTGCAGGACTGTCGAGCTGCTGTCCATTAGGTCCATTGTCTTTATTAGCAGGCACAGGCAGATGTCCGCGTAGCGTTGGCAAACAAAGACTAAGACAAAGGCACGGTCTTGTCTGGTGGAGTCTTCGTTTGCAGGGGGTTGTTTGGACCTTGACTATCGACATAGTATTTCCTGTTCCCGTTTCAATTCTCTGCTTGTTGCATTGTCTGCTGACTTACTCCTTCTCCCCATTAGTTCCAATCCTATTTTCCCTATCTCTGTTATTTCCTCTCCCCCTGAGGTATGGAGGAGGTGGTGGACCCCACCTAGGGACATAAACTATTCTAACCTGCTCCACCCTCATCTCTCTCGTCTCTGGGCACATTGTCAAAGGAGGGCTCTGGAACTGCCAATTAGCGTTACAGAAAGCCAACTTCATCTCAGGCCATGTCTCCACGCTCTCTCTGCACTTCCTTGCGCTCACGGAGACCTGGATCACCCTCAGGACACCTCTACCCAAGCGGCCCTCTCTGCAGCCTACTCCTTCTCCCCGGACCTTGGGTTGTGGTGGAGGAACCGGCCTCCTTATCTCTCCGAAATGGCGCTTTTCACTCTTTCCATTGCCACAATTCTCTGCCACCTTATTTGAATTCCATGCTGTCACTGTCACATATCCTGTTCACATTCACATTGTGGTGCTCTACCTCACACATAGCTCACTTGGCATCTTCCTGGAAGAACTCGACTCTCTCGTCCCCCTTCCCCTTAGACGGCCAGTCGCTGATTCTCCTTGTCTCATCTCCACAGACAAGTTTGCATCCTCTGGTTTTCTCTCGCTCTTAACCTCTTTTTCCTGCAGTGTGTATTGCTAGGAGGTCACTACGAGCTGCAGAGAGGCTATGGAAGAAATCCTCTAACCATCAGCCACTGCTCTTTCAAGTATCTTTCAATCTCTCCTCACTAAATTCTCATCTTCTGTCTCGGCTGCTAAAGCCTCTTTCTACCAATACAAATTCTCAGAGTATGCCTCTAACCCCAGAAAACTGTTTGCCATCTTCTCCTCCCTCCTTAACCCACCAACCCCTAACCCACCACACACTTTGTTATCTTCTTTGAGAAAAAAGTTGATGATATACGTTCTTCCTTCCCCCCTTCACCCATCATAACCTCCTGCTCTAAACCTGCAACTAACCTATCTTGCTTCATGCCCCTCACCCCTGACAAAACCTTGCACCTTCTAACCTCTAAACGACCCACCATCTGCCCACTCGACCTCATCCCTACTAACATCCTACAATCTATCTCCGAGGACCTCCTCCCGTTATTCACCCACTTCTTTAACACATGCCTGGTCAATGGGCATTTCCCAGCTGCCTTCAAAAAAGCTACCGGGGTCCCTCATGGCTCAGTCCTGGGCCCTCTCTTTTTCTCTATATATACAGTCACCTGGCTGAGTCATACAATCACACAGCCTGTCCTATCACTGCTACGCGGATGACACTCAGCTAATGTTCTCTTTCCCTACCTCTGACACCCAGGTGGTGCAACGCATATCGGCATATGGCTGATATCTCAGCGTGGATGGCAGCTCACCACCTGAAGCTCAACCCTGACAAAACAGAACTCCTCTTCATCCCCGGGAAGTCCAGCTCATACCCAGACCTAACCATCTCCGGTGATAACACTGTGGTCTCCTCCTCTAGTACGGCAAAGAATGTGGGGGTCACCCTGGACGACCAGCTGTCCTTCTCAGCTAACATTGCAGCAGAAACACATTCCGGCAGATCCCATCTCTACAACATCAGGAGGATACGGTCCTTCCTTAAAAGAGAAGCTGCGCAGGTCATAGTCCAGGCCAGTCCACTGAGCATTTGGTATTACTAAGCAAATAAACCATAAGCAGATGTTTAGAATCATATATAGTTGTTGAAAACAACACAACAGAAGCACACTGCACATTACAGTATGTACATAATTTTGGCGGAGTTAAGTATAAACTTCCAGGTGACACTTTAGTGCTCATGTTTGGCGACAGCGACCTTTGCGTGCTGGAGGACTTCCTGTATTACCAGCTAACATGGGCGGACCCGCCATCAGAAACTTTCACTGGTTATTCTTAGCTTTTTCTCAAAGGTTAAGACCAATCTGCTTTCACACTCAATTCCCTGTCAAGTCTTCCAAAGTGTTTCAGGTACAAACGTGGGCCAAACATGAAACAAGATGGCCAAGAGGCTTTCACCCCATCATCTCTACTTGAGTATTAGGCTCATACTGCGGGGCTACTTAACAGGTTTATTTAGAATCCCTACACTCACAAACACAACAAATGAGACTTTTTTACGTTATTCATTTGTAAATGTATATACACCAATCAGCCACAACATTGAAACCACCCGCCTAATATTGTTTATGTCCTCCTCGTGCCGAACCCGTCGAGGCATGAACTCCACAAGACCTCTGAAGGTGTCCTGTGGTATATGGCACCAAGATGTTGGCGGCAGATCCTTTAAGAACTGTAAAGTTGTGAGGTGGGGCCTCCAAGGATCGGACTTGTTGTGCCAGCACATCCCACAGATGCTTGATCAGATTGTGATCTGGGGAATTTGGAGGGCAAGTCAACACCTTGAACTCTGTCAAGTTCCTCAAACCATACCTTAACAATTTTTGCAGTGTGGCAGGGCGCATTATCCTGTTGAAAGAGGGCACTGCCATCAAGGAATACTGTTGCCATGAAGGGGTGTACTTGGTCTGCAACAATGTTTAGGTAGGTGGTACATGTCAAAGCAACATCCACATGAATGCCAGGACCCAAGGTTTCCCAGCAGAACATTGGCCAGAGCATCACACTGCCTTCTTCCCATAGTGCATCCTGGTGCCATCTCTTCCCCAGGTAAATGACGCACATGCACCCGGACATCCACTTAATCTAAAAGAAAACGTGATTCATCAGACCAGGCCACCTTCTTCCATTGCTCTATCGTCCAGTTCTGACGCTCACATGCCCATTGTAGGCACTTTCAGTGCAGTGGACAGGGGTCATCATGGGCATTTTGATCGGTCTGTGGATATGCAGCCCCATACACAGCAAGCTGCGATGCACAATGTTCTGACACCTTTCTTCCATAGCCAGTATTAACTTTTTCAGCAATTTGTGCTACAGTAGCTCTTCTGTGGGATCAGACGGGCTTGCCTTCGCTCCTTACACACATCAATATGCCTTGGGCGCCCATGACCTTATTGCCGGTTCACCGGTTGTCCTTCCTTGGACCACTTTTGGTAGGTACTAAGCACTGCATATCGGGAACACCCCATGACCTGCAGTTTTGGAGATAGTCTGACCCAGTCGTCTAGCCATCACAATTTGGCCCTTGTCAAAGTTGCTCAGATCCTTACGATTGCCCATTTTTCTTGCTTCCAAACCATCAACTTCAACAACTGATTGTTCACACTGCCTAATATATCCCACCCGTTCACAAGTGTCATTTTAATGAGATGATCAATGTTATTCACTTCACCTGTCCGTGGTTTTAATGTTATGGCTGATCAATGTATATTTATGTAGATCAGCAAGGGTTCTGGGGCAGCTTGTTTTTATGGGTTGCTCGCTTCAAAATTTGATTTGAGTCGCTTTTCATAAAAAAGTGTTATATCTCCAGTGGCTGGTTAAATATAGGCCTGTGAGTGAATGTGCTATCATATTCATACTGCGGCAATACTGCACCACCCCACTTGTGTGTGGTGTGTGAGGATGTCAGAGAAGTGCCATAAATGCAAAATTTTATCTAAGCCCCACCATCTTCTCTGATGAGGGAAAAACATACTGCTATTAGCTTCAAATATGCACACACACACACACACACACACACACACACACACACACATTGTATAGCAGAACCAAAAAATCTGACCACGGCAAAGTGATGATTATAGTTTTAAAATCATTCTAAACTAAGCTTTATGGAAATCCACCAAAACCATTAATTGAACCATGGAGAACTATTTTATTTATCTAATTATTAATGATCTAATACATGTTTCAAACATCTTATCTAATACCTGAGATTAACTGTGATATAGCTATATTATATTATTTTATATTATATATTATATTAAGGAAGATAAGACATCTGACAAGCTGGGGACAGCTACAGCTCCCAGGCTTGGTAATCTTTCATTTACTTTACTATACTCAGTAAACCATCTTAGGCTAAGAAAGAAAATCCATGATATGCTGAAGGGAGTTGAGGCATTTTGGTGTGTGTGTGTGTGTGTGTGGGGGGGGGGGGGGGTCCGTCAATTTCACATTTAAGACACCATGTTAAATGCTTTATGTATGTATGTTTTGAGCGTGCTGCCGCTCAGACCAAAAAGAGACTGGGTCTCTCTCTCTGGGTGTGTGAGATGGTTCGGCAAGAGGACCAGAGAGGTTAGAAGGGACACACTTGGATCCCACAAGCCCACACTTCATTTCAGATTCATTGACTAAAGGTTAATGTTTTGCTCTCTCTAGAAGGAAGTCTATGAGAACTCTGAGCTAAATATTCGTCTCCCAAATGTAACGTTTGTCCATCTGCTCATAATGTGTTTTCATTACTATTTGCAAACCAACAAATAAAAAAGATAAGAAAACGTTTCAACATATTTTATAAAACATTTAAGCAACACCAAATCATGAAAATCAAAACAAACATCTGTTCTACATTGACATGCTTTAAATATATTTTCTATCTAGCAGAGAACAAAACAGAAGAAACAACAACATGAATTAATAGTATTTCTACACCAAATGCCACCTTATGAAAAGAGAGGGAATGCAGCCACACTTCACTCCACAAACTCAACGACACACTAAACTGCATTACTGGGACAGTTGGAGGTGCTAGATAAATTGACTCGCAAAATCACATTTGAATTGCCAAGCCGTAGCCCTGACGATTGACTTAGCTGATCCTGCAGCCATGACAAATCCATCCCCTGTATCCACCGAACCACCTTCATTAGTCTCGAGCCAACCATCAGCCTTTAGAAGCCTGAGGTTCAGTTTGTTTTTATGTCTATCCAACGGTCTGTTTCTCAACAAAGGACATGGTTCCAGGGTGAAGTTCTTGATGGCGACCTTGTCCACGTCACATTTGAGAGCTAGGATGAGTGTTCTCCCAGTGTGGTTGGTTGTAATATTGTTTTTTGAGGATAACAGAGTAATTTCACCTCCAAAGCCTAGCGACAGGGATGTTGTTAGGCCTGGGCATCCGGGGCTTTGGATGTTTTCTGAATAGCCCTGGTTCTTTTTTTAAATATAAGAAAAATAAAACATAAAAATCATACAAATTGCCCATGATCTATTCATCTGTCATTCCAAACTCACATAAATAATATTATATTGTTGATCAAAAACGCAAGTAAGCTATGTCTGAGGCCCAGATCTACTTCACATTACTTGGCGCGCATTTAGTTTAAGCACGAGAAAGAGAGTGAGAGAGAAAGCGCCCCGGTTACAGCGCTTGTCATTTCGGCATATAGCTAGCTAACTAATTCAGAAAGAAAACAGCCAACACAATGAATATAATGCTTTTAAAAAAAAAAACGGACAGTAATGCAACAAGGCGAGAGCAAGGCTTGAGGAGGTGGAGGAGGAAAAATTATCTCCCATTGCTTCAGCAGCAGATGAGGCAAGATGTGAGAGTGCCAGTCAAGTGCATCATCCACAAGCTCAGGTTGGTGAAGGAGTGGGCTCGTTATCTTGCCAGCTAGTCTAGCACAGTGCAGTGGTTCTCCAAAGCTTTTGACACAACAAGGCATTTGATTTGCATCTCAGCAACTGATTTGGCAATTAAACATGCAGCTGGTAGATACCACAATAACATAGTTCACTTTCAATAGCAAGCAGAAATGTCAGGCAAGCAACTTGTCATGATTCCATTGCGAGCAGAAGGCTGCTTAATGTAGCCTATTCATATAATCACTTATTTTTATAATAATAGATTGGATTTATATCTAGTAACTGAAGGACACAGGAGCAAATTGGGGTAGATAATGAAAATGTTTGATAATATTATTGCCATTGTTATTATATTATTTACAAAGAAAACTACTGCATTAACCTACAGGAAAACATATGTCTACCCAGTGAGTCCCTGTCATGTAAAATTATTAAGAAGAAAGATGTGTGTGAAGGACCCCCCCACCCCCCCCCCCAGCCCTAGTGTATTTTTTATTTCCTGGAATATTCCTTTGGCAAAATTAAATGATGTAAAACACACACTCGTAGGTATACACACACAGAGACAGATACATGACGCAGACACCATTGAATGGATAAGACAATACATTACACTGGCTGTTGTCCAATTGAGAAATCCAATGTGTGCAAACATCCACATCCATGAGCAATGAGAATCTGCTCATCCAGAAAATCCACATTTGACATGCTATTGCTCAAAAACACCAATATCTTCTGGATCTTCTATTTACATTAGTTTCAGGGACTGCAATGTGGGGTTATAAAGCAAATGCAAATGCTGAGAACATGGCGAGTCGATATTAATAAATTCTACATGGGAACTGGGAAAGTGACATGAATGCGGGGGGGGGGGGGGGCACACAGGATAGCGGTCAAGAGCCGTATTAAGATGGATGGCTAAGCCGGGAGATAGAGGTGTGGAAATCAATAGTCCCCCATGACCTTAATTAGACCGCAGGGGAATCTGCTGGCCTCCATGGTACCCTTCAGAGAGCCACAAAAATATACCTTAGCAAGCTCGCACAACAGGTTGTTGTGGACGATGCCTCTGTCACCACGTCGACATATAAACACTTCCATCCATCCATCCATCCATCCATCCATCCATCCATCCATCCATTAGCTATACCGCTTATCCTTTCGAGGCTCGCGAGGAGGCTGGAGCCTATCTCAGCCGACACTGGGCGAAGGCGGGGTACACCCTGAACAGCTCGCCAGTCCATCACAGGGCCATATAAACACTTACCTAGGGCTAAGCAAACTTAAAGGGTCCTTCTCCCTTGTCAACGTAGGGTTGCACGAAAAGCGGAAAACACTTTTTCTCAGCAAATTGCTAGTCTCATTTAAAAAAAATAATTAGCCCGTTATGGCAGTGAGCAGCACACCATTACCCTTTCATTAAAGAGACACGTCGTCCTACAAGGCAACCTGTGTCCCAAAGTGGAGGAAAAGAATGGAGAGCTGGGTGGCCATTATCCTAAAAATGAATTAATGCAAGCGTAAGGAAGATAGTTAGCTACCCTTCTAGATCTCCTTGTGCACACCTACATAATACCTGGTTAAGAAACCCTGGAAAGGGGTACTACCACGGGAGCCGTATCACCTTTCCTTGGTCGACTATGACCAAGAGCGGTAGCCAGAGAAGGATACTTCCCCACTCTCATAAGGGTCATGCGCGCAGATCTTGATAAAACTCTGTAAAGGTTTCGGGCACAGACCGAGTTTGACACAGTGTATAGTGTGATCTGTCAAAGGAAAGTCTCACCACCATGCTCTTGCAGCGCCCTCTACTGGTAAGATGCCACTGTTCCTCGACAACCCTCACAAACTCCAAATCTCTTTGGTATTTCAGCTTGGTGAAGAAAACCGTCCAACAATATTTCGTAAGCAGCTGTGTTGTTTGAAGGACTCAAGTAGCTTCTTTTATCAAAATTACAATTTCTAATCAATACTTATATGTAATCGCTGTTGAAACAGTGAATTGTAACCATCTAAGACAGCAATGTTTTAAGTCAGTGCATGCACATGAGAAATAATGGCAAACACACTCTGGTGTCAAGCCTGGCTATTGTCTCAATTTCAGTCTAATGGTAGACGATGGAGGCAGGGCCATTATAGAGGGCAGACGCCATGCACTTCTCAAAGAGAACCCCGGGGGATGAGTTAGTACAGTGTTTTATCTCCTGTCTAGAAGCAGCACTCTCCGATGGCCTTTTAAAAAAAGACCCAGGGCATTAAACACCTTAAGAGACGCTTGTCCGCTGAGACAGGAGGGTCAAAGGTCAACCATCCGCCACTGAGGTAATGCAAGGGCTTTAATAAACACCACCATAACGTCACAAGAAGAAGGTGGGGTTTTGGAGTGGGGACACAGACACAATGACACACGGGTTGCACAAGTTTACTGTGAATTCAGAAAAGCAGTCAATTCCCTATTTAGAAGCAGGGGTCCATTGAATTTGGTGCTTTCTCCTGCTAAGCTGCGGCTAAGACTTGATGGGCTCTTTAACCTGCCGACAAATAGAGAGTTCCAGCTTATCTAAGTACCATTCCTTCCACCATCCTGCGTTTTCTGTCAAGCACATCAATGATTGATCAAAGAGGAAAGTGAGCTAGAACAGTTGCAGCAGCAGAGTTAAGAGCAGAGTCGTGGCAGCAGTTGGTGAGCAGATCAAAAGCAGGGCTTGGGTAGTTGTTACCTTAATCTTCCAACAGTGACATGTCTCCTCTTTTCATGAGTGTGCCTCATATCGTATGCATAGATGTTTCAGAAATGTTGGACTACCTATGGATCCTGCCCACTCTACCTCCAGGCTTTTAGAAAAAGACCCTTCGATGCAGGTCTCTGTTGCAGATAAACCTTAATCTTTCCGACGAGAAGACTGTGATGCCCTCAGGCACCATGCTTGCCAAGGAAGACCGGTCAGTAGGCGAGGAGGGATTCCTCCATTTTCCTCTGGCCAAGCTGCTTGCCATCGATTGACTCACTTTATTACTGCCCTTTTTTTAACTGTTTTCTCATAAAGTTCGCATCAGCTCTGATGGTCTTTGGGTAAATCACTAAGGTAGAGATAAAGAAAGGGCACATAGAAGCAACAAAAGGAAGATGACCCAGAATTGCCTGCTGGGTAATTGGGTTGTATCCCTCCATTTTATCAGGACCTTGTTGTGTATTACTGATATCAAACAGCACACTTTGAGAAGGGAAAAGGTTACATGGATGTTGTGAAATCAGAAAAAAAGAGTTACTTTAAAACTCTTGTTGTTTGAAGGGTATGTAAATCATGTCTCAATACTAATTAACCTTTCTGCAGTGTAATCCCTGTTGTAAAATCAACAAGCTCACGAGTCTTAACAGGACATGTGTGCACGCTCTGTTGGGAGACCAGATCGATCTGATGCTGACAAGAATTATGCAACAGAAAACTGACCTTCTTTACTCTAAAATGAAGTGTTTTGTGAGCCATCCAATGACAATCTCTGACTCCAAAGCAGATTTTCAATAGCGACTTCTATTTGCCGGTAACCTCATCACAGAGTAGTTTAAATGTTTTATCAAATATGCATGTGGGTCTTTACAATGCAGTGATGAGGTCATGTCACTCAATTAAACAACCGCAGATCAGAAGAGATCGAGGAACTCAAAAGTTGACACAAAATGCAAATATAAACTGATACAAAAGCGGCGTCTCAATACCCACACTACACTACCATACTCTATAGTAGGCCAGGAAAAGATTTAGTATGTCACAATACATAGTATGTCAAATGCAGCAAGCCAAAAATACAAGGATGTCCTACTGAATACGGTCGCATATTGCAGTATGTAAGCCTGCATGCTTTTCTGGCTATTCTGACCCACAATACTCTGCGAAGTAGAAAATACCCCACTTCGACTCTCCACACTGCAAACCGATGCTATACCAACAATTTTCAAATGTGGTGCTATGGACAGCGACGGATGTTATGACAAAGTAGTATGTCCCAATTGTATACCTACTTTATGTGACAGTACGTACTTTGTAATGGCAGCTACAGTACCTGCTAAAAGAAAAGGTAGTAGTATGGGATGAGATGCTGCGATTGTCTAGAATATTTAGCGTTGATAGATAGCGTTGATAGGCTTTATCGATTCAGCTTCCTGTGCAGTGAAACAAAGGTGGTCTTAGAAGAATACTGACAAATCTATGAGAACAATAGATATTATCAGTCATAATGACAAACAGGATTCCTTGGCTGAAGGGGAGCCGCATCAAAGTCACACCAATGTGTATCACCCACTGGGGTCAATTTGCGCTAGACTTGCTCACCACACATATCATGTGCCATGGGATCTTTAGTGACCACGGAGAGTCAGAACACCCATTTTACGTCCCATCCGAAGGTCACACTCCGTACAGGTCAGTGTCCCTGTCACAGTCCTTGAAAAATTACATTGCTGTATTCTAATGAACTCTGATCAATACACTGATATACATAGGTTATAGTAGCCTATGAAAATAAAAAATAATCAAGCAACTATTGGTCTCCTGTCAAAAATTATTATTATTATTTATTTTGTTTATACAGGGTTAACCGACTGAGACCAGGTCTCTTTTCCTGCAGTGACCTGTTTAAAGGCAGAACATATAAATGACAAAAAAATAAGTAAAAAAAATTACAATACAATATTTACAATACAGTACAATATTTAAGTTTCAACCAAAACAAGAGCACTCTTCAGCTCCAAAATCCTCCAGTAAAAGTTTAAATTGTTCAACAGTAACAATTCCTGTTGAATCTTGTTCCATTATCCGAGGCAAAAAAACTGAAAGCTGATTTACCAAGTTCTGTGTTCGCTTTGCGGCTTTCAAGGGTGATATAGTACCGTGAGCGTATTCTATGACTACTGGATTTGTGTTTTAATAATAAAGTAAGGTAAAAAGGTAACTTGACCAGCAATGCCTTGTTAACAAAAAAGAGACAATGTTTTTCTCTTAAGAGAAGACCAGCCTACTTTTGTATACAGTGTACAAGAATGAGTTCTAAAACTATTCCCAGTTACAAAACGCAAAGCACTGTGGTAAACATCAAGGGACTTTAAAATAGTTGGGGCTGCAGTGACGTGCGGTCTGGGGGGGAGGCAGAGCCTCACCTGTCATAGCCTGGCCTACTCCAATGAAAATATTACGAAGATAACTAAAACTTAATAAAAAATTTAATAAATATTCAGATTATTATCCTAATCAATACATGTAATTTCTGCGTGATTCCAATAATTTTCATAGTAAAAATCACCAAATTTGCGGAGCTCCGCTGAAACTATGGCGAGCCGAGAAGTGAGGCAGCAGCGAGCCAAGCCTCACCTCTGATTGCGCAAGCCCTCAGAAACTGGATGGAGCGTGGGGCCGCAGGCAAAAAGCGCGCATCTGCTTTGTCTCTGTAGCCTGTGGGTGCAGTGAAGTGAGGCAGCGGCAAGTTCAGCCTCACCTCTGATTGCGCAACCCCTCTGAAACTGGATGGAGCATGGGGTCGCGGGCAAAAAGAGTGCCTGCTACTCTGTAGCCTATGCCACCAATGTAATATTTGTAGATCCCTTCATTACATGTCCTCACCTTCCATTGTCCAGCTAACTAATTTCACGTATCGGAACTTTATCATATAACGATATTTAGGCTAGCTGGTCTCGTCATACAATTGCAGTGAACGAGCACCAGGAGAGCTGTCACATCTGCCTCATTGAGGGGGGTGTGTCTTGAGCCCGTGTCATTGACACTTGCTCACCCTCAACGTTAGCTAGCTCTCGCAAAAAACAAAAACAAAATCCATGGACAGCGCTGTTTGTTGTGCGTTCTCAAGAAATTTATTAGTTTTGAACCTCGGGGCACGCTGTACACAACAATATAGTTTTCTTTCAAAATAATTAGTTAAACTTCAACATCGCGTTAGGTAAAGCAGTTCAAGAATAAGTATGGATATCAGAACATGGGTTTGTAATAAAAACCAAAACACCGTAGAGACCCCAGCAGATTTGATCCAAAGCCAGTAGCCCCAGCTAATGATAATGAACGATTGCGATGGCTTGGCTGACTAACGCCAGAGTATAGAAGCACATGTAAGTTCTTTGCTAACACTGTGTCTCAAATTGCATATTACTTTTTCTTGTACAAGTTGTAGTAGGAACTTCAGCTGCACTTGCGAAGTATGTACAGTTGCATGCATTTTTGTCATACTGCATTTGACATGGTATGTATAGGGATATGCTCAATCTTTTTCTGGCTTATTTGATAGCTATATATAATTATATATAGTATATATATTGAGACGGAGCCTCTGCCTCCCCTGCCCTTTACCTCACCGCACGTCACTGTTGGTGCTGCATGCATATACGCAATATCACCATTATCCATGACTGACAATGGAGTAGATTTTACAATTGTCTTTCTATTTTCAAGTGAAAAGCATGACCTTATTCTATATAGAGCTCCAAGTCTGATCCTCACCTTCTTCATGAGTTCAAGCACATGTGTCTTAAATGATAACTTTCCATCTAGTGAAATTCCCAAGTCTTTGTAAACTGCAACACCCTCAATTTGGGCCCCATTAAGGGAGCAAATATTATATGCCTTATAATCTAACTTTTTGGCCCTTGAGAAAAGCATATATTTAGTTTTTGACTCATTAAGGACTAATCTTAGATTTCTAAGGGATTTCTGTATACAATGAAATGCACTTGTCAGGTTTGACATTGCCTGTTCCTTGGATGGAGCACAGGAATAAAGAATGGTGTCATCTACATAGAAATTTATTTTATAGTCTTTTACAGAGGCACATACATCATTAATATAAAGTGTAAGTAATGTAGGACCCAATACCGAAACTTGTTGCACACCATTTCCTATGGCTACAACCTTTGATTTCAAACCTTTAGCACTGTGTTCTATCAGAGAGGTAGTCCTGAAACCATGTAAAGACTGCATCATCAAATCCCAGCAAGGCTAATATATCCAGACGTAATCTGTGATTAACGGTATCAAAAGCCCTTGACAAATCAATAAACAAAGCAGCACAATGTTTCTTATCATCAAGAGCAGTAACTATACTGTATCATTAACTACAAGAGTAGCTGCTGTAATACTACTAATGACCAGCTCTGAAACTCGACTGAAAAGAGCCTAAAATATTATTCGTGGACAAGAAAGCACAAAGCTGTTCATTTACATCTTTGCTAGACAGGCCCCCCCCCCCCCCCCCCCCGCCCCCGCGTGATGGGAAAGTAACACCAGGCATATTTAAAATAAACAGCCATTAACTTTACAAAAAAGAGGCCTGCATGTTCATGTCTACAGCCTTTATCACCATTTTGCGTTTTGGTAGAAATTCGCTGAAACGAGATGAAAGCCCGAAAGGGGCTCTTAAATCCTAGCATGCATCAACAACACTCACAAAAACAACCAATCAGTCGTTGACAACAGCCATGAAATGTGGGTGGACGCATTGTTCTGACTTTTTTCCAGCCAACGCAGACTCACACCGCCATCAAATTTTTATTCGCTTTTAATTACTCTCGAAATGTATTTGTCAGGCTGTGCACTGACAGATGCTTTCTGTCACTGACAAATTCCACATTGGAACACAGGGAGTGAGAGATAGCAGCAGGTACTCACAACTCTCCCACTCTCTCCTTCCCCTGCTTTATTTATCTGCCCTTCATCCACCACCCCCTCCCAAACTCTCTCTCCTCAATCAGCTGGACTGTTAGAGAAATGGTTCCTGAGAAGATCCTTTTGTCACAGAAACAATCTGCATAACCAACAGTTTAGTTATAAAGTGCATAGAAAAAAAGGCAAGTCAGTAATTGCCTGGTAGTAAATCATATTATTGAATAATAATAATTTAGTAAGACAGTAAGCTGTTTGTAATAAGTAGAAGAATAAGTAGAGTGAAAAGATGAGAGCATCAACACGAAAAGCCAATACATTTTTGTTATTTTGAGTGGAGTGCACATAGCACTTTCCCAAAGTGTGTCCATACTTTTGGACTGGTACTGTTCATATACACAGTATACCCTTACAAGTGTATTTCTATTTTAACCTGAGATATAGTAATAATTCAGATTCAGCTATGTTATGTGGAGTTGGTCAGATTTATTTTTCCTAACATTCACTTTTTATCGTCTACTCAACTTGGTCAAAAATCATAAGACTATTGCAAGGATTTAAAAAAAAAAAGTTTTTATTTGAAAGATAGTTTTTAGCAAGGGTTCTCATGTTGGGAGCCTCTTTATTTTGGCAATACCTTTGCCCTTAAATATGCCTATAAGGGAGTGATTTGGGGATTGTGGACCGGCAGTTATTATCAAGGCTCCCCCTTTCACCATTTCCAGGAAACTCTTGACAAGAACAAGAGCTCCAAAGACTAGACAAGCAAATTCAAGGAACATTAGTGGAGAGACAACCTAAACACCAACACAAACACACACTGAGTAAATGAGCGGCATAGCCACAAATGCCCAAACTCTATGAAGCAGACTATATTACAAAAAGGTTAATACAAGGACAAATTATTTACATGTAATCTCTACTGTAGAAATAATAGCTTTATTTACGACACCTCAGTGACAATACAGCTTTAGATAAAGATAAAGCTATAGCATTTACCCCATACAGTTGACCACACATCTCACACAACATGTCTCCACATAAGGTTAAGGCTCCATCATTAAAGATAATACTGCTGTAGGCTTAGCCCAGCCGTTGGTGTATAGGTATTTATGAAGGAGATCTAGTTGGCTTGATTACATACAATTTGTTCAGCTTTGAGAGATTTTGACTGACCCTCACCTGTAGCAAGTGAGCACAGAGGAATATGGGGATATTTAGAAGTGTTGCCTGCATTTCCTTTGAACAATGCAATGCGAAACTGAGTAATATGACCAACACAGAATCTGAGCAGAGCAGGAAAAACCAAAAACAACCAAAAACAAGGCCGATCACTGGCTTCACACACTGCCCTCATGAATTACTGCTATTAATGCTTTTTGTCTGTTGTTCATTATCTGTTTCCATGTTTGTAGTTCACCATGTAAAGCGTCTTCAGAATTCCATGGTGATTGAATGAAACACAGTAAAATGCATGCTATACTTAATTTAATATTAATATTTGTGATATGCAAATTTAAGTTGATACCCATACTTGATATGTAAAAAGACCAAAGCCTTAGAGCTAATTTACAATGCATGTAGTGTAAGTTAAACAGAGGTCAATAGGTCAGTGTTGATTTATTAAAAGAGAAAAATCTAAAAGGGAGAGTATGCTCCTTATTTTATTTCAAATTGAATGCAAATCAAGATAGTAAAGTTATTTTTGATCAGTCTGAATAAATTGCTATTGCACTCTTCCCTACGGGGAGGTTTTGCAATTTGAACCCATCCTTGAACTAAATTACTAACACACTAATGTCAGAACGAAAATGGCAAATGTATTGAACATTAATTGTTCATTAATCATTGTGACAACTGTTGTTGGTGTTTGTAGTTCATACAAAAGCTGCATTTCTGTAGGCGTAAGCTAATGTTAAGGTTAGAAAAAGTGTTCACATGAGTATGCACACTTGAAACAATAGTGGCTACCAGAACAGAACCACAACCAGCAAGATACCGTAATCAGTAGTTCATACAGCATACGTGCCTGTTGCTGTCTTAGTGTGTCTTAATGTTAACAGATCTACATTATACGTGTTCGCAATTTGGAGACTGATTCATCCAAAAGGGAAAATGTTTAGGTCAAATTGACGTTTATAAAACAGAAAAAGAATAGACAACACATATAACCGTTTTTGGTTGTGATAACATGAAGATAACATCAGTGGTGTACAATTACATATGTTTGTGCGCCAGTGTATATCAGAATTGAAAAAGCCTTCCAAACAGTCCATGTTTGAAATGAAGAAAATGTATGTTTGGCTGCTAGGACATTATTCCTCTTACCTCTAGCCAACGTGATGGGAAGGTGCAAAACGAAAACGAGTATGATGCCCAAACTCAAAGAGCATCCTCCCGAAAACTGTCCCATCACTGCTCCGGTCTGCGTCTCCCCGCTCGAATCCGGGCATTTTGCGCGCAGATCTCAAGCATTTGTTGTTTGGCCGTTTTACCAGTCAGATGTTTCTGTGCTAAAAACGTTCAAGCAATAGGAATAATGTAAGAGCATATCGACGCGTTAGCCTGGGTAGCAGAGCCAACACATTTTAAGAGCTGAGAAAAGGGACTCAGAGAGGGCGCGTGTTTTACTGCGGTCTGAAAGCCTGTCCAAGAGAGGGAAATGATCAAACGACACAACCAATAGCTCTCAGATCGAAGGCAGAGAGACTGAGAAGACAGGGAGAGATAGGCATGGAGGGAGGGTTTGCGCTTCGCGTACTTATCCCACTGTTACTGTTACTGCAGTATACTGGAGAGAACTGTAAGAAAATGGTTAATTATTTTAAGGAAATACACATCTAGGGAGCAACACTGTATAATGTTTCACTCTGATCATGCCAATTATGAAATTCGGTCAAGGAAGATTGGCTATTAAAAAATAAGAACTGATGACCCATGTAAATTGCTAAAGCATAATAGTAAGGTGAGCAGTGTCGTAACCATATAACTATTAAAAAAATAACTGGAAGCAGCGAGCCTCACGGATTCAATGCAAAAGCGTTGAAGCCAAAACTGGCTTTCTCATACTTCTTTCAAAAGTGACAACTTCCGGAACCGAGTCGATTGCGTACATGCCATGCGCATACTTGCAACCAGCACAGCCACGATAATGACGTCTTAAGCCTGGGCTGGATTCAAATTGTCCAATAAAGTATGTCCTAATGACTTTCACTATGTACTTTTCCTTAACCCTGAGGGAAAACGCCATGAGGTCAGGAAAGATGACGGAGAATTCATAAGAGACCGTGTCACCGTGTTGTTTCATAGCCTAAACGTGGGCAAGGCAGAGAAATATATTAGCCTACTTTATTACCAAGGTTGAAATTAAAAAGGGAATGATAGTTACATAGCTATGATAGTTACATATTATGATTCTTAAGTTTCTAACATGTTGACATTTGAAAACATAAGCATATTAGCAAGTTAGGGCATAACAATCGATGGAAAATGCTTAATAAACAACTAGGCTATATGATCTGCACCCCTTGTTGGCCATGTCGACTCACGGCTGAATGGTGTATCACAAGTTAGGAAGCATTGAAGCACATTTCCTTAGCATTTAGAGAATTCGAACAGCACTTATCATGGCTGCCACTCATACTAATGGGTCATTTCACTCCATTAGGAACCTTCCTAAGCAAAATGAAGAATTCGAACGTAGCCCCAGTTTATACTTCTGCAAAGGAGCACGTAGACGTCTCTGCGTAGCTTCAAAGCCGAGGCCCGCCGACGTGTTGACCTCCCAAATCCTAACAGCATGTCGCACGAAGTGTCTTCTCAGTGCGTCAAACAATCGCTGATTGGTTAAGCAGGGTAGGAAGCAAGTAGATATATTCAGTAATCTACAATCTACAATTTATCTGTACATCTACAATTTATCTGTGCATAAACGGTAATACATATTTATACGACATGATTCACTACTTGTGTTCTTGTATTTGTATTTGTATTGATCTAACAACTAAACTTTAGACTAGCTAGGTATCTCACATTTGGGCTAAAGGGAAAAAGAAGACAACGTGATGACAACTCTTATGCGCTATAAACATAACATATTGCAGAAGTGTAATTAGGCTAAAGATAACAGCTATAGCTGTCAATATGTATATTGTTTTTATTAAGTTACATCAAGGTTTATTAAAGTAGGTGTATTCTTGGCAATACATTTCGGCATTGAATTCAATAAAAATCAATCCGCCGTACATGGATAACAGTAATATGCTTGGGCATAATTTATTATAGGGATGGTAGGAACATGTCCCTACCACTTTTCTGATTACCTGAAATTGTCCCCACCACTTTTATAATATTGCATGTGCGTTTCAAATAAAACATAATTTCTATCGGCTCTACAAAGGGTTAAAAATATTTAGTTTAGCTTTTTGTTTATTATTTTTATTTATTGTAGATTTTAGTTTTTCTTATGGTTTTCTTATATTTTTTTGGGGGATTTTTGTTTTTCTGCGTTTGAATTTTAGTTATGCTTTTGGTTATCTTCTTTTTTGTTTGTGCATTTTGCTTTTACTTTTGTAGACTTTTAGCACAAATCTCATTCCATACGCCTCTTCAGTAAAGTTAAAACACAACATTGAAAAAGGAAAACAACTAACACAACTCAAGATCCTTATGTAAAATTAGTAAAGCAAAATAGTATTTTTCGCAACATTATAGACAAGGAGCCTAGTCCCTTCAGTATCGTTGTACAAGTGGAATTTGGAATAGCACGCATGCTAGCTAATGTTAGACTCCATGGAAATAACGTTAACTCCATATCCAAATTGAGATTGAGATGGTAAGTGTTCACTAAATCAAAACAAAATTTTTTTTTAACAGCGGCGCTTATCACTGTTAAATGCACAGCAGCATAGGGGAACACTGTTAGAAAATGCTAGCTGGACATAGGACATGTGATCAAAGGTTTTCTATTTGCTTACCCTTACTCAATGGCAGAGCTGTATAGAACTCTTCAAACGCTAAGCAGCTTCTCAGCTAGGTCCAAATAACTAATAAGGACAACATGTCATAGAGAGTGATAAGTGACAAGTTATCAAACGTAAGTGTTATGTTGCACTAGAATATCTGTCTCCAGTTATTAAATAACAAAATGTATGCATATATAAAAATAAAAAAAAATATAAACAGATATAGATTGAACTTTTTTTTTTTTATATCCATTAAACAACTATTGGTTGGATTGGATTTGCCTTTCCATATTGACAGGACTGATCCAATTTAATTTGACAGTTTTTGTTATGGTTGATGAGCTTATTGAGTTTGATGGTGCTGGATAGTGCTTAGGTGTTTCTTAGAAAGATGATTTGCTCACTTAGCTTCATTAAAGTAAAATGTTTGGAAATCCCCAACATTAAAACCTTGAGCTTTAACAGCTTGGATGGCATGCACAGGTCTATGAAATAATCATTAAAGCCATTATTTCAAAGTGAGCACGTGGTATATTAAAGAACTAAATCTTCTCTCAGTGTAGGAAGGTAATCAGCACCTGTCTGTGTCTAATCAGTGGCAGAACTAATTCAGTGTAATTTTAGATATCCCATTATTATTGCTCATTATTATTATCAATCCTCAGATAATTAGATCCTTGCCTTAACACAATGCAGATATCAGGCACTTATTAAAGACACATAATAACTTTTCTTTTCTTAGGGCAGGGTTTTGACGTAGCCCACAACGTAGTAAATGAAACAGTAGATGTGTAGCAGTGGCTGATAGCTTATTATAGCACACAGCTCAGTTACGCTGGAGATGGTTTAAACACGTGGCCAGCACAATCCATGGAACATGTAACATTTGACTAATTCTCATGTAAAGATGGGGTTGGCGAGACCATCTTTTTTAAGGCAGTGTGTATACGTTAAAATGGTCCCTCTAAGGATAAATATTCTGTATAAACTGTCTTTTAATGAGTTATCGCAGACCGGAAACAAATTGGATCAAGATGCTGATGTGATCATCAGCTGTAATTACCAGCTTCCTACACTGTGAAGTCTTTTCTTCAGATGGTGTCAAAACTTCCCCTTATTAAACCACGCTTAATAAGGGTATTTACACTCTGGTCAAATTAATGATCGTTGGTGCACTAATTTAAATTTAGATAAAATCTTATCTGAATCTATAGTTCACCAATGGAAAGTTTTTTTGGGGAAATAATTTTATAATATGCCTCAAAATGCTAATAGCATCTTAAGATTGTCTATAAATAATATTAGGCAAACAATTGTTCTGCATAATATTTGGAATCGAATCATTCAAATTCTCTGGACAATTCATATTAGTTCATTCCTTTTGCCTTATGACACACTTCATGACTGAGCAAGTCAATAAGAGATGTGTTTATATTTTTGTCCATCATCCTCAATAGGATAGGGGGCGCTATTCACATTTGAATCACAGAAATAACTCTAGAAATGGTTTGCTTAATAAAAGCTACCTGAGGTTTACAATGATATACATGATATAAGATTTGTTCCAAATGTGAATATCATTGAGAAGATCTCTCCAATCAATAGTAAAATTTAACAATCTGTTATTTCTAGCAACCTAGTCTACCTTTACAACACAGATGCCTAGGGAGAGCTTTAATATAGAAAAGTAAAATCATTGGTCCCCGGCTCCTCACGAAACATATTTTTACATACTTACTTACACAGTACAACTTCCAAATCTCTCCATAACATGAGAGGCTTGGGAGCTGCAGCTTATAAGATGCTCTTGAGTTTTCCATGACACACAGGGGTAATGGTAGACATTCTGAAGACTGTGGAAAGATGAAAAAGTCAACAATTAATTAACTCCGATGCCAAATAAAACACTTCAGATTCTGCACTTTTTAACAAATTTTAATTGCAGGAGGAAGCAACTTCTATTACCGTTTTCAATTGTTTTATTTGTCAGTATGACCTTTGATTACTGCTATTTGTCGTGACAGCTTTGGCCAATTCACAACCACAATTCATGCATGTTTCTATTAAACCATTTAGTTCATTAAAAATAACTCACACTACCACTCAGCCTGACGATTTTCCATTACTGCAATGCAAGGGCAGAAAGATTCAAACTGTTCCATTACTGCAATGCAAGGGCAGAAAGATTCAAACTGTTCCATTACTGCAATGCAAGGGCAGAAAGATTCAAACTGTTCCATTACTGCAATGCAAGGGCAGAAAGAGTCAAATTGTTCCATTACTGCAATGCAAGGGCAGAAAGATTCAAACTGTTCCATTACTGCAATGCAAGGGCAGAAAGATTCAAACTGTTCCATTACTGCAATGCAAGGGCAGAAAGATTCAAACTGTTCCATTACTGCAATGCAAGGGCAGAAAGATTCAAACTGTTCCATTACTGCAATGCAAGGGCAGAAAGATTCAAACTGTTCCATTACTGCAATGCAAGGGCAGAAAGATTCAAACTGTTCCATTACTGCAATGCAAGGGCAGAAAGATTCAAACTGTTCCATTACTGCAATGCAAGGGCAGAAAGATTCAAACTGTTCAGTTACTCGTGCAGTTGGGGTGATTTTATTTTTGTTTAAGCAGAATTTTTAGAAAATTTTCATTAGGTCATAATATCTTCATTGTAGTGTTATTACAAATATATACATTTTAAACATTTGTAGTGGATTAACACATCAATAAAGCAGAACATTTGTTAGAATGGTCCAAAATAGATATTTTTTCATGTAAAATATATTGTAGCATGTACTGTAGTCTTAGATGTTTACAACATAGAGTCCCCAAACAGGTATCCCTAGCTGTGGGTAATCTGATATGCCCAGAAATGGTCAATTCTGTGAATTTATTGTTTTTGCACTTTATTTGGAGATTTTGCTTTCATTTTATGTTTTTTGTTTGGCAGCCATTGCTGCCAGTAATTTGACCCTTTTTAAAGGGATTTTTTTTACAGTGTGTAAGATGCAATCACATACTGTTATCGTTCAGTTTTATTATTATGTGATTGCGTCAGCATTAGATACTGTTATCATCCAGAATTAGTAAGCCCCATTTTTCTGACTTTAACTATGGTCGCAGTGTTGAACATTTTGCTTCCATTGCAAAGCCAAAATGTCCGTTCCAAT
The DNA here is from genome assembly GCA_026901105.3 of Galaxias olidus. Classification (NCBI taxonomy): domain Eukaryota; kingdom Metazoa; phylum Chordata; class Actinopteri; order Galaxiiformes; family Galaxiidae; genus Galaxias; species Galaxias olidus. The sequence continues at coordinate 136,662 of JAPMUY010004180.1, forward strand.
ACCACGGACTGTACTTGTACACAGCAAATTAATCTGTCCATTAGTTAGTTTCTAATTGCATTTTTTACAATCTTATTTTGCCCTTAGACAATGAATGGGAAAACAGATTATGCTCTCTGGTGGATTTTGAATAAAGGAGCAATATGCGTCCGAGTGAGCATAGCAAGGACTCACGCTAGCTGTACTAATCAAACCAAGTTTATCATAATTCACCAGATTCCACCATAACTTGGAATAAACCCAAAAACGGACAGCATTGACAAAACACTGCGTACTGAATGTGAGTTAAGTTGTGTTTGTACAACGTTAAAAATAATTCTGGTGCCTTGAATTGGATAGTGCTAGCCGGGAGCTAGCCAAAAGTGTGAGTTGCTAATGATCGTCTCGAAGGCACCATTTAGTTTATGTCTAGCTTGCTGCAAAACAAACCTCTGAAACCGGCGTAGCTGGATTGAAACGTCCAAAATCCAATGTTACAAAACATCATTGTCAAAATGAAAATACCACATAGTTGATAACACAGCAAACTGGCAAAAAATTTAAAATATAGTAAAATGGTAAAATGAGTAGGCCTAGCCTATTAAACAAGCATTTACACAGAAGACAGTAGACCACTGTTGATTTAATGTCGCAGGGCTAAACAGTGCGACAGTTTTGATCGCATGCTACTTAAAATTATATGGTGCGATGTGAAGAGATAATGCAGTGGGTTGCGCTGGTATCCATTCATTTAAACGGAACACTATGAACTAAAACAAAGTTACAAGTACACATGATAATGCACTACTCCAACTGCCGCTTCTACATAGACGAGAAAGATTTTTTGGGCAGTGTTGTTAATAATAATATTTGCAGGCTGCGCATATCCATGCGAAAGGTCCCATCACATAAACCAAATAAGCCTGTTAAACAGTCGCTCTTAAACGTATAAATTAGTTAGCCAACTAACGTTTGCCATGACTACAAGTTGTAGGATAAGAATATATTTTAGACAGACACCGTTGTTTACGGTTATGTAACCTATCCTATAGTTAAGATTACAGCAGCGAGCAGGAGTGCCTTATTTTAAAAGGAAATGTGGTGGTGTATGTGTGTATGACTAAGTGTGTTAAATCGACTGCATTATGTTTTTTGACTGTGGTGAGTAGAAGACAGAGTAGATTGAGAGCAGAAAGAGTGAGAGGATTTCGTCCCCAAATATCAGGTTTTCCCAGAGACCAAAAGATGCGTTGGACAATTCCAGTCTGTTCATTTGAGGCTAAAATACTTTAGACTTCATTATTTCATGAGTTAACAGGGTAATCTGAATTAAACTGTGTTTTCAGTTGTTGTTTTTTGCCAGAATGAATTAATAAGGGGATGTAAATTAATCACAAACACTTGGTGTCCGAACAGGCAAGTAAAGGTATCAAAAGTCTTACATTTCCTAGTATTTTAGGCGCGACATCAGTATTCATGTGTGACAGTGGTGTAGAGTAGTGACAACTGTTGTTCAATAAACCTCATGGTTCTACTCTGATTTCTGTCCACATGAAGATCCCATTTGCATTGTGTGTGTATCTACGGTTACACGTACATGCATACGCACACACACACACACACACACACACACACATTAATATGCATGTCATAACACAGTTGACATGGGACCAGCCAACAGAGACTGTTTACTGAGAAACATCATTAATGTGTGAAATTAATTAATTTTATTTGGTAATTTTACATTCTTGCCGTTGATTATAATTACACCAGCACACAGACACGCACGCATACGCACACCTCTGCCACCACCATTTATCCAAAGGTGAACCCCAAACAGGGAAAACGTTTTACATTTCAACTTTTCAACATAAAAAAAATCAAAGCTTATGTGAGAAAAAGTTTGCCATCACCTAACAGCATCTTTGACAATAAGGATTGGGGGTAAAAAAAAACAAAAAAACTTCTCCCACACACCAGGTTACATTTTGACATTAAGAAAAAGCAGTGCTAGTGTCAGACAAAAGAGGTACAGCAGCGTTTTTGGTTTGACATCAAGTCTGCCTTTTCCATCACCACTTGTCAAAATGTCACTCCTCTCCATGTTTGTCAGTCAGAGCTCCTGACTACTCCAGATGTCGGCGTCGTGGGATGTCAGGGCTGTGCATAATGTGTGGCTAAAGGTGTAATTGGGTTCAGGTAATTCATGTTCACCTTTTTTACAGTGAAAAATAATTAAAGATTCACCTCACCCATCAACATAGTGGTGGATAACTTTAGGAGCTTTTAGATCACTGGTTTTGACAGAATGAGTAGTGGATGTAGGAGACACCCTATCATATTCAGTCAACACACAAGCAAGCCACAACTAATGATCCGTTTTTGGGTAAACGGTTGTCCAGTAGGCTACCTTCGCTGGCCTTCACTTAACAACTATCATCTAAAAAACATTTCCATAATGGGTCTTGCTCAGTCAGTGCCTTTCAATTTGAAAGTTTTTTTTTTAATCCTGTCAATGAATCTGACCTCAGACCAAGCCAGTAAAACAGTGCTGTCTTCCTGTTGTCATACAGTATGTATTTATGTTAATAAGGTTATTTGAGCTTATGTATCAGTTTGTGCAATGTCTTCGATGTACAGTTTAATTGGACTTCAAACTTGCATTTATTGTAAACATTTTATTTTTATTATGTTTGTGATTGTGTGGTAATAGTTGTGTGGTATATTATATTTGTCAATGAAATCTAATAAATCCTCTAATTCTGTATTTCAAAGGTACTGTTGGCCAACTCAAGACACATACAAAAACATACATACACACACACACCCACACACAAACAATGCAGTGCAACAAAGTAATATCTATTACTTTCTGGATATGCAGTAAATTAATAATAGCTTTAGTAATATGAGTCGAACGATGTAATTGGCCATATGGGAGCAATCACAGCAGCAATCCTCCTTCCTCCCCTCCCTCCCTCCCTCCTCCTCCCTCTCCTCCAACCTCCATCCCTCACTCTATAACTTGATTACCGCATGGTGAATGCAAACAGATCATTCTGCATCAAGAACAACACATTTTCTTTTTCAAAAGAGGCTTTTTTACATTGCAGGCAGCTGGGGATTCATAAGACACGCTTTAAATTAGGTGGCACTGTGGCAGGGACATACGATGTGAAATGCAGCATCATCTCAGATTGTTGCTGTAAAATTAAAAACATTTCAACTTTTGATTATGAATATAAACATATACAAAACATTATGCTGCCGTTGACATTATCATTCTGAGTATAATAACCAAATTATATAATATAATATATAATAATATGAGTATAATAACCTAATAACCAAAACAAGGTTGAAAATTGGAAAGATGTCGTAAAGAACATTTTCATTAATGTTAGAAAACAGTTGCATTTGTGAGCACAGCAACAAATTCTAGAGTAGCAGTAATCAGAATCAAAGACAGCCTGAATCAAGGTATCAGTAGATGGCATTTGAAAAATTGTGTTAAACACCATCGGTCTCCTTCTGGGTGCAAAACCCACAGCACGTCACAGCCCACACACACACCCACACACACACACACACACACACACACACAAGGACAAGCACACACCCACCCACTTGAAGACCCCTGTCTCTCCTTCATCTATAGGACAGGGGCCTGATATTGTGTGTGCGTGGGTCTGTGTAGGTGTGTGTGAATGTGTGTGCGCCTGCCATCGCCCGCGTGCATGTACTGGTTTCAGGGGTTTCTCATTGCAGTATAAATTGTTTCTTTAGAACTGCCAGAGAGGAGTGTAGAGAGAGAGAGAGAGTGTGTGTGTGTGTGTTAGAGAGAGAGAGAGGCGAAACGCAGAGAGGCTCTCTCAATTACTGTCCTCCAGTCTCACCTGGCTCTAATGGCTCTTGGCAGAAAATGCCAGATATGGAGGTGTGACCTTGGGCAGTCGGAGTAGAAATGGGCGACAAGGGGAATGAGAGGCAGAGCAGCACTTCCCATTCCGGAGGCTTGTCACAGACATGCATCTCTGTCTCTGCCGTAGGGCATCTGCCTTGTAAATAGCTTCTATACAGCTCCACCTCAGTCTTGGTCTCATGCCGCAGACATCAACCCGCAAGAAGAAAGTTGTTAAAAGTCATAGACTCTGGCCCATCAGGGGATATCACATACAAACTATCTTTCACCTGGATGCTTTGAAGCAAGATAATAGATTAAAGGTTCTGTAGGATACTGTTGACATTAAAATACAGTATGTGTATCTTAACCTCATGAGTTCTGTTTCATAACGATATGCTTTTAATTGAGGGGCTATTATATGTGAATCAAATTGTGGACTGACCTTACAATCCGCATCACCCTTAAGTAGTCTCCTACTGTTCCTACACTGTAAAAAATGTCAGTGAAATTGACAGTGAAATACTGTAAATAGATAAACGATGAAGCAATGACTATTTTACAGTACTATGTTGTAAAACACTGAACCAAAACACAACTGTTTAACTTAAAGTAAAAATATGTCAAAAGCATCAAATTCCGTTGTATAATTTACAGATTGCTGTATTTTAAACACAGAAACACTGTAATACAAAAAGCAATACAACACTGTTAAATTACAAAATGCCAGTGTTAAAATAATGTTTTATGTCAGTTAGATTTAGTTTTAAACAGAAAGAAACCGTATTACGTTTTAAAAATTCATGTTATTCCTTTCAGATAGGGATGTGTATAAATACAGTGAAAGTACTGTACGTTAATATGAAGGTTTTTAAAAAACTGGTGTTGTGTCTTGCTTTACATATGCAGTATTTTTATAGCTTCACTGATAAAATAACTCATTATGAGTGTGGCTAATAGCCAATGGATTTGTAAACACTTGAGTGTAATATTCAAATGTTCCTTAAAACCTACACTTTCTTTCCTATTTATGTTCCCTGTAGAAGTGTTCAATCTGCGTTGAGAAATACTTGACAATTTTACAGTTTAGATTTGAGATTGATATTAGATAGGACTTGTAGAAAATAATTTCATACATTTATATTGTAATCAATACCTTTTACAGAAATTAAAATTGCAGTATTTAGTTGCTTTCGCTGTAGAACCTTAGTCATATATACTGCAGCATGCACCAGAGGGCTGCGTTTGCCATAGAATTTGCTGTATTACTATTATTATTATTATTATTATTATTATTATTATTATTATTAATAATAATAATAATAATAATAATAATAATAATAACAATAATAATAATAATAATTCATTTTATTTATATAGCGCTTTTCTAAAACCCAAAGTCGCTTCACAGCATCAACATAGATAACATGACACAAATAAACAATTACACTGAAATAGTTAAACAGACAGACAACTACAACATTTCTAACTATATGTAAGCAAAAGGATAGTATCAGTAAAAGAAAGGGACCGGATTCTAAACAGAGTTAACTAGGGTATGCTAGGGTGAAAAGATATGTTTTAAGGTGGGTTTGAAAGATTGACAGCAAGTAGTGGAATTACGAATTAGAGGAGGGAGAGAGTTCCAAAGTTTAGATGCTGCCCTAGAAAATGCACGCTCCCCAAAATGCTTTAATTTTGCTTTTGGAATGACCCAATTGTCCGTCTGCAGAGGAACGTAGTGTCCGAGTAGGATGGTATGGTTGTAGCAGTTCAGTGAGGTAGGGAGGGGCCAAATGTAATGCAGTAATCAAGACGGGAGAAGATGAATGAGTGAATGAGTTTGGCAGCTGCACTCTGGGAAAGGGATGGTCGGATTTTAGCAATGTTTCAAAGATGGAAGAAGGATATTTTGACCATGTTATTGATATGAGCATTAAACGAAAGTGTGGAATCCATTAATACGCCAAGATTGCATGCTAAAGTGGAGGGGGAGACTGTAAGACCATCAATGGAGATTGAGATATTGCCAATTTTAGTTAAGGTGTGTTTGGTGCCAATTAAGAGGAGTTCTGTTTTATTGCTGTTCAGTTTGAGATAGTTTTCCTGCATCCAGTGGTTGATTGTAGGTAAGCTCAATATAGGGAAGTGGAGGATTATTGAGTGAAGTTGTGCTGATGTAGTTCTGTGTGTCATCGGCATAGCAGTGGAAATTGAAGTTGAAATGAACAGGAGGGCCCCCAGGACTGGGCCCTGAGGAACACCCTGTGTGACTGGGGATGTATACGAAGTGAATCCATTTAGTGATATAAATTGATGTCTGTTTGTGAGATATGACTGAATAAGAGAGAGTGCGGTGCCCTCAACACCCAACTATTGTTCATTACATATATATTTGCCCAGTCTTTTGGGTTATTTTGATCATTATTATCGCTGCTTAATTAGTTAATAATGCAAGTTGGCTGACATTAGGGTCACCTTGAGTGAGAATGTCTATTCCCGTATACTTACCCCATGCGGTTCATTGATCCGATCGGCCGATAATGGTTACACAAGGGAAATGGTCTCTAGCATGAGCGGGGCAATTGTCTACTACCTCTCTGTAATGTTCGCGAGAGCCGTTACCTGACTCTTCTATATACGTCGGAAGACCGCATTGTCAATAACAAACATTAAACAAAAGCAAATAAGGCTGTTGGATTTACCAGTTGGAATGTAATTCCAACGGTTTTTAACAGTAAAATGTGCAGGTTGTTCTGTAAAGTCGTTCACAGTTTTAATGTATTTTTTACAGATTTATTCTGACGTCCACAGCTGCCAGTTTTTGTCCGTAAAGAAAATGTTTACCGTAATACTAAATATATCTGTGCTGTTTTTTTTACGGTTTTCGTCTGGCATCCACAGCTGCCAGTTCTTTAGCGTACATTTTACCTTTATTATTTTTTTTTTACAGTGTACTGTTCATCCAGTGACAGGTTTGCTCAGTTCTCCAACTTTGCACATGCAGTGTGTGTGTGTGTTTGTGTATGTGTGTGTTTTAGCGACGCGTTGTGTTTTGTGTTTGTACATCGGTTGTCACACCAAGGCGAGGAATAGTCTTTTAGTGTTTGGAAAGAATAGTCTCGCTTAGAAGAATGAGAAACAGACCAACAGTATGGATGGAATAGTTTGAGGAGTAGACCTGATGTTGGAATAGTTTGAGCACTACACCTGAGCTTGGACTAGTTTGAGGAGTATACCTGAGCTTGGACTAGTTTGAGGAGTATACATGAGCTTGGAATAGTTTGAGGAGTATAATTAAACTTAGAATAGTTTGAAGAGTACACCTGAGGTTGGAATAGTTTGAGGAGCATAGTTGAGCTGGGGAGTGGCTAAAAAGCAGGAAGCCCGAGAGCCACAGAGGTAATCAAACCCCTGGGACCTCTTCTGAGGCTGCACTTTTTTCTGTCAATACCTTGGTACTTCTGACACACACACTCACACACAGTAATGAATCCTAGAATAAGCGACATAGGCAATTGCCTAGGACGACAAGTGCTGAGGGGCGCACGCCCGAGTGTTCTGTGCGCAGACACACACACACACACACACACACACACACTTCTGTTCTCTAACGCACCAATCTGAGCAACGTTCATGTCAGGGCATATGAAATGTGCAGAACGCTTGAGCACCCTCTATCCTCCCACCCCACTGTTGATTGACAGGGGCAGGGGGATGGGCAATTGATAAGTCACACAAAAGGTGATGAGACAGATAAAAAACGAACTAAATATCTGTGACGCAGAGATAATGAAAAAGGCAAAGTCATCTAGAGTACAATTTAAAAGGAAGAAAAAAATGAGGAAAAAAGGTATTTTTGTCAATGATTAAATTATGAACATTGTATGTGATTTCCTTTTTAGAGTTGCCTAGTAAATAATAGGTGATGCACGTTGTGTAGGCATTGCAACCCAACTACGTTTTGCTGGTGTAACTCATAACTTGTGATCGACTTCAAATATGTCTTGAAGCTCACTTTATGTATAAAGTAATTTGCAGAATGCACAATGTGAAAATTGACCATCTTAACTGGACTAATCTGAAACACCGATCTTTATCATTTTGTGTTACTACTTCAACAACATCTTCATATAATTCATATCTGCAGATTGGATATGCATATTAAATGAATTGCCAGACGGTTAATAGACATTTCTGTTACAGTGGATACGTTCGACTCCTCTCTATGGGAAACGCTCTTACAGCGTCCATCATTCACTGAACACTTATGCCACAGCGCCTTGTAATCAACAAGGCTCGTGAGACTTTAAGCGTCACGCGCACCCTCATCAGCTACTCTATAAATACAGTAGCAGACCCATCTCACTCCAGATTTTCATCATTCAGCCAGGTGTGAACATTAACTAACGGTGTCCTCCTGTCTAGTGAACCTTATCTTTGGTGAAGACGCTGTTCAGTCAAGAGGATTTTCTCCTTGCTAATAATAATAATAATAATAATACATTTAATTTATAGGCGCCTTTCTAAACACCCAAGGTCACCGTACAATACATATACAATAAAAACAGTACAATATACAATTCAGGATGCAATAAACATAGGACAGAGACATGGTAATTGAGGCAGAGGACATCGATGAACATCGCAAGATTAGGGTAAAGGGTATTAAACAACAAACATTCATTATGTCAGCTTTTTAAAAGTTGTACAACATAAAACAATTAAGCAGAAGGCTTTCTCAAATAGAAAGGTTTTTAGGCCTGATTTAAAAGTGGATAGTCTGAAGCTTCCTCAGATGGTCTGGGAGGGCAAACCACAGACGGCCCTGCAGTACTGAACTTCGGCTCGGTCACCGCAGAGACGTTAGGAACTGCGTCGGTTGCAGATGCACTTTCTCGTCATGACAGAGATGATGGAGCGCTCTGACCCAGGGAACAACAATCGTCAGGAAACTCTGCACATGCAGCTGGGCCGGCGAAGAAATCCAAAATTCGCTGCAGTTCATAGTGTTGTAGCCACTAAAGCTGAGCAGCTGAGAGAAGGGGCACTCCGGTGCCATGCCAGTCCGGTGCGAGACCGGCATTGTACAGTAGTGAAGTCCTGTTAGCTAACTAGCCTGTTAACCTAGCAACCACAAAAACAATTCCTTGCCAAAAACACCAGCTTACCGATGATAAGTGTCCCTTAGCGTTAAAATAGCGGGGAAAACAAAACCTTCACAGCTGAACACAAAACACACTACAAAAAACAACCAGCACAAACGTAAAAACAAAACAAAATTACGATAAATCTGACAAAAATGCTGAGGAGAAGCGGCGAACAAACAATGCCAGCGTCCCCTCCTTACAGTGTCGCCATAGCAACTCAAGGCTAGCAAGGTGAGAGAGTTTTCTCTTGCCTTCGGCGATTCTTCTGCTTTCCGTTGTGCTACTTAACGTAGCACCACAGCAGGCGAGGTTTCTAACTCCCGGTGACGAGCTAGTTCCTTTCCTCCGTGCCTGTTAGCCACTTCGTTCCTCCTCTGAGTTTTCGTTGTGGTTTTTCAGCACGGGTTTTTCCTTTCTGTTAGTTAGCAGCTCGTGCTCTGTTTTTGAACGTGTGCCTTGCTGTTTTCTATCAGTCCGAGTGTAGTCGGCGACGTGGTTAGTGTTCCCCCTTTTGCCTACGGGCCTGCGGGGCATCGCTAAACGCATAGCTAGCTACTGCTAAGCTACTGCTAGGCTACGTGTGTGGTGGCTAACTAGCAAACAGCCTGTGCACCGTTTTCGAACGACTGCCTCGCTGTTTTCTGGTTATAGTCGTAACCGTGGTTAGTTTCCCCCGTTTTGCCTACGGGCCTGCAGGGTATCGCTAACCGCTAAGTTACTGCTAGGCTGCAGCTAAGCTACACCCACGTGGTGCCTAGCTAGCAAACGGCCTCCTCGGTACCTCATCTCCTGTTGCTTCGGTGACCTCGTGGTAGTTAACAGCCTGTGCCCCGTTTTCGAACGTGTACCTTGCCGTTTTCTATAAGTGTAGTAGCAATATAAGTGTGTAGTAGCGAGGTGGTTAGAGTCTCCCCATTTTGTCTGCGGGCCTACGGGGTACCTCTAGCTACTTAGCTAGCTACTGCTAAATTAGCTCTCGGAGCTAGCTAGCTGCAGCTGCCTCGCGTTGTCGACGACATGGCTGCTCTCTAAGCTAGCAAAGTCATGCGCCTCTACCTGGTTAGCTTGGTTGGCTTGGGCTGTCGTCCCCCCTACCCAGTAGTGGGATGTTGATGTCCAAGAGTGCTGCCGCTCTTCTGCCTGTTGAGGCTGCCCCTCCAAGCAGAGACGATCTCTATTGGGGAGCTCTCTCCTCTTCCCTCATGCCCGCCTGTTGTGGTGCACAGGTCCCCCGGGAACCGGGTGACCATAGCAGACGAGGAAGATGAGGTGCCAGTGTTCCAACCATGCGCTGTGCGAGCAGTGTCAGCTGGTTCACTGGGGGACGCAGACTCAATGACGGACGCGCTCTGAGATGGGCTGGTCTCGTTACCAATCCTTATCGACCTGGGAGGCATGCCGCCAGGCGTGCGCCAGCATGGGCACCCTCTGGCCATCCCCTCCGGCACTTTCAGCCCGGTCCTTGATGGATGGTCGCTTCATGCCGGTGGTCTCTCCTCCCCCGATGAAGTCCATCCCATGATGCCGGACTTCCTTTCGGATGTGCGCGCCTCCTGGTCTAGACAAGCCTCTGCACGTGTGCAGTTGGCTGGATATAGCGTCATGGAGGTGCACATGGAGCATCATGGAGGTAGACACCCCGCCCCCAATGGAGCTTGTAGTGGCAGAGCACCTTGCCCCCACTACTTCCTTGTATGGTTTGGGAGCCTGCCTCCCTGAACAGCAGCAGAGAGAGCTCTTTTCTGTGCTGGGGGCGTCCTACAAGGCCTCATCCTTGGCAGCCAAGAGTGCGAACGTGGTTTTGATTCTCCTGGCGTACCAAGTCGTGGTCCAGCAGATGGCTGAGTCCGCCCCGGACGATGACATCTCCGAGCTGTGGGACATCAGCCGTATGCTTACGAACCTCTCTCTGCGCTCCCTCAGAGGAGTGGCAGCACAGACGGGCAGGTCCATGGCAGCTACAGTGGTGGCACAACGTTCCGTCTGGTTGGACGTTGCTTAGACCCCGCTTAGAGAGAGGGCTGATTTCCTTGACGAGCCGTTGGATCCTGCTGGGCTCTTCGGCGCCTCTGTGGGAAAGCTGACAGCTCGAATGGAGCAGCGGAAGTCGAAAGGGGAGGCCCTGTCCGCACTGCTCCCATCTCAGCCTGAGAAAAAGGCAAAGCGTTCCCCCCTCCCATCCGGGGAGGCGTGGGGGCTTCACCTGCTCGCCCTCCACGTGCTGCCCCCCAGGTTTCTGCTACGCAGGCGCCTGTGAGGTTCCAACGCGGTCGACCATGGGTGAAGAATCGGTTCGCGCCAAAGTGGTCCCAGTCTGACTCCTCCCGAGGGAAGAAGCAGCAGCGGCCCTGATGCGCGGAACAGCCTCCTGTCGGTGCAGACTTGGACCCCGTTGACTACACAGGCAGTCAGGGTCCAGCTCACCATACAGTTACTGAGCTCACTGTCTGGGGTGGCACTCCATACTCAGCCAGCTGCACCAAGTGGTATTGTTCCCCACCTATTAAAGTGTGTGTGTGTGTTCCCCTCACACTCGGGCAGCCTGTGGGCGCCGAGTGTGCAGAAGAATCATATTAAACACAAATATTAATCCTCTAAAGCCTCGGCTGGGTCACGCCTCTCCCCTCAGGGTTGTGGGCTCCCTAGCCGGAGGCTGCGGTTCAGTGGTGTGCATGCACCACGAGCGCATGGGTGTTACAGACCGTAGCGTGTGGGTACAGACTCTAGTTTCGGAGCAGCCTGCCTGGGTTTGTGGGGATCATAGAGACCTCTGTGTCAGACAAGCTCGCCCCTATTCTAGCGGATGAGATATGCTCTCTCCCACAGAAAAAGGGGCTGTGAGTGGCACGGACGGAGGCACACAGCGGGTTCTCCTCGCGGTATTTCCTGGTGCTGAAAAGGGGGGGGGGGGGGGGTGTCCCCATCCTGGACCAGAGATGATTAAACAGCCACTTAAATGTATTCCAGTTCAAAATGCTGACGATCAGAGGCCTCTTATCCAATATCCATCAGGGCGATTGGTTTACAACCATAGACCCAAAGGATGCTTATTTTTACATTTCGGTCCTCCCCGCACACAGGAAGTTCCTCAGGTTTGTGTTCAAAGGTCAGTTGTTCGAGTTCCAGGTTCTCCCCTTCGGACTCTCACTGGCACCCCGAACATACACAATTTCTTGACGATTGGTTATTGTGCGCAGGCACGAGAAAGGAGACGATCGAGCACACGAGTGTTCTCTTGTCCCATCTAACCTCCCCCAGTTTTGTATGACCTGAGATGAACGCGTGTTCGAGTCCTGGTCCGAGGAGCGGAATTTGGTGTTGTTTCAATGCGACCTGGGGAATATCCTATTATTCCTCCAGGGGCTACTAGACATTGGCAGAGCCTTTTCCACGGTCAAAGTTTACCTGGCAGCCTTGTCGGCTAGCCATGTCGGTTTTAATGGAAAGACTGTTGGTGCTCACCCGCTCGTGGCTCGCTTCATGAGAGGTGTACGCAGGCTGCGCCTGGTGTCTAAACCACTCACTCCCTCCTGGAAGCTCGGGTTGGTGCTGTATGGACTGTCTCGGGCTCCGTTCGAGCCCATGGAGACTTGCAGTATGAAGGCGTCGTCACTCGAGACGGCTTTGTTGTTGGCCTTGGCCACCTCCAAGCGTGTCAGTGATATACAGGCCCTTTTTGTTCATCCTTCGTGTACTCAGTTTGCCCCCAGAGATGCCAAGGTGACCTTAAAGCCAAACTCAGCGTTTGTGTCGAAGGTCCTGAGCATGACTTACACCTGTAACTGTATTGAGGTGCTCCGGCTCCCTCCCGATACGGAACTGCGCTCCCTGGAGTGTCGGTGCCCTGTACATGTGCTCCGCTGTTACATGGATAGGACAAGGGGATCCCGTTCCACGAATCAGTAGTTTGTCTGTTTTGCTCACCCTTCCGTGGGAAGGCGCTGTCCAAAATCAGACTGGCTAAGTGGGTAGTGCAGGCTATTCAGTTAGCCTATGGCGCTATGGGACGCGCATCGCCTATGGCCATACGCGCACATTCAACTCGCGTAATTGCTTCCTCGTGGGCGCTTTCCAAGGGTGTGTCCGTCTCGGACATCTGTGCTGCGGCTAGCTGGGCTACGCCTCACACCTTTGTATCTTGGTACAAGATAGGGTGTGACGGCACCCTCTCTGGTGCAGGCGGTGCTTAGTGTGGGTGGTCAGGAGTGAAGCATCAGGGGTTGTTCGATGTTCACGACCTATGGGGCGTTGTGGTACAATGTCTCCCATAGAGAGGAGTCGAACGTATCGACTGTAATAGAACTGGGGTTTATGTATATAACCCAGGCTCTAATTAGGAGAGGAGTGAGACTCCTCTCCAAAGTCTGCCCCATGGCTGAATGATGCCTGGATTCAAATCTGGAGTGAGATGGGTCTGCTACTGTATTTATAGAGTAGATGACGTGGGTGCGCGTAACCCTTAAAGTCTCATGAGCCTTGTTGATTACAAGGCGCTGTGGTATAAGTGTTCAGTGAATGATGGACGGTCTAAGAGCGTTTCCCTAGAGAGGAGTCTCACTTATTATTATTATTATACTTATATTATACTTATTAGAACCTGGGTTATATCCATAACCCGCAGTTTGTAAAGTTAGTAATGAGAATTTAACTAGGGGAGCTGGTGGTTAACGTTGATCGATAAATTTTATTTAATTCTGTTTTCAATGCCTGTGGAGTTTTCTAACTAGGGATGGGTATCGTTTGGTTTTTCTAAAACTATATGTTTTAAACGGCATCGTTGCCTAAAGGGTGTTTGAGTTGACATGAAAGAAAAGCTTTTTTTATTGCTAAGGCAAATTTGATCTTGAAATCGAACAATATTATACAATATATGATATTGTATTGTGTTGTATTATATTGTATATACTTAACTATATGAATATAAATAAATACAAAACACTACTTATAACAACAAAATGCATTTAGAGTTGGTATTGCCAGCAGATGTGCTATTGTGCTTGGCATGGGGTCACGCAAGCAGTCGAACACGGAGCATCCCTCTGCTTTCAAGTGTATCCCGTGTGTGCCAGATGCTTCGTTCAATTTGAAGTGTCGTCACCCCCCCCACCTTTGCATGCTGTTATAACTGTTATTACATGTTGTAATCTTTTCGAGTGAAATACTGCCACACTTTAGACTGTTTAGCGTTCACTGTAAAAAATAAAAAAAAAATCCTACTTTCACAGAGAATAACAGTAGTTTGTTTTGTTTTGAAATTGCATACAAAACGCTGTTAAATTACGGATATTTTCTCAAAATCCACAACCAAACATTCCTTTTAAGTATTATTATTATTGTATTTTATTTATACAGGGTTAACCGACTGAGACCAGGGGCCTATACTACAAAGCCCGGTAACTGGCTTACCCCAGTAAATTCGGAAAAAACTTGTGAGGTTTAGGGTAATTTCCAGATTAACCCATACTATAAAAAGGTGGGTAAGTTTTACCCAAGGTATGTTGTCATAGCAATTTACGCTGCATCTCTACACTGCAGTTTATGTTCGTGGTTAACTCGATGTTAAGTGCTCTATAACGCTGATGTCGGGAAAATCACGCTGCGTACAGCGTTGTAAAACTGCTGGAGTGGACACAAATATAAAGTTTTTGTCGGCGGTCCTTTAGGTCATTCAAAATCAATACTTGGTTTTACAACATATAGCCTAAGTGCTCTTGCCAATACAAAGTTAGCATCCAAAAAGTGTATTTTCTAGCTAGAAAATCCTTTACTTTAACAGTTCATAAAAAAAGAGTATTACAGACATAGGCCTAATCTCAAATGCGCTTTCCGCTGTGGTTTCAGCTGATATGATGGTTAGAATGTCATTGCATTCATACAGCCTATTTGCTTTAGGGAGTAGCCCATGTGTAGGCTATCATTTAATAGCCTAATACTAATTGTTTTCACATCTTATATATGTTATTTTATGTATCCATTCATTTCAATTATATAACAATTGGAGTAATGCAAAATGGGACACATTGGTTAAAATTCGAAATCATAGAGGTTATATTATTTAAATTTGGGAGAGTAAAATTCACCGTAGTCGCAGAAACGTGCGCATATAACGTGCACTCATTCACTCATTTATCTTCTCCCGCATTGATTACTGCAACTCACTTCTTTTCGGCATCGGCGCAACCTCTCTCCATAAACTCCAACTGGTTCAAAACTCTGCTGCTCGGCTTCTCACCTCCACTAAATATTCTGAGCACACAACCCCCGTACTTTTTAACCTTCACTGGCTTCCAGTCAGCCAGCGCATCATCTACAAAATCCTTCTCCTCACCTACAAAGCTTTACACAATTTGGCCCCTCCATACCTCACTGAACTGCTACAACCATACCATCCTACTCGGACACTACATTCCACTGCAGACGGGCACTACTCGCTGCCAATCTTTCAAACCCACCTTATAACATATCTTTTCACCCTAGCATACCCTAGTTAACTGTTTAGAATCCGGTCCCTTTCTTTTACTGATACTATCCTTTTGCTTACATATAGTTAGAAATGTTGTAGCTGTCTGTCTGTTTAACTATTTCAGTCTAATTGTTTATTTGTGTCATGTTATCTATGTTTATGCTCTGAAGCGACTTTGGGTTTTAGAAAAGCGCTATATAAATAAAATGAATTATTATTATTATTACATGACAATAATACTGTTACGACCTTACTCACGGCAATGCGCTGCCAAGACTTCGCCATTCACATTTATATACCCTAGTCATATTCTGACATTATCAACGTGCTGTCTTCCGGGGTTCAAAAACACAGAGCATGAGCTATTGGTCAAAATGTCTGCTTACGTTGCCAACCCCACCCCTTTTATGTGACTCCATGGAGTTAACACCGACTTAACTAACACACATCTTAATCACCATTGTAGTACCATTTAACACCCATTTGGATAATCAGAGTTTGTCAACTCCGAGTTTCCATGTTAACCTCGAGTTAGATCAGAGAAGTTTAACCTCCGTTTGTTGTACAGGCCTCCAGTCTCTTTTCCAGCAGTGCCCTGTTAAAAGCAGAATATATAAATTACAACAACAACAAAAATTATAAAAAATAAGCAATAAATAAATACTTTTTTTTACAATAATATTTAAGTTTCAACCAAAACAAGAACATGCCTCAGCTCCCAAATTCTCCTGTAAAAGTTTAAATTGTTCAACAGAAACAAACTGCTCGAATTTCAATTCCTGTTGAATCTTATTTACCAAGTTACCAGTTAGTTTACCAAGCAGCCAATTTGCGCCAGACTTGCTCATCCAACATATTGCGACAGACTTGCTCACGCACATAGGACACACAGGCCGGCTCCAGTTGAATTGGCAGTGACTGATCAGGTCACTGGTAGGAGGATGGAGCATGTTTTTTGATATATTATCAAAAATATATTTAGTTTTTGACTCATTAAGGACTAGTCTTAGATTTCGAACGGATTTCTGTACACAATTATATGCCCTTGTCAGGTTTGACATTGCCTGTTCCATGGATGGAGTGGAGAATGGTGTCATCTGCATAGAAATGTACATTATAGTCTTTTACAGAGGCCCATACATTTATCATTAATATAAAGTGTAAATAATGTAGGACTCAATACCGAACCTTGTGGGACACCACTTCCTATGGCTACAACCATTGATTTCAAACCTTTAGCATCTATGCACTGTGTTCTATCAGAGAGGTAGTCTTGAAACCATGTAAAGGCTGCATCATCAAATCCCAGCAAGGCTAATCTATCCAGAAGTAATCTATGACTAACTGTTCAAAAGCCTTTGACAAATCAATAAACAAAGCAGCACAATGTTTCTTATCATTAAGAGCAGTAACTATATAATTTACTACAAGAGTAGCTGCTGTAATAGTACTATGACCAGCTCTGAAACCCAACTGAAAAGGTCTTAAAATATTATTAGTTGACAAGAAAGCACAAAGCTGTTCATTTACATGTTCTAACATATTTGCTATACATGGGAGTTTGGAGATAGGTCTGTAATTATTTAAGTCAATTGCATCCCCCCCTTTCTGTAAAGGAGTAACCAGAGCTGATTTCCATATTTTAGGTATTAAACCAGTGATTGTTAAATTAAAAATGTGTCAGGGGCTTGGCTACGAAGGGGGCAGAAAGCTTAGCAGATATGGGTCTAATTGATCTGCACCCATAGAGCTTCTCATACACTTGGAGTTGCATAGGGCATGTAGAACTTCCAAGCAATCAAATTCTCTAAATGAGAAGAAAACACCATTTCCATGGGAATTAAATGGCAATATCTCTTTTTATACACAGTGTAAATGACATCTCCTGGTGCCATTTGTGCCCCAATAGCTCTACTGTATTCTTCAAAAAGTGAGCCAGATTATTTTTAAATTATGGTTAAAAGCATCACAAATCTCCTTTTTATCATTTACAGGACGGGAGTCAAGCATTATGTGCTGGGGGAGACAGGATGAAACACTGTCTTTAAGTGATTTATCCACTTTCCAGAATTTTGCTGAATTGTTTCCACATTCAGATAAATTGTTCCAATAATATGTATATTTAGCACTTTTCACCATGTACTGTACATACATGTATTTCTAAGATGTTTAAATGTTTGCCAGTCCACATCACAAGCAGTAGATCTGGCCAAAGCCCAAGCTGTATCTCTGTAATATTTTCTCTCCTGTTTCATAAGTATAGCAAGGACTGCTTTTATTTTTTATGTTTGTTTGCTAACGAATTAAAAATAGTTAGAAAATATTACAGGGCTAATTCAGCATCTGGAAATAGAGCTATAGATGACAGATCACTGACATACAAGTCACGTAAAGCATCATGTCAATAATGACAAATTACATGTATACATTTTCGGAATATTATATTAATAATTATACCACATTATAATAATTATACAATTTTGTGTGTGTATTGTGAGTATAGATTTAAATCTGGGCTTATATATGGAATCCGTCGGAGCAGTTCACTAGTGTTGTTTGAGCACCATGGACCCATCTGGTTGCAAAATTGTTCTAATTGTTATCTGTAAAAAGGCTTAAGATTAAATTTCCACGTTTTGGCAATGAATTACAGTGGTTCTTTGTGGGCCATCACTTTATGGAAAGTGTTAGATTCCAATGATTTAGCAAATATCTTTAAAATAACAGTTTTTCTCTGCTGAACTTTTAGTGCAGGCACTATATGGAACGTGTTTGATCGTAATAATTTGGGAAATACCTGTCGAATAAGTGTTTCTCTGCTGAATGTTTAGTGCCGTCTTTTCCATTGAAGGCATTTGATCATAATAATTTAAGAAACATCTGTAAAATAATAGTAAATCTTGGAAGAACCTTTAATTGTAATTTCTGTGAATATATTGTTTTTGCACCTTTTTTGTATTTGGAGATTTTACTTTCATTTTATGGTTTTTGTTTGGCAGCCGTAAAAAAAGGGATTTTTTTTTCAGTGTTGCTACTAGCGAACAGTATGCTAGCTGATACCTGCTACCATCAAGAGCAAGTGTAATGTTAAATATTACTGCAAGCAGGCTGTGTAAAAAGAATTACAGAAAAAAATTAATATTAAGGGGAAAAAAATAAGAAACAATTGCAAAACAATTAAGAAAAAGAAGATAAAAAGACAGAAATTCGGTTGGAATGGTCATAGAACTCAGCAAATGGAGGAGGTAGCACACCTACCAACCTCCACCTGTCACAGCCTGCACCACCAGTTACAGGTCATTCATTGACTCTGCCACGCCCCTGCTTCACTCTGCACAACTGCAATTAGGACAATCACACACACCTGCTGCTTACCTGCACACACATCTGATTGTCATTGACTCTGCCACTATTTAGTGTCCAGTTTTCCACACACTCACTGCCAGATTGTTCTTTGCTATTCTCATGCCAGACTTTCCCGCATTCACTGTTTGGATATCCCGTTGCCGACTCAGCCCGAATTGGACTTTCCTTCCTCGCTGTTCCCCAGTAAACTACCAAGCCTTCTGAACCTGACTCTGAGATTTTGCCCTGCGTTTTTTATTGTCTGTCTGTGGCTTTTTGGCCATTGTCTTGTGGTGGGACTAAAAGGATATTACAAACTAATCCTGGGAGTTGTGTGTTGCATCTGGGTCCACCTTCGGTTCGTTACATTACAATCTGGCCCTGACATGTACCCAGCACACGCAACCTCGCCACAGACTCGCTTCCAGTGGATTAAAGAGGCACTCCAACGGCAGCAGGAGTGCATGACCACCACCTTGGCTAACATTTCCCAGAGTGTGTCGACCCTGGAGCACACGATGACTGAATTGACCGCCCAGGTACAGCAACTAGCTACCATGCTAACCCAGCAGCCAGCCGCAGCATCGGTGGCCGCTCCTCAACCACCAGTGTCTGAGCCCTCTCCACCGAGAGACTCTCCTGAGCCCCGGGTGGGGACGCCGGAGCGCTATTCCGGAGACCCTGAGGGCTGTGGGCCTTTTCTCACTAACTGTTTGATATTGTTTGCCCTGCAGCCTAGCACCTTCGCCAAGGAGGGGGGAAGGGTGGCTTTCGCCATTAATCACCTGACAGGCAAGGCTCCGCTGTGGGGAACAGCCGAATGGGATAGAGGGACACCAGCCTGTTCTTCCTTTCAGGCTTTCTCTGATGAGCTTTGCAAAGTTTTCAGCGTGGTTGCTGAAAGCCCTGATGCAGGGCGAGGACTTTTCACCTGCGCCAGGAGGCTCGGACTGTGTCTGACTATTCCATAGACTTTCGTACCCAGGCGAGCCGGAGTAGTTGGAATACGTCTGCTTTGTGATGCTTTCTGGAACGGATTATCTGATTACGTCAAGGATGAATTAGTTTCTTTTGAACTGCCAGCCATGCTCGATGGGATCATCAGGCTAGCCACCCGGGTTGACCATCAAATCCAGGCTCGGAGACGGGAGAGACGTCAGGGGGCCCCTGGACATCATTCCTTGAGTCGTCCCCGGGTAGCTCCTGCTTCAGCCAGACCAGCTGAGAAACCATCTGAGGGGGTCGAGCCGATGCAGTTGGGACGTTCCCACCTGTCTCCAGAGGAACGTCAGCACAGGCGCCTGAATGACCTCTGCCTCTACTGCGGCCAGGGCGGCCATTTCCTCACCAGTTGTCCAGCAAAAGCCAGGGCTCATCAGTAAGTGGAGGAGTCCTGATGAGCCGCACCCCGACCAACTCTCCTCCACCCGTAGATCACAGATCCACGCCCGTTTCCTGCTGCCTAGCGGGGCACATACACTTGACATTTAATTGACTCTGGGGCCGACGTCAGTATCATGGACGAGAAGCTCGTCACCCAGCTGGAGCTGGGCCGGGTTCCCCTGCCTCAGCCACTATCTGCTCGGGACAGTCACTCACCAGACCACCCCAGTTCACATGCTGATTTCCGGCAACCACCACGAGACACTGCAGTTCCACATCCTTCCGTCGCCCCTGCAGCCCTTGGTCCTGGGTCACGTCTGGCTGCTCCGCCACAACCCCCACATCGACTGGTCTACAGGGGTCATCCTGGGTTGGAGCTCCTCGTGTCACCAGATCTGTCTCAAGCAAGCCGACGTGCCCCAGCCTTCGTCAGTCTCCAGTTCTGCTCCTGACCTGTCTTCAGTGCCGGCTGAATACCATGATTTCCAGGAGGTGTTCAGCAAGACCAAGGCGACATCTCTACCACCTCATAGACCCTACGACTGTGCCATTGACCTGTACCCTGGTACTTCTCCTCCCAAGGGGCGCCTGTTCTCTCTGTCAGCCCCGGAGAGGGAAGCCATGGAAAGGTACGTCAACAACTCCCTGGCTGCTGGTATCATTCGCCCATCTTCGTCACCTGCTGGGGCTGGTTCCTCCTTCGTGGGTAAGAAGGACAAGTCACTGCAGCCCTGTGTTGACGACCGGAGTCTCAATGACATCACGGTGAAGAACCGATACCCTCTTCCCCTCATCTCGTCTGCTTTCGAACTACTCCAAGGGGCTACCATTTTTACTATGCTCGACCTGCGCAACGCCTACCACTTGATCCGGATTCGTGAGGGGGACGAGTGGAAGACAGCCTTCAACACCCCCACAGGACGTTATGAGTACCTGGTCATGCCTTTCGGTTTGACTAACGCCCCAGCTGTGCTTCAAGCCCTGGTCAATGACGTGCTAAGAGACATGTTGAACAAATATGTTTTTGTCTATTTGGATGACATCCTAATCTTCTCCCAGTCCCGTTAAGTACACATCCACCATGTCCAGACCATCCTCCAGCGCCTTCTCGAACTCCCTGTTTGTCAAGGCTGAGAAGTGTGAGTTTCACGCTGCCTCCGTCACGTTCCTTGGCTCCATCATCGGCCCGGGAACCGTACAGATGGACCCAGAAAAGGTGTCTGCTGTCACCACCTGGCCCGGGCCGGAAGCAGCTCCAGAGGTTCTTGGGGTTTGCCAATTTTTACCAGAGGTTCATCCGAGGCTACAGCACCATGGCTGCTCCACTTACAGCGCTGACGTCATCGAAGGTCCCATTCCGGTGGTCTCCAGTAGCTGAGGCGGCCTTCAGGGAGATAAAGGTTAGGTTTACCTCTGCTCCCATCCTCCAGGTTCCGGATCCAGATCGGCAGTTCGCACGACCTTCAGTATCCTAAAGATGATGAGCAAAATTTAAACATCTGTTACCGAACTATATGCACCACCAGCACTTGCAGAAAAAAATCAGATAGTGCTAAATTATTTAATTTTTTTACTTGTGCAGAGTGGCAATCCACTGAGAACACCTGAGAAAAACGCATTTGGTGATCTCGACTAAGTTTCAGCAATACAAAGACTCATGTCTATTTGACTCTTTAATTTCTATTATTCAAGCAATTGTTCACTGACAAATGGATGGGACATTAGTGATGTGTCGTTCATGAACGATTCGTTCATTTTGAACGAATCTTTGAGACTACTCGTTAGTGCCGAGTCATTTTAGAGTGATTCGTTCGTTTTGGTCGCGCATGTGCAACAACAGTTGTGTTCGAGTCATTCCTTAATTTCGTTCAGCATAGTTAGTATAGGAAACAGAAATGAATAGTCCACCCCTCAACTGGGTCTTCGGGTCTGAGTCGTTCGTTCAATTTTCAACATGATAGCTCGGCATAGAAAAGAGAAATGTTAAGTTCGCCACGGTTATGTAGTTACGACTGCGCCATAGTTATGATTCACTCACTGTGATAATTAAGTCACCGAAAAGCTGTTGCAATATACTCCTTTACTGAAAATGTGTGTTGTATTTAGCCAAAAAATCACAATATTGATATAACTTTAAGATGTATTTATTTAAAATCGGGTTGTCCCATACAGCCAAATAACAATCTAGCTATCCTATTTTGAATTAGCAAGCGAGTCAAATAAACCAGAGGTATCTGAGTGGCAGCCATGATAAGTACTGTTAGAATTCTCTAAGTGCTAAGTAAAGGTGCTTCAATGCTTCCTAACTTGCGTACTTTAGCATTGGATACACGGGACCATCTTTTACAAAAGGAAAGAAGCAAATGCCGCCCCACAATTCCTTGTGGAAGAAATATTTAAAGCGACACCATTCAGCCGTTGATCAACATGACCGACAAGGGATGCAGATCATATAGCCTAGTTGTTTATTAAGCATTTTCCATCTTAAGTTATGCCCTATCTTGCTAATATGCTTATGTTTTCCAATGTCAACATGTTAGAAACTTAAGAGTCATATGTAACTACAGTAGCAAATTTGTATGCCTAACATAAATGCATGACTTGCATACATTTGACGATTAGGCTTCATTCAATCACAATAATTGGGATTCATGTGTGGCTATCAATATGAGTTGACAGGGGGATGAGGACGTGAGCAACCATTCTCAATGTCACATATTTCGTTCTCACTTTTGTGACAGGTAGCCTATATGCCCTTTTATAATTTAAATTCCAACCTTGGTAATAAAGTAGGCTAGTATATTTCTCTGGCTTTCCCGCAAGTTTATATAGGCTATGAAACAACACGGTGACAACGCACCGGCGAAGTAGTTAAGATACACTTTTTGTAGGCTACAATAATCTACGGGACATTGTAGTTTCTATACGAACAACCCACGAAAACCACCGTCGCATGATCACATAGCCTAGTGTAAGTGCAGTCGGATTACTTTAATAACGTCATTGTCTTTTCCTAAGTCCTTATGAACTCTCCTTCATATGTTTCCTCAACCCCATGACGTTTTCCCTCGGGGTGAAGGAAAAGTACATAGTGAAAGTCATCAAGACATACTTCACTGAGGAATTCGGATCCAGGCTTAGTTTTATTTTTGTTCTCCAAGCTCTATATGTTTGCACATGTAATTTAATAAGTATTAAAATCACTCAGACTATCCACAATGACAGTAGAGCTTAAAAAAAGTGGATTGAGGATCAGCCAAATAGCGCTGTCTAAAACTGTTCCTATAATAGCTTAGGCATTATAACTTTATTGCATTATTTTCTTCTTTCACGTGCATTTCAACACACTATTAATTACCAGAATCATATGGTAGAAATAAACTAGTTTATGGGAAATGGGCGATATTATGAAGGCGTGGTTTATGCGGAATGGACTAATCTATTTTATTTGAATGTATTTAATGAGAATGTAATGCAATATCTTCTATTCATCCTAACAGCTAACTGTATTTCTAAAACAAGATCTAGATCCATAACTAGATCCACCATCGTTATTTCTCTTAACTGGAACAAGTTATATAATACTAGCCCTATTGAAGTGTTAAGTTTATATCTTACAAGACTGAACGATGAGCGCTACAACCATACAGATGGAACATGTACTGCGCTCTCTATTCATTTCAATGCATGGGTGCAAAACTCTGATTAAAAATAATAAGTAAATAACACATGAACCGATCACTTACTACATGCACGCACGCTTTCTTGTCTTGATAAACTTGCAAGCTGGCATGGCTTAGCGTATGACGTTTCATAATGTCAAAATTATATTTAGTGTTGCATTGCCTTTGTATATAATGCCTTTGTCGTCTTAAGCGAATTGTTAGTTCACTACACAGTGCTGACAGTCACTTCTTGATTTGTTACATTTCTGGTGAACATGAAACCCCATGCAATGTTCATTCATTACAGCAGAAGAGGGGAAGCGTCTATCCATGGCTAGGTGCTAATGCTAACTAGAAACTAGCTAACTCACTATGGAATAATTAGCGATATGGTGACGTCTTCACATATACTCACAGGCGCTTTCGCGCAGATGTCCTGAACTGTTGTTTTTGTTATTTATGAGTTAGCTATCCCACTTCTGACACCCGTAATTAAGGGCCAAGATGAATCATACCCTTGTGTATACTGCCGAATCATAGCCTGGTGTATACTGCCATCTAGTGACTGCAATCAAATGTTGGCTAACATATACATGTATACATTTTATTGCGGTCACTAGATGACAGTATACACAAGGGTATGATTCATCTTGGTCCTTCATTCCAGCTCCCCTCATGTCTTACCCTCTTCCCGTTCATTGTCTATGGGCAAATTAAGCGTGTAAAAGAGGGAATTAAAAAATAACAAGCGGACAGATTAATTAGCTGTGCACAAGCGCTAGTTAGGTGCCGAAAATGGGGCAAATAATAATAAAACTTAAGGATAACAGTATGATTACGTCTTACGAGGCAATCACATAATAACCAGATGGAGTCGTTCATTGATGCAGTTAACAAGCCAAGACAGTCAGTATAGCCTACTAGCGTACCAACTTGCAATTACATAACATCAACGCTATATACATAATATAAAAAATGTATATATATAATAGAAAATGCGGATGTGATTGCGTTTCCACCATCAGCGACCAGGCAGTGCGGGTGGCCAGCCCCCTCAAATAACCGCTGCAGCACTACGTCCTCGCGTGTTGGTGAATAGCGCAGAACTGAACACTAAAGTGTAAACGCCCACTTGGAGCCAGTTGCAACATCTGACTTCTTCCATTCATATAAATATTGTGAACTATATGTCATATGTAGTCATCTTTAAATGGTATGGGTAATTAGAAGACAGATATAAGTTTAATATATACAAGTTTGGCTGGTCTATGTCTATTAGTCTGTGAGTAACAGAGAAATGCAAGAAGTGTTGCAACCATCCCCGGTCTCCCCTACCTCCTTGTGTTAGCTCAACCTTCATTTTAAGGCATCTGCCGATCTTATCACAAGTGGACAGCGCTGCAGACATGAAATCAACAGTAGTCTATTGTCTTAAGTGTTAATGCTTGTACAATACTGATTATTTTACCATTGAAATACATTTTAAATAATTTTAATGAAACTGTGCTGCCGCCTGTTTAAATAGCCTACGCAGCAAGCAATTATTTATGGTGCCCTAATAGGGGATAATAGTTAGCTATGCACACTTCTGCTAGCTCGTTGACGATAGGCTATTCCCACTATGTCTGGCTAAGCACGTAGCATGAGGTGTCTTAACCTAATGCTAATTTGCAGTGTTACCAGTAAGCTATAATTTATGGTGCCTTAATTTAAGACAAGCAAACATTTGACTCAATGGAAATAACGGAATGGAAATAACATCGAAATTGTGAAGATTAGCGTTCTATAAATAAAATTTAAAAAAGAAAACAGCACAGCTGTTGAATGCCTTATGGAAATACTTTTAGGGGTCATCAGCCACTATCCAACTGAAGTCACCACAATAATTTTTTTACATTAAACAAATAACACTTAACTCACATTTAGTACGCAGTGTCTTACAATTATCCCAAGTGCAGGTGGATAACCTTGCTTGATGTAGAGCTATGGAGATTCCACCAACTCAGGCGATGTAAAAAGCTTTATGAAGAACTTATTCTGCTTTAACTCTATCTCTCCTTTTGCGCTTGTCATTGCGGTTATTAGTTACGTTAGTCTCTGAATCTTAGCATTGTGCGAGGGCGTTTGACTACAAAGGTAGGAAATCTCCGTGGCCTTACTACAGCAGCTAATTTACACCATCAAAGTTATTCACACCCTGGCCGTATCATCACGAATCGCATTGTTTGGCTAGTTAGTTACTATGGCAAACCATAATCTACAAGCATTTATGTCATTATAAATTAGGATATCTTGAAATGCATTATCTCGCAAATGTATACATACTATGCTAATTATAGTTATATTTCACTAAGCCTTGAGAGGAGCTGGAATGAAGGACCAAGATGATAAACCCTTGTGTATAGTGACAATAAAATGTTGGTTAACCTATATGTGAGACGGCAAGGGTTTTTGTGTTTTTATTGAAGTGCATGCTTTTATCGTTGGTTTTATTTTGCTGTTTGCTTTTATTTGCATGACTTCCTGTTTTGTTGTTTTACCTGCCGCCACTTCACGCACCTTTTTAATTACCAAACGCAACACACCTGGGAAGACGCCCTTACGTACATTCTTATTTTGGCTGCAAACAAGGAAGAGGGAGAGTTCGAGAGCAGAGAGCGGGAGAGGAAGACAGACACGCAGGAGACGGCAACGGAGAGAACAAAGGCACAAGCATCGAGGACCAGCGCCAGGCGGGAGGAGATCGGGACGAGTGAAGTGTTGTGACGCTGAACACACGCAGGGGCGCCGTGTAAGTATTGTAGTAGGCTAGACAACTCCAACCGCTACAATGTTGTCTTAACGGGACACAATTCACGCAGCGGCGACTAAAATCGCGCTGTGTAGCGTTTTGAAACTGTTTGAATCACCACAAATAAAACGTTTTTGTTGGTCTGAGCCTATTCAGTAATTCAAATGTAAACCTCGTTTCACAACGTATACGTGTCAACATCGATACAGCTCTTGCTAAATCACATTTAGCTTTCAAAGTGCGCAGGTTTTGTTCTTGCATGAACAAATCCTTAAATTTAAGCAGTTTGATCACAAAATTTTATGCTTTTTAATATCAAACCACTGATGTACAGATTTAAGCATTTTCTTAAACCATGGACAATTCAATCTTTCCATTTACTTACTGTTAATAACATCATTGTAATTTCAAAACTCGCCTCTGCGTGGTGCTCGACGCTGAACTTTGTTCGAAATGCTTTGTTTTGGTAGAAAACGGGCACCGATTTTGCCGTGCACCAAGTCTTGAAGTCTTCTTGCCTACCTGTTTCCATACTTTTTCACGGTCAAACTTTGATTCATTTTGAAGTAAACCCCTGTACCTACATGACCTTAAGTGGAATAAGCAATCAGTCAACAAATAGTTATTTAAAATACGTGCTATATACTTTACTTGTGTTGCTACTAACTTAATTTTAATCCGTCAGTCGAGGCCTTTCGTATCTGAGTAGTCCAAGGCCTTTGAAAGATTCTCAGAAAAAAAAAAATCGATCCTAGGCAGAAGAACTGCTCTCAAAGTTTTCCGTGCCTTCACTTCTTCAGGACAGCTCAAACAAACGCCATTCTCCACTATACTAGTATTTGAGTCGCTACTAACTTAAATTAAATCCGTCGGTCGGGGCCTTTCAACTCTGACTAGTCCAAAGCCTTTGAAAGATTCTCAGAAAAAATTATAAAAATCGATCCAAGGCAGAGAAATAACTGCTCACTCAAAGCTTTCCGTGCCTTCACTTCTCCAGGACAGTGATAAAACACGTCATTTTCCACTATGGCTTGCTAGGTAGTTTGTTTTGATTTAGAAATCAGTCACGTGGTTTGGAATCCATGAAGCAAGACCTATTTTCATTGTTTTATGTAAGCTTATTGTAATGTCAGTCAGTTTGGCTACTATTACATAGGCCTATAACACATACAATTTTAACTTTAGCTATGCTGATTGTGAATGTAAGTGATGCTCATCGGTAACGTTCTGTACCAAGGTAAAAGGCGACCTAGTTGTTGCATGCTTGAGTGGGGTAATTTTTACGTAGGCCTATCAAGGCAGTTAAGAATATATTAATGATCAGCGGATATGAAAAACTTAATATTTAAAATACTTCTGCTTATGAAGAACTATGCGTGATAAGAGTTTGAGGTAGCATATCAATTGCCGTAAGAAAATCGGGACCTTTCCTTTCATCATTTGTTTTTCTCTATGTCCACTGAAGCGTTGGTTTCCTTAAAGATCGCGTTGAGTGGCATGATCAGTTGTGACCACGGATGCGTGCCTGAAAAATCAGTGCATTAAGAAAACAAGAACCTATTAGGCAGATGGTTTATTGCCTTAAGGTTTGCAGAGCGGACTGCAGAAATTAGCAAATTGGCTACTGGTAGACAGCTAAAAATACATGATCAATACAATACAAGATCATCATTGTAATGATAAATGAAATATAGGCTATAATATAGGAGTTTGTTGGGCAGAGAGCTTTGACTTTTGCAAGATCGATTGGGCGAGAACTGTGGGGGGAGGCAGGGAAAAACAGTTTCAACGAGCGACTATGCCTGTTAATTACCACTTTATAGACTAACTAGGCAGATATGTACAAATAATACTGAGCAATGATCTTGCAATGGGACCTACATTTTACTGAGATGTTTTGAAATGTGTTTTTGACCCGGTATTTATCTCGCACTGATTATGAGTGTACAAACGCAATTGCGAGCAGTACCTTGGCAAACTGTCATTCGAAGCATAGAATTGTTGTTGACTAGGGCCGCTTCATAAAAAAGCTAAGTTGTTTGACACGTTCGTGGTTTTCAGCATACACGTATTTAATATTTTAGCCTTAATTTAGGTAAACGACCATGTAACTGTAAAGGCAGTTTTTCAAAGTATCTGTAGCAACATACAATGCATCCGGAAAGTATTCATACCCCTTCACTTTTTCCACATTTTATTATGTTACAGCCTAATTCCAAAATGGATTAAATAAAAATAAAAAATTCCCAACATTCTACATACAATACTGCATAATGACCAAGTGAACAAAGTGTTTTTATTTTTTGCAAATATATTAAACTAAAATATCACGTGTACATAAGTATTCACACCCTTTGCTGTGACACTCGAAATTGAGCTCCGGTGCATCCCGTTTCTACTGATCAATCAAGTTGTAGAAACATCAAGGATGGAGTCCACCTGTGATAAATTAAATTGATTGGATATAGTTTGTGCTCTGACATGCACTGTCAACTGTGGGACCTTATATAAACAGGTGTGTGCCTTTCCAAATCAAGTTATGAAGTCCAAGGAATTGTCTGTAGACCTCCGTGACAGGATTGTATCGAGGCACAGATCTGGGGAAGGGTACAAAAAAAATTTCTGCAGCGTTGAAGGTCCCAACGAGCACCATGGTCTCCATCATTCGCAAATGGAAGACGTTTGGAACCACCAGGACTCTTCCTAGAGCTGGCCGCCCGGCCAAACTGATCAATCGGGGGAGAAAGGCCTCGGTCAGGGAGGTGACCAAGAACCCGATGGTCACTCTGGCAGAGCTCCAGTGTTTCTCTGTGGAGAGGGGAGAACCTTCCAGAAGGACAACCATCTCTGCTGCACTCCACCAATCAGGCCTTTATGGTAGAGTGACCAGATGGAAGCCACTCAGTAAAAGGCACATGACTGCCCGCATGGAGTTTTCCAAAAGGCACCTAAAGGACTCAGACCATGAGAAACAAAATTCTCTGGTCTGACGAAACCAAGATTGAACTCTTTGGCCTGAATGCCAAGCGTCATGTCTAGAGGAAACCAGGCACTGCTCATCACCTGGCCAACACCATCCCTACAGTGAAGCGTGGTGGTGGCAGCATCATGCTGTGGGGGTGTTTTTCAGCAGCAGGAACTGGGAGACTAGTCAGGATCAAGGGAAAGATGAATGCAGCAATGTACAGAGAGATCCTTGATAACCTGCTCCAGAGCGTTCTGGATGTCAGACTGGGGCGAAGGTTGACCTTCCAACAGGACAACGACCCTAAGCACACAGCCAAGATAACAAAGGAGTGGCTTTGGGACAAGTCTGTGAATGTCCCTTAGTGGCCCGGCCAGAGCCCAGACTTGAACCCGATTGAACATGTTTGGAGAGATCTGAAAATGGCTGTGCACCGACGCTCCCCATCCAACCTGATGGAGCTTGAGACGATCTGCAAAGAAGAATTGGAGAAACTTCCCCAAAATAGGTGTGGCAAGCTTGTAGCATCATACTCAAGAAGACTTGAGGCTGTAATTGCTGCCAAAGGTGCTTCAACAAAGTATTGGGTAAAGGGTGTGAATAGTTATGTACATGTGATATTTTATTATTAATATATTTGCAAAAAATTCAACTTTTTTCACTTTGTCATTATGCGGTATTGTGTGTAGAATGTTGAGGAATTATGGTACGTGCGGTGATGATTCTGTTGCCTGTAACGTTCGTTTCGGAACAACAGAGGGCAAGTATTTCAGTCGACAGCTTAGGCATTTAAGTGGCACTGAAATAAGGCACTGAAGTCTGCATTGTGATTCAGTCCGGAAGATACCGGTCGTATAGGTATTGGCATCGGTTTCGATACCCAACCCTACTGTTGACAAGGCAGAAACACACATGGAACACACAGGAAGGTTGATTGTAGGATGGATGTTTGTTACCTCTCAATTAGCCATTACTGACTGAGGAAACATCTCCAGTCATGTGGCTGGATGATATGGTAAGTTTCTCTTTAATGTTTTATCGTCATTTGATCAGTAAAAAGCAAATAGATGATAAATGAACCTTCCCTTTTATTCTTTACGAGGCTGTGAAACCTATACAATAGCTCCAGAACTAGGAAAATAATGTTTCTGTCTTTGACAAAAAAGCATTGGTTATCCCGTTAAAGGGAACTTCTGTCAAGGTCAGCCATCTAACCTCATCTCTCTACAGTCAACTTTGACAGCTGGATTTTTTTGACTGTGTGGGAAGTAAAGCCTTCCTGACCAATCAATCCAGCCACAGGCAGGTACAGGATTTGCAGTGTTTTATGGAAATCAAATGTCAAAATCGATTAATGAAATCCCCCAAAGTAATCTTTGTAATCTGTAACCCAACAGACTACCATTGGTGGAACGCTACACTGTGCCGCTGAGCATTTAACCAATCAGACACCCTGAAATGATGTAGGAATTCTGATGGTTTGTCAAGACAGCTAAATATTGATGGACGGGGAATACGAGAGGACAAATGCAGAACAGGAACGAACTGGTGCATATGTCAGTCGGCAAGTTTCAGCCCACTCTATGAATATCATTATATTGGACAACCTACCACCTAACCATTCATTTTTCATAAGGCAGGTCTCATTACATTCAGTGGGTGCAGAGCTTAAAACAGGAGCATGATTTGAAACGGTGTAACACTATCCACACTGGAAATGAGGTGAAAACCGTTAGGAGCAAATCATAAACTAAATGACTATCAGATTACACATCTTCCCCTGTGTATATTTTATGTGAAAAATTATCGTATGGTATATGGACGAGGAGAAAAGGGACACTTAAATTGTATTCAGGGAGCTCTAGGAGCTCAGGAAATAGGATATTCAAATGCAATTCAGTTCCCTCCAATCTTTTGTCTTTTCATAAAGCATGTTCAGGAAATTGGAGTGCGTAACTATCATTACTCTGCAGCAGCCATACTTGGTAGGGAATAGCCTCACTTATACATCATCACATATAGCCTTTCCTGTAGTCAAAACACAAACAAGCAAGGTGCAAAGATAAATAATGCAGCGCGCGCACACACACACACACACACACACACACGTGAGCCTGTATACACTTCCTTATGGTGTTTACTGTCAGGAATGCACACTACCAATCACACACTCAACATGAATCCTAAAATGAGCAATTTTCCTTGTGGAAAGTGAACTGGAGCTAACTGCAAGTTCCTGTGAGTAGACTGGTATTTTTTACTGGAGCCATTATGCAACCTAAAGTGTCCTGAATATCAAGCCATAGTAAGAACTAAATCAATCTTCTGTTTTCAGATTTTGAAGCTCACTGATCATATATTCAATAAAAGAACGAGTAATTTCAGTTTGAGTCCCTAAACTGCACACATTATCATATCACATTACATAATCACTTGTAGTAGAATCATCAGCAACTGGTTCAGTATGTCCATAAGAAGCAAGGAACAGGCAGCATTAACCTTCAGTACATTTCAGTAAGATTTGAAGCTAAAATGCCGCCTCTCTTGGTAACAACGTGAAACATTGAGACTGAATGTATTACATGCTTGAAATAAAGCTACCCCGCCCAAATCAAAATGGGTGTCATTCTTTAATGGTTATTGACCAGTGACACTATTCATCAGATACATTTTTATTTAATGCAATGCCGTAGATGCATAGCTAGTTTGACAAACCTTTTATATAACCTAATTTTTAAAATTAGTAATTGTGTTGACCGGTATGTAGCCATCATCACGTCTTTTTTTCTTATTTGCGCTAAATCTGAGATAACAAGCTAGTGTAAAGCTTATTTGTTAGATCAGTCCAGTTTTTTCTTGTCTGGGTTAAGCCACATGCACATGATCAGCGTTGCGCTGTGCTGGCTGTGCCATTGTTTCCTATGGTGTTGAGTGTTGGCGCCCAACTCTGCTCTGCGCTACCCTTGGCGTCCCGCACCATGCGAAATGGCCAATTTGCGCTGCGCTCAAAGTTCAAATTATTTAAAATTTGACCATGGTTTCCGCTGACCTTTTCAAAGCGCAGCCAATTAGATAGTAGCTGTGTGAGACGTAGCTGGAAATTAAACAATGACAAGGTGCTCAGTTTACAATATCAAACTGATCCTCCGTGGCTTGCACTCTTTTCTGGTAAATTCCACTGTGACTACTCTACTATCACCCTGACCAGGTTGTCAAATTAATAACTAACTATTGACTACGTTTTCTTTTTTAAGGGTGTATTTGTCCTAAAGCCTCATGTTCAGAGAGGCATGCAAAGTCTGTTAAATTTAACGTTACATAAACATGGCTGCCAAGTGTTCGGCATGAGAAATGTATACGGACTACAGTAAAGATGCCATCTACCTGGACAAGCTGGTCGTGAGTATACATATTGCTTGCACGCCATCAAATTTGCACGCTGAGTTCCGGAAGTTGTCTCTATTCGTGGTCTGAAAGTCGTTTTTGGTTTCAGTGCCTTTTCATTGAGTCTGTGCGACTTGTGGCTTCCAGTTTTTATTTTTTATATAGTTCTATGGGTTCGAATCACACAACGCTTGTACCCAGATAGCCAAATCAAACTGGCCCGGATACGGGCCAAATGTGCGCCAACATTTGGTCCAAATCGGTAAAACGGCGCCACCCTAGTGTCTTTTTGCACATTGGGCCACATCCGCTGTGGATCTGCATTATGGACCTTAGACAGTTTTGTGCCAGAACTTGCCAGAAAAGAATTATGTGGTTTTTTTAATCGAGTCAATCCGGCACATATGTTACCATTTATTTTGCTCTAATCAGCACTGGGCCGTTGGTGTTCCAGACCATACAAAAGCTGCTTTTCAATGTTGATTTAAATAGAGCCCATAATGTAAGATTAGAACTATTTATTTGTCTAGTATTGTTTTATCACATAAGGATTGTACCAACAACATGAAAAAGTAAAATCTGTGCCTTGTGCATTTTCTCGATTTTACCCCCGACAACATATCTACCCTATTTTACAAGCTGTTCTGATTTGTGACGTAGAAAATCAGGAGCCAATCACTGCTACACAAAACGTAAACGTTCATTTGGCACTTACCTTCGCACAGCAGTTTGCCTACATACCTCAACGTAAGTTTAACGGGCCCACTAGGTGGCAGTGTCTTATTCAGTAATCCAGAATGTACAGAAAATTGTAGAAGCACAGACATGGAAACGCCCATTCATGTCCCGCGAATGTATTAACAAAGTATAAACAAAGAGACAGAAGGTTGCTCACTGCTTTTCATATTTTCTTAAAGCAAATCAAGTTTGTATTTATATACATGTATTTGTAGAGCACGTTTAAAACAAGCAGAGCAGACCAAAGTGCCGACAACACATGCACATACAACTGTTTTCTGTATTGTTTGATAAACTGTAACGTATCGCCTATGTACATAGGCTAGGCTATGTACAAGCTAAGTGCTCCCTGTCAACACGTCGGCAGGCCTCGGTGAGCTACGCTTTCCCAGAAACCCCTTCTCTACAAAGCTGCGCAGAGACGTTTACATGCTTCTTCGCAGAAGTATAAACCAAGATTTACACGTTGATTTCGTCACAGCGTTGCTGCACCTCTACCTTTTTTGTAAAGGTGAATTTTACATTTAAATCTGATAATGTTTGAAGGAGGGTACTCAATAATGCTAAAGACGTTCTCAGTCACGGTTGCAAAAAGATTCTCTCCCAGTGCCACTTGCTGCATAACGCAAATTTGTTATGACGTAGTAATTGCCTATTGGACTACAAGACAAAGTGGTTGTTTTCACAAGTTGTGCAATAGTGTTCTGGCCAATGTCCGATCCAGTTTATCATCACGATTGTCAGAGGGTTCCAGCAATCAAACTATCAAAAAAAACTGGAAGCCGCAAGCCTCACGGATTCAATGAAAAGGCGTAGATGTCAAAAACGGCTTTCTAAGATTTCTTTGAAAAGTGACAACTTCCGGAAACGAGTCAATTAAGCCTGGCATGCGATGCACATACTCGCAACCAGCACGGCCACGATAATGATGTCTTAACTGTAAGCCTGGTTTAAACTTCTTCGTGAGTGCGTTAGCGAATGTACACGTTCATTTGGCGCTTACGTTTGCACAGTGGTTTGCCCACATACTTCAACGTAAGTTTAACGGGCCCACTAGATGGCAGTGTCGAATTCAGTAATCCAGAATGTACAGAAAACCATAGAAAAATCAGACACGGAAACTCCCGTTCATGTCCCGCGAAAGTATAAACAAAGACACCGAAGGTTGCTCACTGCTTTTCATATTTTCTTATATCAAATTAAATCAAGTTTATTTATATAAAATGTTTTAAACAAGCAGAGCAGACCAAAGCGCTGTATTGTTTGATAAACTGTATATGAATATATTGTACAGCAAACAGTTGTAACATATGGCCTATATATAGGCTATACTATGTACAAGCTAAGTGCATAGAAAACCACTAATATGATTCGAATTGAAAATCAGCCTATCTGCTCCAGTTCATTGTGTTGTTATCTACGCTTTAATTTGTTTGGTTGAGCAGAATAGGAAGCAGGTAGATATTCGGTAATATTTGGCTATATCCAATCAGTGATTGTTTGATACACTGAGAAGACTCTTTGCGCGACGGGCTGTTAGGACTTGGGAGGTCAACACGTCGGCGGGCCTCGGTGAGCTACGCTTTCCCAGAAACCCCTGCTCTTCGAAGCTACGCAGAGCTGTGTACGTGCTGCTTCGTAGAAGTATAAACCAGGCTTTAGCTGTGGTCTGCATACATTTCTCTTGCCAACGTATAGATCAATGACTAAAACACTTTGCAGCTCTTTTTTGTAGCTGCGTGAAATCAGCGACATTAGTCACATTAGTGGTGGGACGTATTCAAACTTGGCGCTGAAATCTCAGTTCTGCCTTCAAAATAAGAGTTCGTCTTTGAGATAAACGTAGTACCAAAACACTAATTACCAATGAAGTGTTATATCATTTTAATCAGAAAAACAAGCACGATCCACTGCAACTGGCCAAAAACCTTTTAATTCTCCATTTTCTTTTGTAAAAAATGTTATGTAAAGCAATAAAGTAGCTTCTGAAAAACAATACTTTGTCTAAGTAATTACATAAAGTTTCATGATTTTCCCCCCTAATTTTGCTCCAAATGTTTAATTTCGACGGTAGGATAGGCTCCAGCCCCCCGCCCCCGGAATATTTTATTTCAAAGGTCAGATGGTAATCTGAACAAATTACCCTCTTTTCTAAATGAAAAATAATATTTCTCAGTGAAACACCTTTATTTTTTCTGTAAACTCTCTGCTAATTGGATATTGAGAATTAATCCATAGAGATGAGCAATTAAAGGATAGACAAAGGTTCAAAGGTCACAAGTCTAAAAGTGTAAAATTACCAGATTAAAACTTCATTAGATTTAACCATTTGAATCTACATTAAATGAAGAAGATGTCTTAGTTAAACCATATATTTGTCTTTACTCTAGACCCTCTGCAGTACAATATATGCAGAGATTACACTTAGATTTGCGCACTGGCACGTGCCGTGGAGGTTCAAATGTCACATACGTCTCAAAGCCTATAGGAAGGAGTTTTCTCTGCAAAGGCCTAATTACATTGAACCTGCATTATCTATATAAAATATAGAAGATGTTGTTATGACCCTTCAGCTATAGGGCTGATCTAGGGCGCTGAAGGATCGAACACTTTCCAGAGAATGCGTGGCGGTGGTGACATGTGGACACGAGTACACGAACCCAGATGTAAAAATGTATATATTTATTAGCAGGGACAAAACAAAAGGGATACACGACTACACGAACGGTGCCAAATCAAAAGAACAAACAAAAGAGCTAACCTGCCTATCGCAAGCATTTCAATTCCCTTCAGGGACACGAATCTTTTGATTCAGTTCACTTAAAAGATTCGTTCACCGGTTCGCAAACGACTTCTGGTGATTTGCACGTTCGCGAACGATTCGTCTTTGTACTTAATTCGTTCAGTGAGTCTTCACTGCGGCCGAAGTCCGTACAAGACGTTTGCTGGCGTAAAATTAATGATATTAAAACACATTTTACACTCCACCTCGTTGCCCCATGAATTATGCTCTGGGAATAGGCTACATAGGCCTATTTAAGAAATACAATTGGCCATTGTTAAATCTCATAGGTTTGTGCCTGACTATACGATGTATTACAGCAGCCTAGCACTTTTAACCCATGCACGTACTTTGTGGCCAAAATTTAAATCCCATAGCATTAAACTCCATTTGGCCGAGTTCAAAATGAATACAAAAATGTATCCTCTACATCGGTGACGATTTATTCATATTCCATCAAGCACTCAAAGGGAATAAGGCGTTTCCGAAATGAAGATCCACCTGGTAAAGTATGCAATTTATTTTTCATGAACAAGCCTTGCATTTTCATTGGATTGTTTATTTGTTTCAAAAGAACAGGTTTATAGGCAATACATATGCTGTTATATAAATAAAACCATAGCCGAGTGCAAATATATTTCAGAAAATATAAAGTAGGCCTACATATAGAAATACAAACATCAACATTAGTTTTGCAAAACAAAATATAAAATTCTAAAAACAAATTAACAACTAAACAAATAATTATTCAACAACAATGAACTATTGCATAGATCTCCATTTGGCCCAGATCACAGTGAAAAAAATGTCCTCTACTATAGGTGACGATTTATTCATATTTTATCAAAACGATCAAACGGAACGTTAACGAAATTACTAATTTAAAAGAACCGATTCATAGGCAATAAATATGCCTTTAGTATTAAATATACATATCAGAAAATAGAAAATATATAAATAAATGGTAAGTAAATATAGAATTACAAACATCAACATTAGTTTGAAAATATAAAATTAAAAACAAATAATAGTGCAACAATGAACTATAAATATTAAACTGCATTTCTAAGAAATGCCATGGCAAAATGCAATCTTATTGCAGGTTTGAATTAAATGCCAGTAGGTGCACTTTTGAAGGGCTAATTCTATTGCGCCTCTCTGTTATGATCTGTCCAGTTTTGCTGAAGACTCTCTCAGAAGGGACAGATGAGCCTTGTCATCATGACCTGTCAGCCTTGGGTAGACCGAACCCCGATATTTTATTATTTTTTTCCCACCACACAAGCGGATTAGAGGACCTGGGTACCATTGCCTCTGCGAAGAAAGAATGGACCTCCTTATTGCCTCTGCAGTTGAATTGCGCGTGTTGATAAGTTGTCCAGAGACACGCTGATCAAACTCAGCCCACTGCGCTCTCCCTTGAGGTACTCCCTGCCTGTTCAGCTTCTTGTTCCTCTTCCTCAGCCTGCTTGTTGACATTCACCTTTCCTGCTGCGTTGGAAATTCTTTGAAAGGCCTCATCCGCTGCACGACCATCGGTAAAAGCTCTTCTCTTAAACCTGGGATCCAGAGCTGTTGCCTCTGAAAGCAGCTTGTGACATTCCATTCTATGAAATGTTGAA
The DNA here is from genome assembly GCA_026901105.3 of Galaxias olidus. Lineage (NCBI taxonomy): Eukaryota > Metazoa > Chordata > Actinopteri > Galaxiiformes > Galaxiidae > Galaxias > Galaxias olidus. The sequence continues at coordinate 174,830 of JAPMUY010004180.1, forward strand.
GCCATATCTGCATTCAGGGCTAGTTACTAACTAAACAGAGAATACACTACGTGATGTAAAATGTAAACCCGCGGGTATCTAACCTAGCCGTGCTCCGGGAGAAAATAAAGCACAGTACTGACAAAACAGGGATCAGAATTATAACAAAACAAAAACACAGTACCGAGTACTGGTTATACGGGGAAACAGGACAATGAACGAAATAAACGCTGTATAGAATACAGAATCAAAAAAAGGGGGGAAATGTAACAAACTAAACACTGTATAGAATACAGGATGAAAATGGGCAAGGGGAAAAATCACACAAGCTGTATATCTACAGGGACTAATGAAGGATCGCCTGGGGAAACACCAAATCTCAAGTTAGCACTCACTAACAAAGTAACACAGTTATGACGAACAGTCATAAATGGGTGCAGATCAATTAGACCCGTAACTGCTAAAGCTTTCTACCCCCTTCATAGCTGAGCCCCTGACACATATTTGTACACTGTAAGGAGAGGACGCTGGCGTTGTTTGTTCGCCGCTTTTCCACAGCATTTTATGAAATGTATCATCTGTGTATAATTTGATTTTCTCTTATGCGTATTACATTACTCTCAATTTGTTTTATATTTTGCTCTAAAAGTTGGTTTTTTATCGCTGTTTTACCCTTACGGGTAGGCAGGACAACGCGTTTTCAGATTTTTTAAAACACGTAATTAGACAGTCAATTTGTACGATTTTTTTATTTGGTAAACATTTAGTAATAAAACAGTTTTAATAAATTGTCCGTTTTTCTATAAGTGACAGTTTTAGTGTCTAAGGTTTTTAAATTTTACGAGTTACATCCGTGTCGCCAACTGAAGTTGTCAAAAAGCATAAACGTCATACGGCCGACTTTGACCTTACTGTAGTGCTATACCGTTAGAAAAACAATTTAGACGACATTACATGTGCAGACTGTCTGAACGAGTGGTGTGCATTCCATCAAGCACTTTGTCAGTTTTAAATTGCATAGTGTCGTTGGTTACATTGGATTAGGGACTAAAGTATACCGTTGGTTATTAGATTGTCATGTGTAAAGAAACAATGTGCAATGGAGGTTTTAAGTTTGAAGGGAAGGTACGTTAGAGTCTAGACTACAACTAACTTTAAAGATTGTTTTTATGAATGACTGGGCAAGTGTTTGGCATCTTGAAATGTGAAATCTGGGAAAGACGTGCACATCGATGGCCATTAGATTAACGAGAAATACATTACTGTTAATGTTGTGAATAATAGAGGATATCTTGCTAATTGCTGAATAGTTTTTTTGATCCAATATTTGCATTTGTCGCTTTATTTATTGGGACGATTTGTAGTAGCTTCCTGTCTTTGCTCCACTATAAACAGAGTTTACACGCAACTCTCTTCCTCTTCCTTAGCTTCTCAACTAGCCTTGTTTTGGCAGTAGGATTCAAAAATATGATCACGTAATTAATGGCAATCAATAAGAATATCTGAAATATTCAACTTTGTTAGCCCCAACGTTTAAATATTGAGGGAATATCTAAATAGATGTATCTTGTGTCAAGTCAGCAATGTTAGCAAGCAGGCGCAGAACGCAACAAGCTAGCGCTAGCAAGGATTCTCCTCAGACAAACTCAAATGAAAGCATTTTCAAGAGGGCGGGTCGCACTTGACCTAAAAAAAAAAAGGCCTGAATGACAGTTGAAATCGGTTTGTTTAGGGATGCAGTTGAGCACATCGAATACGTATTACGCCATAGTTTGCCCTGTAGTTTATTTCAGGGACTTAGACATAGCCGACAAAAGCATTCAACGATTTATAGGTAGTTAAATCTAATCATTCGAAAAAACACAGAGCATACGCAATTCACGAAGGTGTAAGGATTAAAACCAACCAACGGGATAATCTGTAACTTTAAAATTGACTGAGGCTTTTTTGTTTGAATATGGGGAGTGCCGAAAATTTCGTGCAAAACGGCAGCTCGGAACGCAAAGTCCTAAAGATAACCGGCGCCAAGGCGCTTTCCATGTGTGAAATCAACTAGTAATTTGTTCAAAAAGTGTAAACAATGTTAGATGGATGTGTTCATAACGTTGATGGAAAACAAATCTTAATTTTACAGCCATATTTGAAACGTTGTTTTTATTTAAAGCCTCTGAAATACGGATGCAGTTTTACAAATCGCCACTACAAGCGTTTTGAGAGACGAACCGTAAGTACGCTAGTACGAGACAGATGAAATTACAGCTGGTTAACAAGTTAGTTTTACTATGAAACAATTTACAATGTTTATATACTTTATGTCCACTTTGGTAGTTATTAAATGATGTAAAAGCAGTGCAAGTAATTCTTTTGCTGCGAACTGCATTTAGAATTCTCCATTAGTTACATTACGGTCTGAATGTTTGGCCAGTCTAGGGACACTTATTTTTTATCCTAGCTACCTTCGGTTAGCCTCCCCGGGAACCAGCACCTTATCGTGGTGGAGAGGTTTGTGTGTCCCTATGAACCTGGGGGCTGTGTTGTCTGGAACCTTGTGTTCCTGGTAGGGTCTGCCATGGCAAATTGGTCTCGGGCGAGGGGCCGGACTAAGAATGGTTCAAAAACCCTCATGGAAAAAACTATAAGAGAGGATGATACCCGGCCCGGAGGAAGCCCGGGGTCCCCTTCTGGAGCCAGGCCCTGGTGGCCGGGCGGGCTTGCCACGGAGCCCGGCCGGGCATAGCCCGAAAAAGCAACGTGGACAACACCAACATCTTTCCTTCTCCATCCCGTGGGCTCAACACCCGCGGGAAAAACCAAGAGGGTCAGTGCGCTGCCAGAAAGGTTGCAGTGAAGGCAGAGGTTTTCGACGGATCGGACCCGGGTGGCAGAGGCTGGCTTTGGGGACGTGGAACGTCACCTCTCTGGGAGGGAAGGAGCCGGAACTTGTGCGGGAGGTGGAGCGCTACCAGCTGGATCTGGTGGGGCTTACCTCTACGCACAGCCTCGGCTCTGGAACCTTACTCCTGGATAGGGGTTGGACTCTATTCTTCTCTGGAGTTCCCCAGGTTGTGAGGCGCAAGGCTGGTGTGGGGATACTCACAAGTCCCCGGCTAAGTGCCTCTATGTTGGAGTTCACCCCAGTGGATGAGAGGGTCGCCTCCCTACGCCTGCGGTTCATGGGGGGGGAAACTCTGACTGTTGTCTGTGCCTATGCACCGAACAGCAGTTCGGAGTATTCGGCCTTTTTGGAGACCCTGGATGGAGCCTTGTATGGGGCTCCTGAGGGGGACTCTGTAGTCTTGCTGGGGAACTTCAATGCACATGTGGGCAATGATGGAGACTCTTGGAGAGGCGTGATTGGGAGGAACGGCTTCCCTGATCTCAACCTGAGTGGTGGCTTGTTATTGGACTTCTGTGCTAGTCATGGAATGGCCATAACAAACACCATGTTCGAACATAAGGATGCTCATAAGTGTACCTGGTACCAGAGCACCCTATGCAGAAGGTCAATGATCGATTTTGTTATCGTATCATCGGACTTGAGGCCATATGTTTTGGACACTCGAGTGAAGAGGGGGGCAGAGCTGTCAACTGATCACCATCTGGTGGTGAGTTGGGTCAGGTGGCGGGGGGAAGCCTCTGGACAGACCTGGTAAGCCCAAACGTGTAGTGCGGGTGAACTGGGAATGTCTGGAGGAGTCCCCGGTCCGGGAGGCCTTCAACTCACACCTCCGGCGGGGCTTCTCTGGCATCCCTGTGGAGGCTGGGGGCATTGAACCGGAGTGGGCGATGTTCAAAGCTTCCATTGCTAAAGCTGCGTCTGAGAGCTGTGGTCTCAAGGTCTTAGGTGCCTCAAGGGGCGGTAACCCTCGAACATCCTGGTGGACACCGGTGGTCAGGGGAGCCGTCCGATTTGAAGGAGGCCTTCTGGGATATGCTATCCCGGGGGACTCCGGAGGCAGTTGCAAGGTACCAACAGGCCCGAAGGACCGCAGCCTCGGCAGTGGCAGAGGCAAAGCAGCGGGTGTGGGAGGGGTTCGGAGAAACCATGGAGAAGGACTTTCGGTTGGCACCAAAGCGGTTCTGGAAGACCATCCGACACCTCAGGAGGGGAAAGCAGGGAACCATCCAAGCTGTATACAGTAAGGATGGGACGCTGTTGACCTCAACTGACAAGGTGATTGGGAGGTGGAAGGAACACTTTGAGGAACTCCTGAACCCGAAAAACCCACCCGCTATAGTAGAGGCAGAGCTGGAGGATCATGGGGGATCAGCATCAATCTCCCTGGCGGAGAGGGAGGGACTGTCATGGATTATCAACAACACGTCAACAACACGTCAACACGTCTTATCAACATTGCGTGGAAGTCGGGGACAGTACTTAAGGAGTGGCAGACCGGGGTGGTGGTTCCCCTGTTCAAAAAGGGGGACCGGAGAGTGTGTGCCAACTACAGAGGCATCACATTACTCAGCCTCCCCGGGAAAGTATACTCCAGGGTGCTGGAAAGGAGGGTTCGACCGATAGTCGAACCTCAGATTGAGGAGGAACAATGCGGTTTCTGGCCTGGTCGTGGAACAACGGACCAGCTTTTTACCCTCGCGAGGATCTTTGAGGGGGCCTGGGAGTATGCCAATCCGGTCTACACTTGTTTTGTGGATTTGGAGAAGGCGTATGATCGGGTTCCCCGGGAGATACTGTGGGAGGTGCTGCGAGAGTATGGGGTGAGGGGGTCTCTACTCAGGGCCATCAAATCTCTGTACTCCCAAAGCGAGAGCTGTGTCCGGGTCCTCGGGAGTAAGTCGGACTCGTTTCTGGTGAGGGTTGGCCTCCTCCAAGGCTGCGCTTTGTCACCTATCCTGTTTGTGGTATTCATGGACAGGATCTCACGGCGTAGCCGCGGGGGAGGGGAGCTGCGGGTTGGTGGGCAGAGGATTGCATCACTGCTTTTTGCAGATGATGTGGTCCTGATGGCATCGTCGGTCTGCGACCTGCAGCACTCATTGGATCGGTTCGCAGCCGAGTGTGAAGCGGCTGGGATGAGGATCAGCACCTCCAAATCTGAGGCCATGGTTCTCAGCAGGAAACCGATGGATTGTCTACTCCAAGTAGGGAATGAGTCTTTACCCCAAGTGAAGGAGTTCAAGTATCTCGGGGTCTTGTTCTCGAGTGAGGGGAAAATGGAACGAGAGATGGCCGGAGAATTGGAGCAGGGGGTGCGGTATTGCAGTTGCTTTATCGCACCGTTGTGACGAAGAGAGAGCTGAGCCAGAAGGCAAAGCTCTCAATCTACTGGTCTATCTTCGTTCCTACTCTCACCTATGGTCATGAAGGGTGGGTCATGACCGAAAGAACGAGATCGCGGATACAAGCGGCGGAAATGAGTTTCCTCCGGAGGGTGGCTGGCATCTCCCTTAGGGATAGGGTGAGAAGTTCAGCCATTCGTGAGGGACTCGGAGTAGAGCCGCTGCTTCTTTACGTAGAAAGGAGCCAGTTGAGGTGGTTCTGGCATCTAGTAAGGATGCCACCTGGCCGCCTTCCTAGGGAGGTGTTCCAGGCACGTCCAGCTGGGCGGAGGCCCCGCTGCAGACCTAGGACCAGGTGGAGGGATTATATCTCCACACTGGCCTGGGAACGCAAAGCGGATGATGATGATGATGATGATGATTGGAATAGCCCCCAGTCAGAGCTGGTTAATGTGGCCTCTACCTGGAAAGGGAAGTTTGGGATGCCCTGCTGGAACTGCTACCTCCACGACCCGACCCCGGACAAAGCGGATGATGATGATGCTTACAATTATCTACTTTTAATGTAAGATCCCGAACCAACAAGGCCTCACTTATTCATGAATTTATTGATGACAGAAAGCTGGACTTCCTCTGCATTACTGAGACCTGGCAGCAGCCAAATTACTTCTCTCAGTTGAAAGAAGCTTGTCCTCCCGGCTTTGTTTACATCTGTAAGCCTCGAGCTTCTGGGCGGGGCGGTGGTCTCGCTGTGGTCTATCGAGAACTTTAAAGTGAACGCTCACTGTTCCCCTTCACTCCTCTTTTCAATGTCTAGCTTTAAAATCAATTGTTCTAAACTAATTATAATTTTAACCATTTATCGACCCCCAAAGCGCAATGCTCTTTTCCTCAAATATTCTCACTATTGACATCTGTTTGTGCAATGTCCCCTAATGTTATCCTACTGGGTGACTTTAACATCCACATTGATGACTCATTCAGTGCCTTCACAAATGATTTAATTTCTCTCATTGACTGCCTTGGAATCACTCAACATGTCACATTCCCAACTCACACTAAAGGTCACATTCTTGATTTAGTTTTCTTCACTGGTATCACTCCCTGTAACATCAGAGTTCCCCATCTCTGACCACAAAGCTGTGCTCTTTGAAGTTAATGCCCCCATCTCCAAAACAAAAGATTAACGGATTATCACTTTTAGAAACATCAATCAAATCAACCCATCTGATCTTAGCATCCTGATCAACTCTCACCCCAGTCCTGCACTGTCCTCCTCCCCGGATGACTTTGTTATTAATTACAATATTTGCCTCTCCTCTGCCCTAGACTCCCTTAACCCATTGAAAACACGCCTTGTCTCCTTTGCCCAAACAGCTCCTTGGTACACTCCTCCCCTCCGTGGGCTCAAAACCATTGGCTACCATCTCAAGCGGCTGTGTAAAAGGACTGGACTCTCAGTGCATACCCAACTGTATTCGGACCACGTACATAATTACAAATTAAAACTCTGTGCTGCTAAATCCTCCTACTAAACAAACCTCATCTCTGCAGGGAAAGGTAACACCACAGCACTCCTCTCCACAGTCAGCCACCTATTACAGCCACCTAGCACCATCCCTTATAATATCTCCAATGAAAACTGTACTGCCTTCCTGAAATTCTTTCCACCAGAATCAACACCATCCACCTACAGGTGGCCTCATCTGCCACCCCATTAGAAGAACTAGCTTGGATGGTCCCACCAGCTCTGTCATTCTTCAGCTCCCTATCTGACTTCACCCCAGTATCTGTATTCTTTATCTCAGAGCTCATCCTCAAGTCTAAGTCCAAAAAGTTGCTGAATTACTTTTATATTTAATTTTCATTCATATTGTAATTGTAATATTTACTGTGTAAGGTGACTGAGTGTCTTGAAAGGCTCCCTCCAAATTAAATTTAGTAGTGGTAGTGGGTAGTAGCAGCAGCAGCAGCAGCCCCACAATTCCTTGTGGCAGCAGCAATACACCATTCAGCCATCGAATCGATCGACAAAGGATGCAGATTATATAGCCTAGTTGTTTGTTAAGCATTTTTCATCTGATGTTATGCCCTAACGTGCTAATATGCTTATGTTTTCAAATGTCAACATGTTAGAAACTTAAGAATCATAATATGTAGCTATCGTAGCAGATTTGTATGCATAACTTGCATTAATTTAACGATTAGGCTTCATACAATCCTATTAATTGGGATTCGTGCGTGGCGATAAATATGAGTTGAAGGGGGATGAGGACGTGCACAACCATTCTCAATGTGACATATTTCGTTTCACTTTTGTGACAGGTTTAATTCCAACCTTGGTAATAAAGTAGGTTAATATATTTCTCCGCCTTGCCCACATTTATATATAGGCTATGAAACAATACAGTGACAATGCACGGACAAAGTATCTAAGATGCGCTTTTTGTAGGCTATTGTTAATCTTTGGGACATCGTAGTTTCTCCACGAACGAGCCACGAAAACCACCGTCGCATGATTACGTAGCCTAGTGTAAGTGCAGTCGGATTTCTTTAGCAGCGCCATTTGCCTTTTCCTAAGTCTTTATGAACTCTCCTTCATATCTTCCCTTTACCTCATGATGTTTTCCCTCAGGGTTAAGAAAAAGTACATAGTGAAAGTCATTAGGACGTACTTTATTGGACAATTCGGATCCAGCCCAGGTTCAGGCTAAGGTAGCTCTATAATGCAAGGTGGTAACACATAGATTTCCGAGGGTGGGGCCTTCCCAGCATGCACCAGGGGGTGCATTTGCCGTAGGCTTTGTTGTATTACTGTTCTTCAATACACATATTTCTGCCCATTCTTTTGTGGTGTTTTGATAGTTATTATCAGTGCTTAATTTGGTTAATAATGCAGATTGACATTAGGGTCACCTTGAATATGTCTGTTCCCATATTTTACCCCTTTGCTAAGCAAGCACTATAAGGTTGAGTGCTTTGGGTAATAGTTAATTGCTGGCCTAGTGTCTAAGACTTAGTGGTGTGCGATACTACAAAATTTGGTATCGATCCGGTACCAAGAAAATACAGGGCCAGTATTGCCGATACCAATACCGATACTTTTTACTTATAAAAGCAGCTTATGCACTTTCATGTAGGGGAGAGCAGTACGTCATTTCAATATACACAGGAAATGATGTTATAATATCCGTTATGCCATACTCCAAGATGAACACTTCAAAAGCCAATACTTTAGAATGGACTTGGGTTGAGAGCAGATACAGTGCATCCGGAAAGTATTCATACCCCTTCACTTTTTCCACATTCTATTATGTTACAGCCTAATTCCAAAATGGATTAAATAAATAAAAATTCCCAACATTCTACATACAATACCGCATAATGACCAAGTGAAAAAGGTTTTTTAGTATTTTTTGCAAATGTATTAAAAGTAAAAAAATAAATCACATGTACATAAGTATTCACACCCTTTGCTGTGACACTCAAAATTTTGCTCAGGCGCATCCCGTTTCCACTGATCATCCTTGATGTTTCTACAACTTGATTGGACTCCACCTGTGGTAAATTCAATTGATTGGACATGATTTGGAAAGGCACACACCTGTTTATATAAGGTCCCACAGTTGTCAGTGCATATCAGAGCACAAACCAAGTTATGAAGTCCAAGGAAATGTCTGTAGACCTCCAAGACAGGATTCTATCGAGGCACAGATCTGGGGAAGGGTACAAAAAAATGTCTGCAGCATTGAAGGTCCCAACGAGCACAGTGGTCTCCATCATTAGCAAATGGAAGAAGTTTGGAACCACCAGGACTCTTCCTAGAGCTGGCTGCCCGGCCAAACTGAGCAATCGGGGGAGAAGGGCCTTGGTCAGGGAGGTGACCAAGAACCCGATGGTCACTGACAGAGCTCCAGTGTTCCTCTGTGGAGATGGGAGAACCTTCCAGAAGGACAACCATCTCTGCAGCACTCCACCAATCAGGCCTTTATGATAGTGGCCAGACGGAAGCCACTCCTCAGTAAAAGGCACATGACAGCCCGCATGGAGTTTTCCAAAAGGCACCTAAAGGACTCTCAGACCATGAGAAACAAAATTCTCTGGTCTGATGAAAGCAAGATTGAACTCTTTGGCCTGAATGCCAAGCGTCATGTCTGGAGGAAACCAGGCACTGCTCGTCACCTGGCCAATACCATCCCTACAGTGAAGCATGGTGCTGGCAGCTTCATGCTGTGGTGGTGTTTTTCAGCAGCAGGAACTGGGAGACTAGTCAGGATCAAGGGAAAGATGAATGCAGCAATGTACAGAGAGATCCTTGATGAAAACCTGCTCCAGAGCGCTTTGGACCTCAGACTGGGGCGACGGTTCACCTTCCAACAGGACAACGACCCTAAGCACACAGCCAAGATAACACAGGAGTGGCTTCAGGACAAGTCTGTGAATGTCCTTGAGTGGCCCAGCCAGAGCCCAGACTTGAACCCGATTGAACATCTTTGGAGAGATCTGAAAATGGCTGTGCACCGACGCTCCCCATCCAACCTGATGGAGCTTGAGACGATCTGCAAGAAGAATTGGAGAAACTGCCCCAAAGTAGGTGTGCCAAGCTTCTGGCATCATACTCAAGAAGACTTGAGGCTGTAATTGCTGCCAAAGGTGCTTCAACAAAGTATTGAGTAAAGGGTGTTAAGACTTATGTACACGTGATATTTAATTTTTTTATTTTTAATACATTTGCAAAAAAATTCTAACTTTTTTTCACTTTGTCAATATGCGGTATTGTGTGTAGAATGTTGAGAATTTTTTTATATTTAATCCATTTTGGAATTAGGCTGTAACATAATAAAATGTGGAAAAAGTGAAGGGGTATGAATACTTTCCGGATGCACTGTATGTCATTGGGGTTTTCAAGTGGGCACCTGCCATCCCAGATGTTCGTTAATTAGAGCCCACGGTGAGCAATGACGTCTCGGAGCCACACCCCTCTATATCCGCTCTCGGCACGGCCAGATATTAATAAAAAATTGAATAAAGTTTTTCTTAAACTGAGAAATCTCCCTATTACCTATTCCTGCAGGCGCTTTCTGCCAGCTCTGCAGGGATACTTACCACCTGAAAAGAAGAATCTTTCCTTATTCTCTTCCTGCATGCTTGATATTTGCCACGCTCTGCATGAAAGACTTACCTTTTATACCTTTGTCCTGAGGTTAAACCACTTTTTAGGGTTTTTCAACATGCCGTTCTTTACTTTTGTGCCCATATAGGATCCCTCTTTTTCAGCCACTGGCTACTTGTTTCTGCTCTATCTGACATAGCTTTTATGGTCTGGTGCAATTATTTACCGCAGATCCCTAACTCCTTAAGTAGTTTGGTTGTTGATATTGCCACAAATCCACGGTATCCAACTTCCACAGGACACACCTTTGTTCTCCAACCTCGCTGTTCTGCCTTAGCTGCTAATTCGCTATAGCGGAGTTTCTTTCTTTCATATGCCTCATCTATTGCTTCTTCCTACGGGACTGTTAGCTCTATAAAATAAACAATTTGCTGTGTGTTGGACCAAAATAATAAGTCTGGTTTTTAGTTGGTTGTTGCAATCTCTGATGGGACTCTCAGTTGTTGGACGACATCAGCAAGCATTTTCCAGTTCTCCTCACCTGCCCTGACCTTTGTTTTGGCCTGCCTGGAACTCCCTCCCTGACAAAACGAAAGTGGTGCATTTCGCCCTCTGCTCCAATGGGCTGGGCATTAACTGTTGAGCGCCTATGCTCTATTGCTTCCGCCAAGCATTTTAGTACTTGATTGTGGCGCCAGATATATCTTCCTTGAGTAAGGCTCGTCTTGCACCCAGCCATTATGTGTTTGAGATTAGCTGTCCCCCCACAGAGGGGGCATGTTGGATCCTCAGCTACCCTTTGGCTAATATTTGTAGGTGTTAGTAGTACATCGTAGGTTGCTCTAACAATGAAGCTAATTCTTGTGGATTCCATTCCCCAGAATTCCTTCCAGGTCATTTTCCTCTGCTCTACACTTTCCCAGTTCATCCATCGCCCTTGTTTGGCTTGTGAGACAGTTTTAACACTCCTTACGGCTTCCTCTTGCTTATGTATCTGTTCTATCACTAATTTGCGTTGTTCCAAAGGGGTTGACCATCTCTGTTTACTTGTGCCAAGTCCAAATCCTCCTCGTCCATGTTGTACTTGCCCAACTATTTCAGTATGTTTAAGGGCTGCTTTTGCCTGCAGCACTGCCTCTTTTGGATTCCATTTCCATCCTGTTGCTAATGTTGGTGCCGCTTTTCTTACTATACTATCTCGGGATTCCGTAAGTGTCATTTCTAATCTAGCTTTAGTGCACTTAAACTCCTCTAAGCCCAGTAAGCGGCAGTTCCAGAGCACCTTTCCCATAGAAAGCCAGGCTACTAAGACACCGTGGCACCCCTAACCATTTCCTAGCATAAAAGCTGACTTCTTTCTAGCTTTTCAACTTTAGTGATGGGTATATCATACACTGTCAGTGGCCATATGAGCTGGGGTAGAAGTCCAAACTGTAGGCACCATAGTTTTAGCTTTCCTGGCAACCCTGACTTCTCAATGCTCTCCAGGCCTCTGTTTAATTCTATCCTTAATTCCTTCACCTGCTCTGAGTCTTTAAGGGTAGCATTGTACCATTTTCCAAGACTTTTGACAGGCTTTTTGATCCTGGTTGGAATTGGATTCTCATCTATGAAGAAATTTTTGTTGCACAATTTCTCCTTAACAACTGACATGCTTCTGGATTTGCTTGGTTTTATTTTCATTCTAGCCCATTTAAGGTTATCATTAAGTTTGCTTAGTAGTCTTTTAGTACAAGGAGCAATTGTTGTCAATATTGTCATATCATCCATATATGCTCGAATGGAAGGGAGTCGTAAGCCTACCCTTAACTTTTGCCCACAGACTACCCATTTTGATACTCGGATTATTACTTCCATGGCCATAGTAAATGCCAAGGGTGAAATTGTACATCCGGCCATGATGCCAATCTCCAGACGTTAACATTCTGTGGTAAATGTCGGTGAATCAAAACACAATTGAATGTCCTGAAAGTATGCCTTAACCAGGTTTAAGATTGCATTTGGTAGCTTAAACTCAAATGCAGACCACAAAAGCTTGTGGGGCACAGACCCAAATGCTTTTGCTAAGTCCAGAAAAATGACATGAAGGTCCTTTTTCTCACGTTTTGCCAATTGAATTTGGTGCCAAATCGTGCTAGTGTGCTCCAGGCATCCGGAGAAACCTGAAATACCTGCTTTCTGTACTGAGGTATCTATAAACTTGTTCTTTGTAAGATATTCGCTCAGTCTTTGTGCTACTATGCTAAAAAATATTTTCCCCTCCACATTAAGCAAGCAAATTGGTCTGAACTCGCTAGTGTCACTAGAATCTTTCTCTTTTGGAATCAATACTCCTCTGGCTCGACGCCACGATCTGGGAATGATTTGTTTTTCCCATGCTAGCTTCAGTAGTTTCCAAAGGAAACGTAGGACATTAGGTGCATTTTTATACAGATAATAATAATTCATTTCATTTAGTTTTTAGCGCTTTTCTAGATACTCAGCGCTTTACACAATTTGGTCGACAATTAATACCACAGAACGACCAACAGCTATCAAACACAACACTCAGTCTGAGTGATACCACGGCAGCCAATTTGCGCCAGACTTGCTCACCCATCATATTACGTCTTGCTCACACACACAGACCAACTCCAGGTGAATTGGCAGTGACTGGTCAGGGCACTGGTAGGAGGATGCGGCATGTTTTTTGATGGTGGGAGGAAACCCACACAAACACGAGGAGAACATGCAAACTCCACACAGAAAGGCCATTGGCTGTGGGGTTTGAACCCAGGACCCTCTTGCTGTGAGGCAACAGTGCTAACCACTGAGTCACCATGCTGCCCACAGTCTGTAAGGTACTCCATTACGTCCTGATGCCGATGCTGCTCATGCACGTCTGACTGCGTTTTCCACCTCTTTACATTTTTGAGGGCTGGGGTCCATTTGCTCTACTGGGTCCTCAATTGGTGGAATATGTGCGGGAACTGTGAATGCCTCATGCATGTTGTCATCTGTGTGAGTTTCTTTTAGGTGGGACTCCAATTCCTGTTTTGTTGTTTTTAAGCGTTCAGTTGTTTGCTTTGTTGAACAAGAATTTAGTAAACTTGAGGGGGTCTTTGTAGAATTGATCCCTTGCTTGTTCTTTCTTTCGGTTTCTTCGTAAGTTATCGTCTCTCGTCAGTGTTGACAACTGCTTTTTTAAGCTGTCCTGCAAGTCTCTAATGCCTACCTTTTTCTTATTCAGACGCCTTTTTCCATTGCTTTAATAGCTTTCTTTCTTTTACTAGCTTGTCGATCTCTTTTTTTTTTTTTTAAGTTTCTCCACTAGCCCAAATCTCTCCTTTCCATAATATGTGATATCCCCTATTTTATCTAGCTTCCTTTCCACTGTGCCCCTTAGCTGTTCAAGTGTCTTTTTAAGATCTATGTTAAGAGTCCTAAACATTCTTTTCAGCTGCTGATGGCCACTTGACTTTAGGTTTTTGGTCACTGATCTTCTCCTTGGAGGTTTTTTGTGCCTGATTGGGCTCTGCCACCTTATCCTCTTGTCTTTTGGTGCTTGTCTGTGCCGCCTCAGTGCTGGAGTTGTTGATGGCCTGCGGACTTCGGTTTGTGTCCAGCCGCTGGCCTTCATTCGACTTACTTGCTTGACTTCTTTAAAAAGTACAGGTCAATGCGATGCTCCTGCCTCTTACTTAGGCACCCTTTCTTACTTTGGTGTATTCTCAGGCCCCTTGCAGTTGTTACCTTTTCCCAGCCACAAGGGCAGATCTGGTGACTTTTATCTATGATTGCATTGGTTTCTGAAGTGCTTCTCGTGCTCATAGTCGTTGCGTTGCTTAGGGTCAAAACCGTGTTATCAGTATGAGTCATCTTCCGCCCCCGCTCACAGACTCCAGGGATATTTTCACTTTAGTTTTGTTAGTAGCTTTTTATGGGTGCACTCATTCCACTGATTAGTGTTTAGTGCTGCAGCCATGAGTTGCCAGCCAACGTCTGCCCCATTGGGGTCTATTTCCTCAGCTGTCTCTCCAATCTGTCACAAGGACTTTCCCTTTTTGTCAGTTTTTCTATTCACAAGTCACCAGAAAACCATCTGGATGGGACATTTCAATATACACAGGATAGGATGTTATAATATCCACTATGCCATACTCTAAGATGAGCACTTCAAAAGCCAATATTTTAGAATGGACTTAGGTTGAGAGTAGACATGATTTACGAGGTGAATTAATCGTCAACATTCTAAATTTGCCTCTGCTGCCATCTACATGTTGCCTAAATATAGGAATCCTATAGTATCCCTTTAACAGTTAGCACAAAATGGTTATTATATTCAGATACATTTTGATATTTAAGCTAAAGGTTTTTTTCTTTCTATTCCAATAAAAATATTTCATTTAGATAAGATGTTCAGCCCATTGAAACATGTTATTTGAATGCCTGAATATTATCTATAGGTAATCAGCCTGCCAAAGTAAGAACTATTTCCAAGAAAATACAAAGTGTGATTGCTGAACAGCATCCACGTCTATATTCTAATACCAGTAAATGCGGTAGTGATTGACATGTTTGACCGCATAACTGACGTAGTTGGTGCATGTTCGTAACGTTGTACAAGGTAACTATCTGTTTCTGCCACTGTCAGTTGTCGTATAGACATTATCCCATCATTAGGCTGCAAATAATCTGAAGTGTTGGTTATTTCATTAAAAATACAACATGAGTGTCAATAGAGGGGGTGGGGGAATGATAAGCGAAATGTAAATTAGTCCAGCTATGTTGCTATCGGCTGCGCGATGCTTTGTGCTTGAGCAATCACACTAATGCTGAAAATCCGGCGGAGGGGGAGGAGCCATGCGCGCATGAACGATGTCAAAGGAGCAACATTTGCACTCAAGACATGCCTTGATGAAACGGTAGCAAGTACTGAACGTAGAGGAGAGAAACTGAAATTAAAGTATCGATCCCATCACGCTAGTATTGATCCGATACAAATACCAATGTTGGTATCGATATTTGGATCGATCCACCCACCCCTACTAAGACTGCAAATTGTCTCTGCAATGACCATGGGATTGCATGGGTTAGTCAAGCAAATCATGTTTTTGCTCAAGTGAAAACAACTGAAATATTCCAAGTGGCAGGAAATGTCACAGTAGACAAGCCAACTTAAATAAATGTGCTGTTTGGAATGGTAGTTTTGAGTAGTCTGCACTAAGTCAAAAGTACATCTAAAGTACATTAGCAAGTATTCTATACATTTATTTTTTACTTCAACTCAAGCGTAAGGTTAACCCTGTATGAATAATAATAAAAATAAGTGTACTAAATAAGCATTTGTTAATGCAGTACAACATACAATTCCTATTCCACTTTTCCTTTTTTAAGTAAGGTTAACTAATTCGATTTTACAGTGTAAATGTTAATAAATTTGATCTAAAGTTGGTTTTGCGGTCAGGTGCCATTTTATATTTTTTAATAACCTGTTGATATTAAATAAGCAACGGGCATACCTCCCAGGTATAGGTTTTTTTTGTCCAATTCCCAATACATTAAAAATAATAATAAAATGCTCCACTTTGGCTCTGATGCAGCCACCTGTCTGTTGTCACCACACTGTAGTCTCAAGCAATGTCGCACCCACAGCACTATCTGAGTGGTTACATGTTACGAGTAGGCCTATCTGAGTGGTTACACGTTACGAGTAGGCCTAACAGCCTATCAACACTGAAGGCCACTGTGCCACGCGATGTATAGATGGGCATAGTCATCGCCGGTGAGCGAGTGGAGCTGTGTTTCGAAGTAAAGGCAGCTGATATTGACGAAGCTGCAATAAACATCAAAATCATATGCTGAAGTTACGAAAACACCTCAATCTTATGATCTAGGCTATTTCTATGATTTCAAGCACGCACAGTTTCCCAGTTATGCCCGAAAAAAGCATTTTTTGCGATACAATAACGAGATAATAGAGAATAAATGAAATGTATTTATGTAGCTATATATCTTTGAGTAACGTTGGTGTCAGTGCCACTGAACCTTATTTTAGCTGTCACATTGCGAATGTAACATTACTCGCTGTGAGTAGGTGTTTAGATGTTAGCGGTTGGTCATAATAACGTGAGCTAAGTACGTGAGTATCATAGAGCTAGGTTTAATTCAATAGTGAATGTCAACAAGTTGATTTGTTGATCCATTATTTAACCAGCTGACTACAAAATAAATGTGTAGGCTACAGTCACAGATGAGCAAATGCTGGCAAATGACCATTGCCAGCTGAGGAGAAATTCATGTATTGTGCTGAGGGCGCAAGGGGGTTTGGAGGTAAAAGCTAAAAATAAATATTGAAATTTAGGTAAAATGTTGATTTTAATAATATGAATGCGCCCAATGAAGGATAAGGGGAGTGCTGTCCACCTAATGATAGATTCTCTTGCTGAGACTATTGGGTCATAATTAGCTGGGACTAGATCCGGTGGAGTGTGCCTTTCAGATTATTTTAGGAAAAGAATGTTAGATTTGGTGCTATTGACCTTAAACCGTGAATAAACACCGAAATATCTGATGAATTTTCGGAGGGCTGACAGTGGTTGAGCCAGATTTTCCAGAAACACTATCATCCGCACACAGAGCCACACGGTTTCCTATTCCATGCATTGTGATTCCCCTGATTATAGGGTGGGCTCAGACGGCGATGGCAAGCAGTTCGATTGCGAGCGTGAAAAACAGAGATGATAAGGGGCAACCTTGGCGTGTGGACCTTGATAGTCTGAAAGGGGCAGATGTTATGCCATTGGTCAAGATTTATGCCGTTGAGTTCCCATATAGGATCTGAACCCATCTATAGAATTTTTCCCCAAATCCAAAACGAGATTGTATTTCAAAAAGATACGGCCCATTCCACCCTGTCAAAAGCATTTTCAGCGTCTAAAGATAAAATAGCTGTGTCTGAGACGTCAGTTTTTTTGTGCAAAATCTTAATTACTCTTCTAATGTTATGAAAGGAGTGAGCATTTTTTGGTTGAAAAGAGGTCGACAAGACGTACAATTCACAACTACTCCAACGTTCAGTGGACTTTCAAATGTGGGCTAGAAGTGAAAGTTTTCTAACCGGCTGTATGGAGAGGTCGACTGAATGTTCACCTTTAGCCGAAGCTTCACCCGTGCATGGTGAGCATTTTTTTTGGTTGAAAAGAGGTTCAAAAGACGTTAAAACAACAACTACACCAAGGTTCAGTGGACGTTAAAAAATGGGCTAGAAGTGAAAGTTTTTTTTTACCGGCTGTATGGAGAGGTCCATTCAACGTTCACATTCAGCCGAAGTTTCACCTGCCAAAATTAGGCCTCCATTTGAACGTTGAATCAACCTCTCCAACTAGTCGGTAAAAAAACGTTCACTTTTGAACCATTTTTTACTTGTTTTGGCTGTTGACAACTAACCATTTAATAAACACCTTTTCAACAGTACAATACAGTAAAAGTAGTTGTGGCTATACCATGCGAACTACACAACCCAAATCACTTAGTCATGCAAATTGCAAACAAATTCAGTTTCCACTCATACTTTAAGAACATGTGACAGCAGTTTCAATAAAACATTTTTTAATAAGCACATTTATGTAACATCAATCAACACCCTTTCAAATAAAATTATAGCCATACATTTTTTTTAAGGCAAACTAACAATTTAGATTAGATTAGATTCAACTTTATTGTCATTGCGCATGTCACAAGTACAAAGCAATGAAATACAGATTGCATCTCAACCAGAAGTGCTTTTAGCAGTGTTTAAATAACATAATTTACAAAGTGCAGTATGAAATTATATAAAAAAAGATACATATGTGCAGTGTCTATATCTATGTCTATGAACAGGCTATGGTAACAGTATAGATAAATTACGATATGAGTAGTGTACAGTAGTGGGTGATTTACATTATCTACAGAATGTTAAGTATACAGTATGTACAGTGCAGTACAGTACAGTGCAATGGATGATTTACATAATCTACAGAATATATAGTATACTGTATGTACAGTAGTGCAGGGAAAATGATTTACATTATAAACAGCATATCTACAGTATTGCAATGATACTTGGTAGAGTCCTGGTGCTCAGATCCGTGTGTATATGTGTTAGGGGTGGGGTGGGGCATGGGGGGCAGAGTTCAGCAGGGAGACAGCTGTGGGGAAGAAGCTGTTCCTGAACCTAGTGGTCTTGGTCCGTAGGCTCCTGTAGCGCTTCCCAGAGGGCAGGAGGGCAAACAGTCCATGTGCTGGGTGGCAGGAGTCTTTTCTAATGTTTATGGCCCTCCTAAGACAACGCTTCCTGTAGATGTCCTTTATAGCAGGAAGTGGGGCTCCAGCGATGCGCTGGGCGGTTTTCACCACCCTCTGCAACGCCTTCTGGTCCGCGACAGAGCAGTTCCCATACCAAACTGTAATACAGTTGGTTAGGATGCTCTCGATGGTGCAGCGGTAGAAGTTCACCAGGATGTCTGAAGAGAGGTGGTTTTCCTCAGGCTCCTCAGGAAAAAGAGCCGCTGGTGAGCCTTCTTGACCAGGTTGGAGCAGTTGGTTGTCCAGGTGAGGTTTTGTGAGATGTGGATCCCCAGGAATCTGAAGCTGTTCACACACTCCACTGCCGCACCATTGATGTGGATGGGTGGATGAGTGTCAGCATTCCTCCTGAAGTCCACTATGAGCTCCTTGGTCTTCTTGGTGTTGAGCAGGAGGTTGTTGTCGCCGCACCACGCAGCCAGGCGATCCACCTCCTCCCTATAGGCCGACTCATCGTTGTTCTTGATGAGGCCAATTACTGTGGTGTCATCTGCAAACTTGACAATGGTGTTGGAATTATGTCCAGGTCTGCAGTCGTGAGTGAATAGGGAGTAGAGGAACGGACTCATCACACAGCCTTGTGGTACACCCGTGTTTAGCATGAGAGTGGAGGAGCAGTGATGGTCTAATTTAACATGCTGGGGCCTGTTGGTCAGGAAGTCCAATAACCAGTTCCCGATGGAAGCTCCAATGCCCAGGTCTTTGAGCTTGGTGATCAACTTAGAGGGGATGACAGTATTAAATGCTGAACTAAAGTCTATGAATAGCATTCTGGCGTATGTGTCCCTATAGTCCAAGTGTGAGAGGACAGAGTGCAGCGCAATGGAGACTGCATCCTCTGTGCTCCTGTTCTTGCGGTAGGCAAATTGATGTGGGTCCAGGGTAGGTGGAAGACAGCATTTGAGATGTGCCAGAACCAGTTGCTCCAAGCACTTTGTGATGATGGGGGTGAGTGCTACTGGGCGGTAGTCGTTGAGACAAGTTGGGGTGGAATGTTTCGGTATCGGCACAATAGAGGTAGATTTGAGGCAGGTCGGCACAATAGCCTGGGCCAGGGACAGGTTAAATAAGTCCGTCAGGACCCCCGCTAGCTCACCAGCACATGCTCTGAGCACGCGTCCAGGGATGCCATCAGGGCCTGCAGCTTTGTGTGCGTTAATCCTGCTCAACACTGCTCTGACATCAGTGGGAGAGAGTGTTAGGGGTGGGTGGTCAGCAGTCAGCTCTGCCTTTATTGCCGGTACTTGGTTGTCCTTCTCAAAACGAGCATAGAAGTTGTTTAGCTCATTGAGGAAGGAAACATCGGAGGAAGGGGGAGGGGTTGGTGGGCTTGTAGTTACTGATGGCCTGAATGCCTTGCCACATACGTCGGGGGTTGGAGCTGGAGAAGTGCCCCTCAACCTTCAATTGAAACTTCTTGATGCCCCGCTTGGTCGGCCCTGGCTGTATTGTAGGCTTGTGAATCTCCCGATCCCCCACCACACCATTCACGGAGCCTGTTTTAAATGGATCTGTTTCCAGTAGCTCTATGGTGTTGAGATGTAGTCATGGTAGCTCTCAATGGAATGGGAGTGACAGGTTGCCTGATACCAAATATTCCGATTATATTGCACCATAAAATGACTGTTCCCTCAGGCCACACTGTACAACCACACATTGATGATATATATCCTACAGTGAGAGATGGTCTGACAGCTATGTACGTCTACTTTAGCTAACGCCTCCAGCTAAGTTGGAGTAAACATGGTCCAGTGTCTTATTCCCTCATGTAAGCCAAACCAGTCTGGGGAGGAGTCTTCAGTTAGCAAAATTAAATAAAATAAAGGAGCCAATGGATGCTGTTTTGCTGTTTTAATGGCTGAAATACTTTCATTGCTAGCTTACAAAGCATCCGGTGGTGTGTATACAGCAGTGACTATGACCATGAAACCTCTTGGGAGGTAAAAGGGCTGCAATTACACATGAGAAACTCCAAGTACCTGTTCTGTTTTGAGTCACCTAATCTAATGTCCATCTCTGTCAAGCAGTACTGCTGCGCATGGTTTTACCGTGTCATCCGTCAGCAATCTAAATAATTGGACTTATTTTATCCAATAACTTGTTTTACATTCAAAACTTCTCCAAATCCCATAATGTTGTCCTAGAAGCTTCTTGTTGGCAAAGCACAGCCTTTAGCTGTACATTTATTTAATGTAAAACGTAACATTAAATGCGTTCAAATTATATCTTCGTGTAGACCACATTTCGCCTTCCTGAATTCAGGGAAAAAATATGATCTTTTCTTTCAAGCTACAAATTTCAATAACCCAGTGGGCATTTTTGGTTGAAAAGTGGTTGTAACTCCATATTTCTGACATTTTACATGAAACATTAAATGTGTTCAAATTATGTCTTCCTATAGACCACATTTAGCCTACGAGTGCACTTTGAATTCAGAACAAAAACGTTCAAATATTCAATATTGTCTTTCTTTCGACCTACATATAAACGTAAATATAAATTTTAAACAAATTTGTGTTTTATAACACGTTCATGTTGTCACCGCACTTCAGCCGATTGAAAACATGGCGAAAGGAGGTCTTCAACGTCCAAACCCGATATATACCAGTGTTCACCCTGAAATCAATGTTCAGATAACGTCTTGTGCTCAGTGTGTTATCGGCCTTTAACAAACCCATTCTGGTCCAAATCTGTCAGGGATGGCAAGTATTTCTCAAGTCTCAAGGTCAATGTTTTTGCTATAAATTTTGTATCTGGAGTCAAGCAATGATATCGGCCTGTAACTATCACATCTAGAGGGTGCCTTTCCTGATTTTATGATGACAGTTATTTTTGCACTCTGCAACATTGGACAAAGACCTATTTCAAGTGCATCCTCCATCATCTTAGTGAGGCGGCATAGCTCAACGTATCATAACAATTGTTAATTTTACGATAAAAGCACCAAATTTGGCAGATGTGTTGATAGATATATTGGGAACAAAAATGGATTTTGGGCCATCACAAATTCGCACCCTGGTGGCCATAGCAGCCACTTTTCAAAATGGCCACCAGTGGTTGCTCAAACTTTCCTACACATTGGACCAACAGGCAACTGCGGACAAAATCTAGATCCTAGCAACCATAAGAACCAACTAAAATACTCACTCACAATTCTATAGACTTTTACAAAGTAATTGGTAATTTCATTATCTTATTATTGTGCCCTGAATCAGTTTAAACAGTTATTGTAGAATTATTTTATCAGATGGTGTATAATAGAGAACTTTTATATATATATTTTTTAAAGTATAGAAGCACCTAAGTATACCTATACTTATGTAGAATGTTGACATTGTTCATTGATAAATATAGTAGAACTAGTAGTAGTGGTAGTATAGTGGGGTGGTGACATAGCTAAGATATTGTTAATTTCATGATAAAAGTGCCAAATTGGTACATATATAGCTAGTATTAACACTACAGTACCAGAAAGAGTAGTACTATTTCTTCTAGTATAATTTATTAGTTCTAAAATATAACACATTCTTTCTGACTAATGTTGAACCTTTCTATTGTGTTAGGGTCAAATTTGACCCATTTTAAATTTTTGTGTCAGACATTCCCGTTGGAATCAAGCAATTACACTTCTTGCACTTTTTGACACACACACACACACACACACACCTGGAGACCACTTGTGTACGGTATTGTTATGGGAACCAGTTCTTTCTCACAGACAAGGAGTGGCTGGGCGTACTTCAATGCTCTTGACAGAACTCGTCCCCTGGTTCTTCTGGGGCGGCTGTGACTCAGGAGGTAGAGTGGGTGCTGATCCAAGGGTTGGTGGTTTGATCCCGAGTTCCTCCTGTCCATGTGCTGAAGGGTCCTTGAGCAAGACACTGGACCCCGAGGTGCTCACAATTAGGGGTGGGCAATATATCGAATATACTCGATGTATCACGGCTTATTCTACGTGGGATGTAGTAAATGACTATATTGTGAACATTAAAGTATAAATTTGTCAATTTTTTTGAGCCGCCGGCTTACAGACACGAAAAGAAAAAAAAAATCATACACTCCCCGTCCAACCAAATCCCTCTCCTGGGTGAGTGCGTGTAAACGTATTAGGCGTGCATGTAGTGATGGGCAAAGCAGTTATGTTCAGTGTACTCAATCATTAGATCTAGTTCGCTAAAAAGATTAGTTCAAAACATTCGTTCACCGAATCGTTAAGTGCTTTTCAGAGCTCCGACTGCGTAGTCCCACTCACTGAACTGAAACATGGCTGAACGTTCAGTTCAGCTCCTAACAGTGAACTGAATGGTTGTGCGTGAAGTATAAGCCAGAGCTGAGAATTTAGTTGGATACATATAGGTATTTGGCAGCACGGTGGCTCAGTGGTTAGCACTGGAGCTGCACAGCAAGAAGGTCCTGGGTTCAAACCCCACCTGACCCAATGGCCTTTCTGTGTGGAGTTTGCATGTTCTGCCTGTGTTTGTGTGGGTTTCCTCCGGGTACTCCGGTTTCCTCCTACCATCAAAAACATCAACATCAACAGCTCCATTCTCCTACCAGTGCCCTGACCAGTCACTGCCAATTCATCTGGAGTCGGTCTGTGTGTCCTATGTGTGTGAGCAAGTCTGTCGTAATATGTTGGGTGAGCAAGTCTGGCGGAAATTGGCTGCCATGGTTTGTTTGATAGCTGTCGGTCCATTCGTTGTTCATTCTGTGTAATTAATTGGCGACCAAGCGCTAAAAACTAAATAAAATGGATTATTATTATTATAGTCTACCGTTTGTAGACTGAAAGCAACTATAACAAAGTCCTAACCTATTATGGACAGCAGGTGTATTTTTGCAACATCTAATTATAAAATAAAATAGCAGGTAGTACGTCTTCCTACTTCGAAACTTCAAGCCATGAGAGGGAAAGAGGTGGGCTTGAGCGACTGTATCACTGAACGAATCACACTCATGCACCGTCCCCTACCTCGCAATGTAAGCAAATGTCTCAGCCAGTTCGTTAAGTGAGTACATTTTTATTTAATTGCTGTTAAATGCCTATGTGTGCAATTGCCCGATTTCAATACATTCCGTTTTGTTAAATTTAACTTTATTGTGATTTTCCCCTTTTTACTGGTGTGATTGTATGCATCATCAAAGGGTTAAATCAAGCATTTATTTAAGGTGCCGTATGTAGTTCTAGAGAATTGGGGAAAAAATTGCAAGAATTTTAACCACAACACTCAAAGGCCACCTCCTGAGTCTTTGGTCCCTCCTATACCTCAATGGCCCATCCCACACATTCCCATGCGCGCTCTGACTTGAGTTATTGAGCCCGAGCAAGGCAGTGTTTCATGAATCATGTGTTATGTTGTGCATATTTTTGGAAACAAAAGAATCCCGAACGTCTAACCGTAAACGCTCTAAAACTGAGTGGTTCAAACCAGAGCAACGAGCACAGACACAAATGACCATTTCCATAGTAACGACATACAGCAAGCTAACGTTAACACAAACAATTTCATAATTTGATTCCCCTATTAGTATGAGCTAGTGCATGACACGTTTTTATTTAGCTGTGATTTGCACCATAGCTACTATGTTGCCAAGTATATCCAACATATGCATGTAAACGAATGTCTTTTTGACATAAATCTGGCGCGATACTTCCTAACGTTCTAAAACTGCACTTGGCGATTTGACAAGCCAAGACTTTTGCGACGACCTGCTACCACTTCAACCGCCTTGCAACTAGTTCACACCGCTGCTACTTTTGTCTGCAACAAGAATTGTAACAAGCTTGTTTGGAGGGTGAGCTGTAAGCTCACGAGGTGATTGACAGGCAAGTAGCCCTTACTCCTTGCAAAAACTCTCCTGATTGGTTGGGGATAGGCGGTCATCCCTAGATTTTTTAAAAGCTGAATACAGGGCCCAGGGCGCTCGTATATAGCGCACCTTCTCTCTGAGCATTTGGTTTAATGATATCCTCCAGGAGGTATGTAATAAACTTAAAAAACATAAAAAATTGTATTTATTGCTAGAAATTCAAACTTACATACTGCATCTTTAAGTGCTTTAGATGAGATTTAAAAATATCGAGATATAAATCGTGTATCGCGATATTGCCTGAAAATATCGCTATATTATCTATAGGTCATACCGCCCAGCCCTACTCCCAATGTGCTGTCAAGTGCATTGCATGGCGGCTCTGCCACCATCTGTGTTTGTGATTGGACCTCGTCCCCTAGGCCAGGTGCCGGTACAGCCGCAGGACGCCCAAAAGAAAGCGGTTATCACGCCGTTGTGGGAGTTCCTGCGCATGCCATTTGGCTTGAAAAACGCGGCGCAGGCTTTCCAGCGGCTGATGGATACAGTGCTGAGGGACCTACCGTTCCTGTTCGTCAATCTGGACGACATTCTTATTGCCAGTGCCTCCAGGACGGAGCACGTTGCCCACTTGCAAAGCCTCTTTGAGAGGCTCAATCAGCACGATAATCAATCCGACCAAATGCCAGTTTGGGTTGGCCGCCATCGACTTCCTCAGACGCCTTCTTCACTAAGAACAGTGCGGTACCATTGCCGTCGAAGGTGGAGGCAGTGAGGGGTTTCCCTCGTTCCGTCACCACGAGTTCAGGAGTTCTTGGGCACAGTAAACTT
The DNA here is from genome assembly GCA_026901105.3 of Galaxias olidus. NCBI lineage: Eukaryota > Metazoa > Chordata > Actinopteri > Galaxiiformes > Galaxiidae > Galaxias > Galaxias olidus. The sequence goes on from JAPMUY010004180.1 coordinate 200,133, forward strand.
ATACCATTGGGCAGCACGGCTCATGCAGCCGCGTCACGAGGCCCTTAACGGCAAGCCCCCCAAGCATGTCATGAGCTTGTCCGAGGACATGAACAGGGCTTTTACAGCCACGAAAGCAGCTCTGTGCAATGCAGCTATGCTGGTACAACCAGTACCAGGGGCACCCATTGCGCTCACCACAGGCGCTTCCAATTACGCTGTCGGCACCATGCATGAGCAGTGGGCTAATGGTGCCTGGCAGCCTCTCGCCTTCTTCAGCCGCCAGCTTCGCCCGGCCGAGCGGAAGTACAGCACATTTGACCGGGAGCTGCTAGGTTTTTACCTCGCCCTCAGGCACTGTCGTTTCTTGCTGGAAGCCGGCCCATTTCATGGACCACAAGCCATTGACTTTTGCTTTGACCAAGGCTTCAGAGCCATGGTCCGGCCGTCAGCAGCGCCAGCTTTCTTTCATTTCGGAGTGCCGTCCACCCGGGGATTGACTACGCCCGCATGGCAGTCGATCAGGCTTCAGATCCAGGCGTCCAGGCTTGCAGGACAGCCAACACGGGGCTTCAGCTGAGGGACATCGCATTCAGCAACGCTGGCACCACGCTGTTGTGTGACGTTTCCACGGGAGGGCCGCGGCCGGTCGGGCCTACTGGGTGGAGGCGGCAGGTTTTCAATGTTGTCTATGCTCTTTCCTACCTGGACAGGACAGCATCCCAGAGGATGGTGGCGACTAAGTTTGGGTGGCACAGGCTTAAGAATGGCATCCGAGACTGGGCCAGTCCCTGCGTTGAGTGCCAGCGTGCTATGGAGCATCGCCATGTTAAGACCCCGTTGGCACCTTTTGCTGTACCAGAGAGGCGGTTTGAGCAGGTGAACGTAGACCTAGTGGGTCCGCTGCCATCGTCTCGGGGGTTCACCCACCTCATCACTATGGTCGACCGAACAACACGGTGGCCAGAGGCCGTCCCACTGGCGTCAACGTCATCAGCAGATGTGGCTCAGGCGTTCAACGCCACTTGGATCGCCCAGTTCGGATGTCTCTTCCGACTGAGGTCCCCAGTTCACGTCAGAGCTTTGGAACGCTATTGCCCAGGGCCTTTGGGTAAACCCCCACTTCACCACGGCATATCACCCCCAGGCTAATGGCTTGTGTGAGCAGTTTCATCGCTCAATGAAGGCCGCGCTCCAGGCCAGTCTGCTGGGACAACTGTTGGCTTGACAAACACCCATGGGTCATGCTGGGGCTCCGAACGGCCCCAAAGTAGATCCTACAGGCCTCTTTCTCTGAGGTGGTTTACGGGCAGATGCTGCGGGTTCCAGGGGAGGTTTTCCCCAGCACCACGATACAGTAGCGCACGGTGCTCCTGGACAACACCAAGGTGTTTGCATCTGTGCCCACGTCGCAGCACGGCGTCCCTCGGTCTTCGCCCAGTTCGCCCAACTCGGTCTTCGCCCAACCACTGCCCAGTTGCCCAGCGCTCCCTATCTCTTCCTGGAAAGGTTTTTTTTTTTTTTTTTTTTTTTTTTACCCAATCATTTTTTAAGGGCGGTTGTGGCTCAGGAGGTAGTGGGTCATCCACCTGTCCAAGGGTTGGTGGTTCGATGCCCTGCCTCTCCTGTCTGTGTATAGCGCCACTGTGTAGATCAACATAGATATATGGAGTAAAGTTAACTGTAAAAAGAACCTGTTATCCCCTCTCATTATCTCTTCGGGTGCTAGAAAAAACACCCATTCAGTGCAGCAGCACAGCCAATAGCTGACTCAAGAAATACACATAGCAACATTAGAAACAAGCATTTAGCCAAGCAGTGTCCTCGAATCTGATGCTAAAAGGGCATACATTTTGTGCCCCCAAGTAGAGTCAGCCTGTGTGGTGGTGGAAGTTGGTTTGCAATCTGCCATTAAATCAAGAGTAGAAGACAATGATGGACACAGCTACCCAAGACGCAAGATCTTGGGCTCCCCTTTAATTAAATATCATATCTATTCATCAAAACCCATTTGAGAGAAGAACTTTGGAGAAAATATGAGTAAAACTGGTTGGCCCTGATATCAACATCGAACAAACAGGCTAGTGAAAAAAACAAAAAATACAAGCGAGGCTTCTCCAGTAGTGACAAAAAGGCTTGCAAGCTGGATGCAGTCATGGAAATGCCATATTTTTCTTCTCATGCCTGCTTTTTACAACAACTAGGATGAAGACTTACCTGAGGAACACCATGCCACGGGATCGCCTGAATGCTCCAGCCCCACCTAGAATATGTTTCACCAGTTGCCACTGTCTGCAGGGCTGAACAAACCGAAACTAAACAAAATTGTTTCCACGTGCCCTCTCTGTCTCTCCAGAGTCTAAATAAACACTTATCTGTTTAAGCCGCCTCGGTTCGTTTTAGACTTATTATCACAAAGGGATGCATGGTAGTATGTAAACTCCTGGAGTTTAGCATCTTTCTCAAGGGACTTTTATGTTTACCAATGCTATAGCTAACAAACTCTACAAAGTCTTAACCTCCATGACCATGTTTATTAATGGACAGTCGTTATCCTCCTTGCAGCCAGCAAACAACTTGCCCCTTAGATGTGTGAATACTTGCAAAGTGGATGACAAAGCTGGGTAAGTCAACAGAATGCAAGTTTGCAGCAAGCAACTGCAAATCTCAAGCAACAGACAAAAACAGCATCGCTGGCAAATTTCTCTCACTGACATTGGAAAACACTACACACGTTTCAATACACACTTAGTTCAAGATTGAAAACTCTTCTGTTCCAAGTACAAAACATACCTGCAATTGGCAACACCCAGTATGGTATATTTAGTGTTAAAGTAGATACCTGTTTTGTAATCAAGTATGTGCAATCAATATTAAAGGGTGGTAGGTAAGTATACCATAGTTTACTATTAGTTTTAAGTAACTAGAGGATTGGAGAGAATTTTAGGAGACAAAGTATGGGGTGAAGCATTGGTGAGCAGATGCAGGCCCCAGGATACTTAAGGGCACCAAATGGAGGTAGAACAGAGAGGAGTGCAGGAAGCTGAGAGTTGTAAAAGTAAACATGAAACCTAGAATGATTATAACAGATTCTTACAAGACTTCATTGTTTTTATTACCCTGAGAAAAGATGAGTGTTCGAGGTAAACAGATGCCGGGAGTGAACAGACCCATAAAGAGAAGAGGGGGCCAGTTGTAAAACGGAGACTAGAGGGATACTAAAGTTCCCAGCAAGGAGACGCCCTGGGGTGTTTGAGAACAAACGGGGCTACTTGGAAAATTGGGGAGTGACCAAAAGTTGTGGGATGAATTGACTTGAATGTGATGTATAAAAAGATGATCTGTGAATGCACAATTGAGTTGGTGCCTGCAGACCCACCAGGTCTTATTCTATGCCAAATAAAACCTATTCTTCTGACCTCCCAGCCTTAGACTCTTAGCGTATTTACAATGAGTAAATTGTTGTTATCTCAGATGTCGGAAGATACACGACACCAGCCGCACAAATGAAAACACTTATACAGTAATTGAACACCAATCTGTCTGAGCCTAAGTTTGTTGTTTGGCAAAAACACCATACACCCCATCCGTTACAATCCCTTACATTACAATTGTGTCTTTACCATTGTACTGTAATTTTAATTGTTGCAATCATATTTGTTTCCTTGAGTTTAGAATAACATATTGTACTGTACTGTAATTCCAATTTTCTTTGTGTTTACAAAGTACTAAATACAGCAGTGTTTTGTATAAAGCACATCAGTGTGTTGTTGCGGCTTTGAATGTGTGTATCATTTGGGACAAAAGGTACATTTTTGCATAGTGAGATGTTTGGCTCCAAGTGTTATGTGGTTTGTGGTTAGAGTTTTGACACAGCACACAGCGAGCCAAATTCAGCAACAAGTAAGCGATTGGAAAAAAACTAAGTGCAGTTGGCGATGTTGGTTTAAAGTGTTAACAGTGAAATGTCAGTGTTCCTCATTAATAAACTATAGCACCATCTGCTCCCTGCAGAAGCTCTCCCTGTGGGCTGGATAGATGTCCACTACAGAACCAGTTGAGTGAGAAAGACAGTCAATAATACACTTAAAAATAGAAGCGTTCCAACAAGCCACAGGAACTCTCTCTCGCTGTCTCTCTCTTTCTGTCTCTCTTACCGTTTTTCTTTTTTTCTCTCTATACCCGGAGAGCACAGTGACACCTAATGCTACCAAAGGATGTCAGTTGACCCTGACACAATCTATACCTACTACAGTATGAGGGAAGCTGGCCTTATAAATGTGCTACCAGGCGGCTAGTTTAAACTCCGACCTCAATTCATCAACGGAGCAGTTCATTTAGTAGCCAACATCATGGCTAATCAATGAAGTTTGGATGAGGGTTTTTAGACTCACTAGAGTCACATGAGTTTTTTTAGACTCACTAGGCGTTCTGTGTGAAATAGCATCACATGCCAACACACAGAACGTTGAGAACTGCTTTCAGATATGTGCTGCATTTATTAACAATCTCAAACGTATGCAATGGGTTTACTTTAGGCTTGCATGAACCACTCTTTTGCACTGCTGAAGGCAAGGGCGTAGGAGCCAGTTAGTTATTGGGGGGGACGCACTGAACTAGGGGGGTGTGGGTGCATGCCTACAGAAATGTACCATTACTTCTATAGTGGCTGAGCAAATAAATTATGTTTTGTATGTTGACTTCAATAACTGCATGTTTTCTGCCATGCAAAACAAAACAGTTAACAATACATACTGTGTGTACTGAACAGTAAACCTTTTCATTTAATTTTTTTTATACATTAAACTATGTATTTGTATATAGTAAAATATTTATTTTAAACATTTCAATTAGACATCATAAATGAATATTAAGAATCAAAGAAATTACATTGGGATGCTTGCATACATTTGTGAAAAAAGACATGTGGTGAGGACATAGTTGAATGAAATAATTTTATTTTAGTTTTATTTTAATAATTTTATAAGAAAAAAAGGTGTTCAAAATGAAAAAGTGTTTTAACAGGTTTCTTGTCTCAAACAATTCAATAAAAAATATATGCACAATATATCGAAGTGCTCAATTGTCAGGATGTAAAATGTAGGCCTACTGCTTATGTTAAACTATTACAACATTTTGTCAAAATGTGACAGATCGACAAAATTGCACTTAAGTTTTAACTGATTTCCACCGTTGTATATACATCAGTCCAACAAACAGCTAACCAAATTCATACCAACTGACAGGCTTTTTAGAAATTAGAAAATAAACTACCTAACTAAAGGCCAGTTCAGACCAAAGATTCGCGACTCAACGAAACGGTTTTTGAACGTCTCAGACAAAAGTTGCAGCGGTCTGAACTAGTACTGAACTACTAGTAGTAGTTGCAAGGCGGCTGAAGCCGTTGCATGTTGTCGCAGAAGATTTGGCTTGTCAAATCGCCAAGGGCAGTTTTAGAACTTTAGGAAGACTAGCGCCAGATTTATGTCAAAAGGAATTATTCGTTAGTGCGTTTACATGCATACGTTGGATTTGTTATCATTTAAATAAGCTATTGTTTATAAAAATTATATAATCGGCATCATAGTAGCTATAGTGCCAATCGCAGCTAAATAAAAAAGATTTTCGTACACTAGCTCATACTAATAGTAGACAGGACAAACGTGTTTTCGTTTTTTTTTTTTAAATCAAGTGATTAAACAGTGAATGCTCCAAATTTGTGTTACTTACTAAACATTTATTAATAGAAACAAATTCATAAATTTTCAGTTGGTCTACAAGTGACAATTTTATGTCAAAAAGGTTTTTAATTTTACCGAGTTGATACCTCTGTGTAGCCACGCCGTGTCTTCAAAAAGCTCAAACATCCTATGGCCAACTTTGACATTAGTTTACTTCTTTGTCTGGGAAAATAATGTATATGTTGCTACAGATACTTTGAAAAACTCACTGCCTTCACATATATAAAATATAAAAAACGTGTATGTTGAAAACCGCGAACATGTCAAACAACTTAGCTTTTTTTATGACGCGGCCCAAGTCAATGACAATTCTACGGTTCCGAATGACGTTTGCCAACAGCTTGCTATTGCGTTTGTACACGCATTATCAGTGCCAGATATTCACCCGATCGAAAACACATTTCATCTCAGTAAAATGTAGGTCCCATTCCAAGATCATTGATCAGTATTATTTGTACATATCTGCTTATTTAGCCTATAAAGCGGTAATAAACTGGCATACTCTCTCGTTGAAATACTATCGTTTTCCCTGCCTCCCCCCACAGTTCTCGCCCAATCGATCTTGCAAAAGTCAAAGCTCTCTGCCCAACAAACTCCTACATTATAGCCTATATTTCATTTATCATTACGATGATGAGCTTGTATTGTACTGATCTTCTATTTTTAGCTGTCTACGAGAAGCCGATCTGCTAATTTCTGCAGTCTGCTCTGCAAACCTTAAGGCAATAAACCATCTGACTAATAAATAGGTTTTCTTGTTTTCTTAATGCACAGATTTTTCAGGCACGCATCCGTACTGATCATGCCACTCAACACGATCTTTAAGGAAACCAACGTAGACGTGGACGTAGAGGAAAACAAAAGATGAAAGGAAAGGTCCCGATTTTCTCACGGCAATTGATATGCTACCTCAAGCTCTTATCACGCATAGTTCTTCATAAGCACAAGTATTTTAAATATGAATAGTTTTTCATATCCGCTGATCATAAATATATTCTTAACTGCCTTGATAGGCCTACTAAAAATTACCCTGCTCAAGAATGCAACATCTAGGTCGCCTTTTGTCTTGGTACAGAGAACGTTACCGATGAGCATCACTTACATTCACAATCAATCAGCATAGCTAAAGTTAAAATTCAATGTGTTATAGGCCTATGTAATAGTAGCCAAACTGACTGACATTACCATAAGCTTACATAAAACAATGAAAATAGGTCTGGCTTTATGGATTTCAATCCACGCGACTGATTTCTAAATCAAAACAAACTATTTAGCAAGCTATAGTGGAAAATGACGTGTTTTACCGCTGTCCTGGAGAAATGAAGGTACGGAAAACTTTGAGTGAGCAGTTCCTCCTCTGCCTAGGATCGATTTTTTTTTTTTTTTTTTTTTCAAAGGCCTTGGACTAGTTTATTTAATTTAAAGTTTAGCGACTCAAATACTAGTATAGTGGAGAATGGCGTTTGTTTGAGCTGTCCTGAAGAAGCCACGGAAAACTGAGTGAGCAGTTCTTCGTCTGAAAGATTCTCAGAAAAAAAATTTAATAAATCGATCCTAGGCAAAGGCCTTGGACTACTCAGAGATGAAAGGCCTCGACCGACCGATTTAAATTTAAGTTAGTAGCAACACAAGTAAAGTATATAGCACGTATTTTAAATAACTTATTGTTTACGGATTGCTTATTCCACTTAAGGTCATGTAGGTACAGGGGTTTACTTCAAAATGAATCAAAGTTTGACCGTAAAAAAGTATGGGAACAGGTAGGCAAGAAGACTTCAAGACTTGGTGCGCGGCAAAATCGGTGCCCGTTTCCTACCAAAATAAAGCATTTAGAACAAAGTTCAGCACCGAGCACCACCCGAGGCGAGTTTTGAAATTACAATACGATGTTTTAACCGTAAGTATATTGAAAGATTGAATTGTCCATGAAGTAAGAATAAATGCTTAAATCAGTACATCAGTGGTTTGATATTAAATAAAGCATACATTTATTTTATCAAACTGCTTAAAGTTAAGGCTTTGTTCATGCAAGAACAAAACCTGCGCTCTTTGACAGCTAAATGTGAATTAGCAAGAGCTCTATCGATCTTGACACATATATGTTGTGAAACGCGGTTTACATTTGAATTACTGAACAGGCTCAGACCAACAAAAACGTTACATTTGTGGTGATTCAAACGGTTTCAAAACGCTACACAGCGCGATTTCAGTCGCTGTTGCGTGAATTTAGTCCCGTTAAGACAACATTGCAGCTGTTGGGTTTGACGTGCCTACTAATAGGGAAATAAAATTATGAAATCATTTCTGTTAACATTAGATAACTGTAGTGGGCTACGCCGTTACTATGGAAACGGTCATTTGTGTCTGTGCTAGTTGCTTTGGTGTGAACCACTCAGTTTAAGAGCGTTCAAGATCAGACGTTCGGATTCTTTTGCCAGTTCCAGTCAGTTGCGTCGCGAATCATTGGTCTGAACTGGCGTGAAGAAGGCTTGGCAATTTACCTCAACCAAAGAGTTCTTCTTTGCCTCACCGATAGGTTTACCTTCCAATTGCGTGAGTGACGAGGGGCGCTCGTGTTTTCAAAATAAAGGTCTTCGAAATAAAAGTTTTTTTCGATTTTTTTCATTATTATTATTGGGGAGGAGGGACATATTTGACTGATCTAAACATAGGGGGGGACGTCCCCCCCTCCGTTTCCTACGCCCCTGGCTGAAGGTAATTAACCCTTTTTCATTTCCTTTCCTTTTGGTAAATAAAAATTTTGGTACATGGTGGTGCCATGCCCTGCCAACAGTGAGAGCATTGTTCATACTTTCTCTAATTTCATTGAGCATGCTGGTCCTTATCTCATTCTGGGAGTGTAGGTTCCTTATCTCTGTGATGACCTTGTATTACAAGCAACATAAACTACTTCCGTATTCACTATCAGTGTTCTTTAGCTCAATATCCACTAATGTGTCTCTGTTCTACAAATCATCAGATCAATTTGTGATCAATCCTTTGCGTTTTAAAATAATCTGAATCCCTTAAGGTAATCATTTCTAAAATGCTAGATTTAGGCATTAAATAAAAGCTTAGTATTAACATAATATAAGATCAGCCAATTCTGGTGTATTGGCTTATTATAAACTTAGTAAATATTGTTTTTATGGGTTGATGACTGTCAGACCAAGAACTTACTTTGTTTAGAAAAGGAAAAAGACAGTCTTATGACAACGGTGCAAAAATGAAGGGTACAAAGAGAGGTGTGCTGGGCTGTCAAAACATGTGAAGCACATACCTTAAATCTAATGGTTTCAGATGCTGCCTATGCGTCCATGGATGCCACGTTTTTTGGAAATGTGGGAAAACTTTATAGACTTCTCAGGTTTTCCTCAAAGGTCGGCCATCTTGAAGAAGCATGTGGACATCACACATGTCCTGGAGTGAAACGCGATGGGAGAGCCGGGTTAAAAAAAAGACAATTTAATCAGTTACAGGACATCTGGTTTAAGGATGTAACGGTCTCTGCAAAAGAGATTTGTGAACAAATGAACACTGAGGCCGTGCTGAAGGAGAAGAGGTTGCGGACTACGAAAAGGCACTTTGCAGTTGATGAGCCACAAGCTGATGCAATGAAGAGACATTTTTGAATGCTGTGGTCGACTGTAGCATTCAGTCTTTGCAGGACCGCTTTCAGTCTCTGGGGGAAGTTAAAGACAACTTCGTACTGCTTCTCAACTTTAGCCAGCTTGATCAACAGACACGGAGGGACCAGTGTAAGTTTCTTGGAGACAAAGTCACCTGTGGAGAAGAGGCTGATGTTGATCGGAGTGCACTGACTTCCAAAACTACCTCAAGCAAAGATGACTACATTTGAACTTCTCACTTACCTCTCTCAAAATGTCGTCTTAAAATCTTTTGGTAGCTCTTTTCGATAGCCTGCACTCTTCCTGTGACTGTTGCGTCTGCAGAGCGGAGCTTTTCTAAGCTCAAGTTGATAAAGAACTACTTGATCATCCATGGCACAAGAAAGACTGAGCAGACTTGCACTAATTAGTATCAAAAACAAAGTTGGCCGTTAGATGTCTTACAGTGATGTTGTAAACAACTGCCTCCAGAAAAGCCAGGAAACAGATTCTAAGGAGAAAATGGTATGTTTGCAATAG
>JAPMUY010004180.1:215000-293694 GCA_026901105.3 Galaxias olidus
CGAATTGAAAATCAGCCTATCTGCTCCAGTTCATTGTGTCATCAACGTTAAATTTTTTTTGGATACAGCCAAAATATTACCAAAATATCTTCTTGCTTCCTACCCTGTTCAACCAATCAGCGATTGTTTGACACACTGAAAAGACACTTCGCGCTGTTAGGATTTGGGAGGACTCCCCGTCAACACGTTGGCGGGCCTCGGTGAGCTACGCTTTCTCAGAAACCCCTGCTCTTCGAAGCTACGCAGAGCTGTTTACGTGTTGCTTCGCAGAAGTATAAACCTGGCTTAAGAAGTCCTGTTTAAACACCGGTAATTAAGGATGTTAAAGCAAAAATTAGATTGTGAAAATGTGCCTGACACAAATTTGCCTGTGAAAACAAAATAAATAAATCCCTGCCAAGCAGAGTCGTCATGCAACCAATTTATTTTGAGGGGGCACAGTTTCACAACTCCATTTACTTTAAGTATGCCGCTTTTGTGATCAGGGCCAGAAATTAGCTTTTTTGTGATGCCAGAAGTTTGCTACCAACGCCTTTTAACAGGGCTTTTCCAAAACCCTATGCATGAGTTGTGTGCCAACTTTTTGGGGAGCTCGGGGTCATCTCCGCACGTGGCAGATATGTGGGTCGCGTGACGCCTACATTTTCTGTCCAACTGCATTTAAAAAAAATTCTAAACACATAAGAAGACAACACATATCTAGTACCCTTCCCAAATGTACATACCCACTTTAACTTTTCCAAACATTTTAGTTATTTATCATTTTTCTGTTGTTTGACGTGTCAAAATATCATGTGGTGCAACTGTCCAGCCATGACATTATACAATAATAATGAAAGCTTGTTAAAATGCTAAGTATGTTAAGGAATTATATTAATCGTAAGTTAATTCACAATCTCACCTGACATTCTTTAGGCCATCGGTTGATCGATTGCTTCAAAATGAAGAAATTCCCTTAACTTAATGTTTTTGTAAAAATGCATGTGTTTGAAAAATTGCCAAAGATATCCTTATTTTTTGTATTTAAAAATTGGTCTATTCAAGGTCCTTATCCGTCATTGACCGTGTCACAACTTAATTTGTCAAATATTAAAGTACTAAAATGCTTGGTGGAAGCAATAGAGCATAGGCGCTCAACAGTTAATGCCCTGCCCATTGGAGCAGAGGTCGACATGCACAACATTCGGTTTGTCAGGGAGGGAGTTCCGGGAAGGAAGAGTTTCAGGCCAAAACAAAGCTCAGGGCAGCTGAGGAGAGCATGTGATTAGAAAATGCTTGGTGATGTCGGCCAACAACTGAGAGTCCCATCGGAGCTTGCAACAACCAACTTAAGACCAGACTTATTACTCTGGTCCAACACACAGCAGATTGTTTATTTGTTTGTTTATTTTTTTTTCAGCCCAACAGTCCCGTGGGAAGAAACAATAGACGAGGCATACGAAAGCAAGAAACTCCGCTGTAGCAAATTAGCAGCTGAGGCAGAACAGCGAGGTTGAGAACACAGGTGGATGCCATGGATTTGTGGCAACATCAACAACCAAACTACTTAAGGAGTTAGGCATCTGCAGCAAAGAATTGTGCCAGACCATAAAAGCTGTGTCATAGATAGCAAAGCAGTGGCTGTGGCTGAAAAGGAAGGAATCTATAAAACTAAAGAACATCATGTTGAAAAACTATAAAAAGTGGTTTAATCTCAGGACAAATGAATAAAAGGTAAATTTTTCCTGCAGAGCGTCATTTATCAAGCCTGCATGAACAGAGTAGGGAAAGATTATCTTCTTTTCTGGTGGTAAGGATCCCTGCAGAGTTGGCAGAACGCACCTGCAGGAATAGGGATAGGTACAGGGATATATCAGCTTAATAAACAACTTTGTTTAATATCTGGACATGCCGAGAGCAGATATAGGAGGGGGGTGGCTCTGGGACGTCATTGCTCACCGTTAAGCTTTCTGGAGGTGTCGTAGGCTCAAATTAACGAAACATCCGGGGTGGAGGGTACCTACTTGAAAACCCCAATGACATATCTGCTCTCAACCCAAATCCATTCTAAAATATTGGCTTTTGCTCAGCTTGGAGAATGGCATAATGGATAATCATAACATCCCATCCTATGTATATTGAAAATCTAAATGTATACCTAATGTATGTTTTGTCCCTTTTAACACTTTTTTTGTACATAGCATGGAATGTATATTTATTAACTTGAGTTAAACATCAACTGATTATCACATTTACTAGAATGATCTTATGTCCTGTATTAAATTGATGTTTTAAAAAGCAGAAATAATCTCACAGTTCTACAATCACTATTAACCTTGTTGATATAACTGATTTACTTACCTGTAGTTATGAATAATCAATACTCACCAGTAGTTAATATTCAGCAGACTTTAGCAGAGATTAGTTATTCATAAACATACTGTTCTTAATTTTATATATAATTTTGCATAGATTTGTCAGCAATTTCAGTAATTTCCCCTGATATTTTGGAAAGAACATTTTATTTATATTTAATGAAATACCAAAACCATTTACCTATAGCATGAAATGTTATTTGTGTAATTATGCATTCATCAATGATTTATAACTATTTTAACCTTCACAGATTTACTCCAGGTTGCTCATGTTGGTTGGACCGCAACTTTCAAACAGTGCCACAGATTCTCGATGGGATTTAGATCTGGACATTGACTTCCGTAGGATATTAAATCTTTTTGTTGTTTAACCACTCTTGTGGTTGGGATTGGGATTACTGTCCTGCTGAAAGGTGAAGTTTCTCCAAAGCTTCAGTGTTTTAGCAGGCTGAAGTAGGGTCTCTTGCAGTATCTCCCTGTATTTTGCTCCATCCATTGTTCCTTCAGTTTTAACAAGATGCCCAGTCCCTGCTGATGAAAAGCCTCCCCACAGCGTGATGCTGCTACCACCAAACTTCACTGTAGAGATGGTGTTTCTTGAGGCATGGTCAGTGTTATGTTTGCGCCACACATACACATAATTGCATGGTTGGCACGTTTGTATGACTTCTCTTGTAAACTGCGTTTTGTGGAAAATATTTCACAATTTTCAATAAAAGAGGAGATGTATATAATGTATAGATGGAACTGACTTCAGTTCATGAGACATTCACTTGCTGCAGCCCACAGTCCCAGACGACCCACACTCACAGGCGGGATGTGACGTCCTTCCTGGATTTGATGTAATTGTACGGTGAAACTTAGACTAGCCTAGGCTTATTTGCATACTTGGTTAGCTTGCAATGGATTGGCAAATAGCTCACCAAATAAATAAAATAAATGTGTAATACAGTGTCATGTCTTTATTGCGTTTGCCTGCAATATGTTATTAATGTGTAATACATGTTTTTATTTCATATGTTGTGTTATGCCTGTCTTAGCCTTTTGGACAGGTCGTAAACAAGAACTGACTGGTTCTCAATTGACTGGAAAATAAAGGAAATTTTGTATTGCTGAATTTACGACGAAGGAAAATTATATTTAAACGAAAAAATGTTTTTTTTTTAAATAATGAAATAAAAACCTGAATAACAATTAATTTGCTGTATTGTATTGAAGGGAGCCTGATCTATTACATAGCCTATTGAATAGATCTTTTGACGCACACGTTCTGCAGAGGAAGGTAACTTGGGTCACAACTTTCATTACATTTTGGTTAAAAAATAAGGTAAATTGTGAATTCATATAAATTCCTAATGAGAGTTGGTTATGCCTGGAAAACCTTGTTCTTTCTTCTGTGCCTTTCAGTTATGTTGTGCAAATGAAAATTGCTTTGGGGGAAGTAAGGATTTTAATAACTGCCAGAAGATCTTTGTCCTGTCCTATAAACAGTCTCTCAAACGTCACCCTTAAAAAGCAGATCTCTGCTTGGTTCTATAGGCTGTCTGTCATACAGTGAAGATTTCTGCCATGACCTATAGGCATTCTGTATCTGTCCGATAGACTCACTGATATACATATGTCACCCCTACAGAGAAGATCTCTGCTCACAATATTCTTTTCATGAATCAATTGTAGCAGGTTTGTGTACTCTCTATCAATGTGAGAGTGAGTGAGTCAGTGTGTATGTGTATGTTTTGGTGTCTCAGTGTGTATGTGGGTCAAATTGACCTAGACAATGTGTGGGGGTATTTTTCATGTGTACTCCTGCAAAAGGTTCTCATGAACATGTTCTTGAGATATAAGCTAAGGCCATGGAGGTTCAGGTTGAAAAATACAAAAACATATCCTTGTATCCTTTTTATTTTAGTAAAACCTTTAAAAGGGTTGATTTCACCCCAACAAACAACACACAGGGGTGAAGTGGATAAGATATAAAAGTAGCCCAGGGGTAATATTTAACAAATCAAGTTGTGACCCAAGTTACCTTCCTCTGCAGAACGTATGCGTCAAGAGATCATAGGCAAGGTAACAGATCTGGCTCCCTTCAATACAATACAATCCCACTGCAAATTAATGGGTATTGAATTTTTTTTTTGTTATCATTAAAAAACTGTTTCATTTAAATACAATTTTCCTTCGTTCTCAAAGCCAAACAATCCTTTCTATATGTAAAATGTATAAATGGTAGCAATTAAAAGGCCTATTACACGTCAGTATTTTGCTATCTTTGCTATTATTTCCTTTATTTACCAGATAGGTCAATTGAGTACTGACTTTTGTCTACGACCAAAAGGCACACACAACAATACAATACAAAAATAAAAACATGACTCATTGTTTTACACATTAATAATATCGCAGGCAAACGCAATAAACCACGGTAAGCTATTTGCCAATTCATTGCAAGCTAAACAAGTACGCAAATAAGCCTACACTTGTCTAAGTTTCACCGTTCAACAAGTATGAAAATTACCCGTTTTAATCAATTTTATAAACATGATATTTGTAACGAATTGCGCCTACGGTAATCAAAGTTTCTCTGTACAATTACGTCACATCCAGAAAGGACATCACATCCCGTCTGTGAGTGCGGGCTGCAGTTGGATACTATTGGTTCGTTTGGCCCGATTTCAACCCTTAGCCCTTGGGATTCCGTTTCGAGGGGCAAGTCAAAAAGCAAAACCAAGGGCTTGGGCCAAGGAGTGTAAAATAGGCAAGACACATAGCTGACCCTTCTTTTGGCTGCACACTACTTTGAAAAGGACAATCTCTGCCTCTTCCCAAAACATAATTAATATAACTGAAATTATCAAATTAAATGTGTACATATATATATATATATCTTTGTCTTTAATTAGCTGCCTTTCAATAGTTAAAAAAAAATGTTTGCAACAAAATTGTCGTTGTAGAATATCGTCTAAGGCTAAAACTACAACATAATTCATGCAACACCCACCATGATTCATGTCATGGCTGATAGAGAAACAGTAATAACCCTACCTACTCTACCTCCATTACCTCCATTTTATCAAGATTTATAATGTCTTGCCCATGTACGCCATATATCATATTTATTAGCCCTGTGTAATGAGTGTATAATGGTACATTTTAGCAGTGGCAGTGGTTAAATGGATGTCTAATTCAGTCTGTACTTTAAATAAGGGAGATTGACAGCAATTCAGGAGCTGATCTGCAAATGGATACACTGCATTTGATGGCTGGCTGAGATTATTAATGTTACAATTCTGACATTCCTTTTTAAAATAGATATTATACTCGTAAAATGTGGAAGTTACTACTAAGTATATCATTATGGTGAGTGGCTGTGTCCAATGATGGTATGGCAATGCATTGCGTGAATTTGCATATAATATTGACTTTTTTTTTGTAGATGGTTTTTTCATTATTTAAATTATCCACTCAAACAATTAAGAGATCCTATTTATAATATCAAGATATATTGATGTTTAGAGTATTGATAAAAACTGGTGTCAGAGGACATGCCATTCAGAAGTGTAAAATGTGTTATTTCAGACAAATCACCCAGTGCTGTGCAGTACACATTTTTATGTGTTAATAGACTTTTTTGTGAAATGCATGGCTTACTCTACCACTGGACAGTAGTTTTTATTGTACTATATCAGTTTGATAAAATTGTCCGGTCTTCTATATATATGGTTATTATACTGAAAATCTATACTAAACAATGAATCAAGTCAGGATATTAATTAAAATGGCACTTTTGGACTTGGTCCGATTCTGCAGTGAAGTTGATACTTTGTTGCATTTTCGGTTCTGTTTGCGTTCACAGTAGAAAGACTGGCAAAAACGCCACAAGGTCGAGGCACAAAATCTACACTATTTTATCTCTGGATACTACGTATATTTGACGTGAAAAAGGTTACACATTTTTATGAGATAGATGTGTGGCTAACCTTTTGGCACACTACTTCTTGGTCATTGTCCCTGATTTAGGCAGGTGTTTCTTGGCGCCGTAAATGCAGAAGGATTATAACGAAAGTGAGCAATGCATAAATAACATTTCTTAAATTTTTTATTAGAAAACATGATTCACATTTCTTGTTCTTTGGCAAGTGTTTTGAGCTGCATCAGTCCGGAATGAGCGTTCATACCAGCCCAATCTAATCACTATCGAGGAAACTAAATAGAATTTGTTTAAAATAGACCAAACAGCTCAGGGTTGAAAGCGCTTCAAGAAAACGCTATCAAGAAAAGTAAAAAAAACAATTATTATTATTTATAAAGTTATAATTTTACATACAAATATGATTCATATTGGATCACAGCATCTGCATCTGCATACAGCATCTGTGAAATAGTACTAATGAACAAAGCATTTAGAGTTATTCTAGGCCATATGTAAATGCCATATGAAACTTGTTCAATCTGAGAACACTATATAGAGTAGATTTAAAAGATAATGCATTGCATGCCCAAGGACATGACCTGTATTTTAAGGACTGCTGGCATGAAGCTATCACTCCCTCCCAGCCAGCAGCGTTTCATTCCTGTGACTTTGCCCTCATTCTGCCCAAAATTAATCAAAACACATTAAAGACACACTTGATATTCACTGTCGTATTGCACTTTAGAAACCTGCGCTCAAAGTGTGACATTTATTACCACAAATGCTCTGCAGCCAAATGCACTGGCATTGAACGGATTTATGCTGCCAATACTGCTGGTATCCATCAAAGGAGAAATGGAAAGCTTCAAAATGCCATTCACTTTCAAATGACTTTCCTTTCTCAAAAGCCAGAAAAGTAATGCGAGTCGGAAAATCATTCCTAAAATGTTCCCTTTTTTATGTCACAACTCCAAACATGTTATTAGCCTGCCAGAGTGATTGACACAACAATGTACGATGATCCCAAAGGAAGGAAATTATATTTAGCAATATTAAATTACGATGCCAGTATGGACATGGAAAAATGGAAAATGGAATATTAAATTATCCTCAGGTGTTAACTAACCTTGTGACATTTGGTTGCCAAGAGAGGTCTGTGCCAGCTGCAAAGGTAATTTGACAGTCAAGTTAGCAGGCTTCATCACTATGTGCTAACATGCCACATTAATACAAAGAAAGTGATAAATTCAACTGATCAAGTCAATTGTTACTATATTTTATCTGCGTGATGGCAGCTGGAACTAAACAATATTTATACAAACCTCCGTCCAGAGGGAAGAAGGTGGAATTCACTGTGCAAAGGGTGGTAGTCCTCATTTGTGATGATGTTATACAGGGACGTTATATTACGCTGTGACTCACCTATGAGCTGCTTTACGAGCCCATTTGACAATATAATAGAGTTTCTGTTCTGCAAATATAGGTTACCAAGAAAAAAATACAATTGATTCAATAAAAGCATAACAAAATCAGGTCATCAATAAGGTCAAAACAAACAAACAAAACAAACACTGCTACCATTTTTTGCACACTGATTATTGATCTTCAAGGTTTGTGGGCCAATACAATAATGCTTGTAGACAGACCTTGAAAGAAGTGAAAGAGGAGTTAGCATCTTTAAATATACATACATTTCCCCCCGCAGTTGAAGTGGAAATTGCAGATAAAGTCTTGCCAGGAATGCTTGCTGGGTATGGGGTATGGGAATTAAGTCTGTTTATACTTCTGCGAAAAAGCACGTAAAAGTCGCTGCGTAGCTTCATAGAGAAAGGGTTTCTGGGAAAGCCGATGTGTTGACGGGAAGTCCTCCCAAATCCTAACAGCGCGTCGCGTCTTCTCAGTAGCCTATGGGTTAGTGACGTGATGCTTTTTCTTTCCAACTGCATTTTTTCTACTGGATAAGGCATCCTCAGATGGTTTGGGAGGGCAGTCCTCAGACGGCCCTGCAGCACCCGGTCACCGCAGAGGTGTTAGGTTAGTTTCAGTTCAGTTTTAGTTTCCTAGTTGGTGGTGTGGATTTCCACTACAACTTACCGGGGCGGCTGTGGCTCAGGAAGTAGAGTGGGTTGTCCGCTGATCCATGGGTTGGCAGTTCGATCCCAGCTCCTCCTGTCCATGTGTCGAAGTGTCTTTGAGCCCCGAGGTGCTCCCGATGTAGAGGCAAGCGCCTTGCATGGCAGCTCTGCCACCATGTGGCAGGTGTGAGTGTGTGAGTGAATGGGAGAATGAGAGGCAACATTGTAAAGCACTATATACATGTAGTCCATTCCAACTTGTTCAAGGATGTTTTTCTGTGTGGTTTTCTATCTTATTCACTTCTTCCATTACAGAAACTATTATACAACTATATTGCGGATTAAAGGGGTCCTATTATGCTTTTTGGGTTTTGCCCTTTCCTTTAGTATGTTATATAGCTTTTTGTGCATGTAAAAGGTTAGAAAAGTTTCAAAGCCACGCCAAAGGGAGCTACTCTCTCACAGAAAACACTGCTCCTGAGGCCTTAAAGAGACGGGAGCTAAAACGGAGCGTTTCAAACAGAGGGTGAATAGAGCTGCAGATCCAGGCAGTTTGGAAAAAATAAATTGTTTATTGAACATTAAAATGCGTAAACTTATTCTATTTGAACTCCTGAATGAACCTGAGAATTTGCATAATAGGGCCCCTTTAAGTAGTCAGTGCACAGTACAGTACCAAAAATAAATCCATTGCATGAAGTAGGCATATTTGTCCTCTCCCATGTTGTTAACAGTATCAAAAACATTACAAAGATTCGTGGTTCGTGGTTATCAGAGTACAAGTTTATAATAGTGTAGCCCAAATTTAGGTGAACGACAACTGTAAAGGCAGTGCATTTTCAAAGTATCTGTAGCAAACAATCCATTATTCCTCTCACTATAAAGAAGTTGGCCATAGGAGGTTTTTGCTTTTTAAGACTGCGGTGTGCAACAGGAACAACTCGGTAAAATGTAAAATCTTTTTTCAACACTAACTTTAAGAAATTTTCAGTATGTCTAAAATCTATAATTTTTTATGCTTAAACATTTACTAAATATCATAAAATCTGAAGATTTGAATTCACTCGTTTTAAAAAACGTGAACATGACATTGTCCTGAGTGAAAAATGGTTGCTATGGCAGTAAGGAGAGGACCATGGTGTTGTTTGCTTTTCCACTTTAACATTAATCATATTTGATATGAGTCCCTTGATGCAGTTTACCACAGTGCTTTGTGTTTTGTAACAGGGATAGTTTTGGAATTCATCATTGTACACTGTAAATGTGTATATAGAATGGTAATTATCTGAGGTAGGAGAGAAACACATTGTCTCTTTTTTGTTTACTAGGCATTGCTGGGTGTGGTATATTAACTGCTAAACATATATCTTTTTGTAATCAAGCATGTGCACTTCATAAGTTATGAAGGTAATTAAGTTATTATACCATTTTTATAATTACATTTAGTTAAATGGAGTAAACACAAATGGCAGAGAATGTGTGATTCTAATGCCGAGCACAACTGTTTTTTACAAGCATTTAAAAAAATAAAACAATGTGTACAAGGTGCACTATTTTGGTCAATGTGACATTTTGCTTTAAAAAATTGTAAAACAAAAAAATCGATGACATTCAACATTAATAGTTAAGAAGACAAAATACGTGTTGGAGATCTCAAAGAGGTACAACGTCTAACTGCCTCCCTCAGCTCTTTATCACCAAACATAGGTAATATTGACCAAATTAGGTATTTCAAGGTTAACATTAAAGTTGGAAGGGCAAGTTTGAAAACATTAATATTTTATATAAATATTAAATATATTTATATATATATAAATTGTCATATGGTGTGACATATGGTTATTGTTTATAAAGTAAAAATGGGGTATACTTTTCTGAACTAACTCACTTCATCTTAATAGTTTATCATTTGTTTCTTAAAATTCAGCATTTCTATTTGATATTATTTTTCTTAATCATCGCGCAAAGTAAGACATCTGTCCTCAATCTTTCAATATATTTTCGGTAAATTTTGACACACCCTGTTATAAATCTAACAAATTGCTTGTGACTCTTGCTGATACTATTTTTCATGTGTTCCATTGAGATTTTTATAATTTAGTACAACATTAATAAGTACAGTTTCACTTGTCTGGTAAGTATTGTTTACAGTCAAGTCTGCTGAATATTAACTACTGGTGAGTGTTGATTATTTACGTATAACTACAGGTAAATAAATCAGTTATATCAACAAGGTGGATGAACAGTGAGGTTATTTCTGCTTTCAAAAACATTCATTTAAAACATCAATTTAATACAGGGCATAAGATCATTCTAGTAAATGTGTTGTTTAACTCAAATTAATAAATATACATTCCATGCAAAAATTAAAAAGGCTACATTAAAATTTTCAATAGACACAGGATAATGATATCCATTATGCCATTCTCCAAGATGAGCACTTCAAAATCCAATATTTTAGAATGGATGGGTTGAGAGTAGATATGTCATTGGGGTTTTCAAGTGGGCACCCCCCATCCCGGATGTTTCATTAATTTGAGCCCACGACACCTCCAGAAGGCTTAACGGTGAGCAATGACGTCTCAGAGCCACCCCCCTCTATATCCGCTCTCGGCATGTCCAGATATTAAAAAAAAGTTGTTTATTAAGCTGATATATCCCTGTACCTATCCCTATTCCTGCAGGTGCGTTCTGCCAACTCTGCAGGGATCCTTACCACCAGAAAAGAAGATAATCTTTCCCTACTCTGTTCATGCAGGCTTGATAAATGACGCTCTACAGGAAAAATTTACCTTTTATTCATTTGTCCTGAGATTAAACCACTTTTTATAGTTTTTCAACATGATGTTCTTTAGTTTTATAGATTCCTTCCTTTTCAGCCACAGCCACTGCTTTGCTATCTATGACACAGCTTTTATGGTCTGGCACAATTCTTTGCTGCAGATCCCTAACTCCTTAAGTAGTTTGGTTGTTGATGTTGCCCACGACACCTCCAGAAGGCTTAACGGTGAGCAATGACGTCTCAGAGCCACCCCCCTCTATATCCGCTCTCGGTATGTCCAGATATTTAAAAAAGTTGTTTATTAAGCTGAGAGATATCCCTTTACCTATCCTTATTCCCTATTCCTGCAGGCGCTTTCTGCCAACTCTGCAGGGATAGTTACCACCTGCAGGAAAGACTTACCTTTTATACATTTGCCCTGAGATTAAACCACTTTTTATGGTTTTTCAACATGATGTTCTTTACTTTTGTGCCCATATAGGATCCTTCCTTTTCAGCCACAGCCACTGGCTACTTCTTTCTGCTATATCTGATATAGCTTTTAAGGTCTGGCGCAATTCTTTGCAGCAGATCCCTAAGTCCTCAAGTAGTTTGGTTGTTGATATTGCCACAAATCCACGGCATCAAACTTCCACAGGTCACACCTTTGTTATCCAACCTCGCTGCTAGTTTTGCCTCAGCTGCTAATTTGCTATGCGGAGTTTCTTTCCTTCTTATGCCTCGTCAATTGCTTCTTCCCACGGGACTGTTAGCTCTATAAAATAATCAATATGCTGTGTGTTGGACCAGCGTAATATGTCTGGTCTTAAGTTGGTTTGTAAGAGTTCTTGGCACAGAGGACTCGGCACGCAGAGTTATTCTTTGGGATTAACCCTTTTATTATGCACAACCCCAGCCAGAACTTTCCGCTCCAGCTCTATTGTTACTGTCGGGCAGCGTCCAGTTCTCCTCCCTCTCCACCAGTCTGTCGCCTGCTGTGGGAGCCAGTTGTGCAGCCTTCCGGTGGGTCAGAGATCTCCCTACTAAAACAGACAGACATCATTTTATAGCAGCCCTCTGACTAATCACCAGATTGAACACACCTGTTTGCACTCTGGTGCCCCGTCAGAGGTTGCTACATCACCACCACAGCTCTCCAGCGCCCTCTACTGGGCGGATGTCCGCACAACCCTCACATGGTTGTTGCAATCTCTGATGGGACTCTCAGCTGTTGGCCAACATCAGCAAGCATTTTCCAATCACATGCTCTCCTCAGCTGTCCTGAGCTTTGTTTAGGCCTATAACTCTTCCTTCCCGGACTCCCTCCTTGACAAAGCAAATGTGGAACATGTCGCCCTCAGCTCCAATGGGCAGGGCATTAACTGTTGAGCGCCTATGTTCTGTTGCTTCCGCCAAGCATTTTAGTACTTGATTGTGGCGCCAGGTATATCTTCCTTAAGGTTCCTCGTCTTGCACCCAGACATTATGTGTTTGAGATAAGCCGTCCCCCCACAGAGGGGGCATGTTGGTTCCTCACCTACCCATTGGCTACGATTTGTAAAGCGAGGAGGAAAATATAGCCGGAATTCCGGACAAATCAGGAAAAATCGAAGAATAAATTGTTAGCTCATAAGAATACTTATTCTGTGTGTAGGAAAATAAAGTTCATATCATATGGTGTGACAAATTGATCATATGAAGTCACAAGCAAAACCTGTCATACCATATGATATAGTGTCACACCAAATGAGGTTTCACTTAGCACAATATTGGGCCTTGTGGTTATACACTAGCATCCTAATAGCATACCCATTGCAACATAGATATAAAAGTCATAATGATAAAAATTGTAATTTATGTTTGGCATATTTATTAAAAAAGTGTCACACTAAAAGACATTGGGAAAGGGCACTGAAGTTAGTGTGCCAAAAAGATATGATCTGTTGAAAGAAATACAATAGTCAACTCACCATTCCTAGCCATTCCATGTGCTTCTGAAATGTTTTCTGTACATCCTGATTAAATAAGGTCCCATCTTTCCCAACAATGTCCCGTTTAAATATCACAATATAGTGTCACACCATATGATACCCATTTCTGGGACAAAATCTTTTTAATCAGAGCTGACTCAAAATATTATGCCTGGACTTGAAAAGAGCAGACTCACAAATAGACACCTTTGGGAGAGTTGCATTTCTTTTTAAAAAAGGGGACCGGAGGGTGTGCTCCAATTATCGGGGTATCACACTTCTCTGCCTACCTGGGAAAGCTTATGCCAGGGTGTTGGAAACAAGACTCCGACCGATTGTCGAACCTCGGATCCAGGAGGAGCAATGCGGATTCCGTCCTGGTCGTGGAACAGTGGACCAACTCTTTACCCTTGCGGGACTGTTTGGGGGGGCATGGGAGTTTGCCCATCCAGTCTACATGTGTTTTGTGGACTTGGAGAAGGAAGGCTGAAATGTGTTTCCTCCGTAGGGTGGCTGGGCTCAGCCTTAGGGATAGGGTAAAGAGCTCGGTCATCCGGAGGGAGCTCGGAGTAGAGCTGCTGCTCCTTCGCGTCGAAAGGAGCCAGATGAGGTGGTACGGGCATCTGATCAGGATGCCTCCTGGGCGCCTCCCGTTGGAGGTTTTCCGGGCACGCCCTACTGGTAGGAGACCCCGGGGTAGACCCAGAACACGCTGGCGGGATTATATATCTCGTCTGGCCTGGGAACGCCTCGGGATCCTCCAGGAGGATCTGGAAAATGTTGCTGGGGATAGGGACGGCTGGAATTCCCTGCTGAGCCTGCTGCCACCGCGACCCGGCCCCGGATAAGCGGCGGAAAATGGATGGATGGATGGATGGATACCTTTGTGAGATTTCTTTATCAAAAGGCTACGATAAGATTTCTATTACACAAGACAACGTGGCTTATGTCCCAAGCTCCAGAGATGATTACTCCCTTTAGAGTCAGGGAGCAAGGAAGTGGCTTATTGTATAGTGTAGTTCCAGTGGAAGGAGGAACAGAGGCTGTGGTGCATTTCAATGATGAGCCTTCAGCGTCCAACACATTGGGAGATCCTGTAGAGAAGCAGTGATTGAGGGGCCCTATAACGGTCCCCTCAGGAGCCTGTTTGGGGCCAGACTGCAATCAGGGGGACGTCTGGGCCGAGTATGGAGGCCGCCGACTTGGACCCATGACTACCAGATGTCTCTGGGGTAACTCGGGGACGAGTTATTTTTGTCAAGATGGGGGAAAGTGAAATGATTGTCGATTCCTGCATTGGAAATTCTAGGCACAGACGAATTGTTAACAGGGCACACCTGCTAGTTGGACTCAATCAGACTCTATAACGGTTTTAAAGCAGAGTCGGAAGAGAAGCAAGAGGTGAGACAGGTGAGCGTAGGTTCTGTTGCAGAAACTAAGGTACGGGATTTAGCACTCGTCCGGCGGGGAGGATGCTGTTTGTTAACATTCAGGCTCACCGGCAGCAAAGATAGACAGGTAGCTGTGGGGGGATTGTAGCAAGGTAGAGTGGGGCTGTAATTAGGAGTGCGCCTTGCTACCTGTCTAAATTTGGGAGCGCTCGGCTTGTTGCCTTCGCTCCATTGGCACCAACTCCGACAGACAGTTTTCCCAATCGGAGCTCCTGCAAATACACTACGGAGCGACGTCAGATGGTGCACTAAAGCCTAGTCCTAGGGGGAGGGTGTGTCTTAGTATATGTAACTTTTTAGTGGCTTTTTAGGTATACAGCGCATTTAGAGGGAGGTTCCAGTAGAGAGGAGTTTGTCTTGGGGAGCAGGTGCCACATTCGTTCGCTGCGAGAGGTCCTAGTGTTAATTTAATGTCTGAGGCTAGTTCTCCTTGTGTGGGTTAGTCATTGCATGCTGTTTGCACTGCTGCTTTGCAGGTTTTATTAGAGACCCTGAGTTGGTGAGTATTTTAAGGTATTACCTCTACAATTGCTCAGGCCTGTAGCTGTTGTGCTGTGTGTTGAATGCCCAAATAGTAGCATTCTGTTTCCCTCCCTGTCCTGGGAGGACCTGCCATCTGCTATCAATCCTAATCTGTGTTGCCTATAAATTAATAAAGTATGTGTTTTACTATAAATCTGTTGTGGTGTGTTTGTTCTCAGTAGTCTGACTCTAGACCAGATTGGTTTTGCCCACATATAAGTCTTTTACACTATTAAACAGATAGCCAGGCTATATGCACATTGAAGCTTTACATTAAAACAGTGGGCAGATTTGAAACAATTGGCATGGCAACCTATTAGATTTTAAATAAGTAATTTCATAACTTACCATTGATAATTGTACTTGAAAACAAAGTCCATCCAACCTTTCGTTAAAATTGAATCTGGAGACTGGCAGGGATAACAGTGTCCTCCTCATTAGCAATGTAACTCGCTTTCACGATAAACTAACTAACTAGCTAGCTAGCTAGTTTATCGGCAGTTTTTTGTCTGTGAGCTCTTGATTTGTTTTAATCTTTAATTTTGTGCCCACAGAGCAGGTGGAACATGCCACAAAGTTAGCGATAACAAAGCCCACCCATTTAGAGGTAATCTGATTGGCCAACTTTACTGTGAATTTAAATTAGTCTCTCATTTAATTTCTTGGCTCTCTGTGCATTTTCAGATTTGGGGTAGGGATGGGCAATACCACAGATTTTGTTTTCAATCCGATACCAAGCGATATTATGTCAAGTGTCCTGTTACCGATACTTTTGAAGGTCTTCTTGTGTACATAAAAAGGGGGCTATCTGTGAATTGGTAAATGCGGGCATAAAAATATATTTGAGTCATTACATCAATTTTAAATAAACTTCCAAAATGATTTCTTTTGTTTTCTGTTTAACAGCAGCAATGGTGTAACTTGTTATATTGTTAAATTTTCCAGAAATGTTAAGTTCAACTACTAGCTTTTTAACGCAAACATTTACACTTAACATCTGGTTTACCAAATATCCTTAAGTGAACGCTGAACCACAAATAATACTTTTAACTTTGGTTTTGTCTGCCTGTTAGAAAGGCCATATAACGACAACAGCACAGCTGTCTCGTAGTTGCATGACCGGCTGACTGCAAAGTGCTGGACATAACACATGGAGGGGCGAGACAGGAAGGAGAAGTAGTTCCTATGATTTTATACTACAACTATTTTTTCATTTTAGCAGATTATAAAAAAATTGCTGGTTAAAGCAAACACTTGGTATCGATAATTTTACGTTAGGATCGATTCTCAAAAATAAACTTTGATTAAGATTGATAGGATCGATACTTCAGAATCGATCCGCCCATCCCTAATTTGGGTGTTTACCCTCATTAGCCCCGCCCTTTCAAAACCTGCCTTCAAATAAATGTCCCACAACTGATGGGAGTTAGATCATTACACAAAGACAGAGACTCGTATTCATTGGACTTTTAATTTGAATTACAAATACCTTTTTCAAAATCTAACTATTGCAAATTCTTAATGTGATTTGAGCATGATTTCGTGGGCCCTATCGAAGACTGCCTTAGAGGGAAGGGTCACCGCAAATTAGTACAAAGTTGTTCTGAGTGATCACCTTTATCGTTTGATGATTGCATTTCTATCCTGATGGGAGTGGTCTCTTCCAAGATAACATTGCCCCCATCCATAGGGCACGAGGGGTCATTGAATAGTTTGAGTATGAAAATTATGTGAATTATTTGCTATGGCCTTCGCAGTCACCAGATCTCAACCCAGTTTAACACCTACACTCTTAAAAATAATGGTGCAGAGGTTCTTGGCAGAGTACTATGGTTCCATGAAGAACCCATTCCCAATAAAGAACCATCTTTGTCCTGGGGCCCAGTAAAGTCAGAGTTTGGGTTTACACGACCCACCACAACTCCGACCCCCCCCCTCCCAACAAAAAACACCCCCCAACACCACCATCCACGCCCCAGTAGGGGTGATAGATATTCTGCATATTATTGTTTGTCTATTAATTATGAGTCTTAAGTATTATTTATATGTAATTTATGAATACAGGCCATTTAGACCTGCTCCATATAAAATGAGATATTACTTTGTTATGATATTGCGCTATATAAACAAAATAAAATTTTATTGAAAGCTTCAACAGAAGTGATTTGGCTGAACATAAAATTACTGCCAACAATACCAACACCAAATAAATATAAACTGATTCTTATGAACACTCCCAACACAAATGTTTTTTTTTTTTTTTTTTTTGTTTTGTGCAACACTGCCCCAACTTAAAACTTTCAACACATGGGGGGCTAAATGAACTGCTAACGGTGGAACACTGCCCCAACTTAAAACTGTTCAACACATGTTTAAACTAATATATATATTTATTTATTTTTACGTTAATGACCCATTCCATCCCGCGCTTTTTTAATTTGAATTTCTAATGAGATGGGTGCGCCTGCTTTCTTGCAACTAATTGATCGAAACGAGGAACACATGGTGACAATGCCACTCGAAGTGTGTTTTCAGAGACAAGCCTATTCCAATATTTTGTCTTTGTTGCTGTGATATGAGAAAATGCTGTTTCGCACAGATAGGTGGAATGGAAGGGCAAAATGGTTTTGACTGCCATCTCACTTAGATGGGGATATTCCTCAAAGCATGAGAGCCAGAATTCTGACAGTGAAAGCCGACCGAATCTTGAGTGTAGACCTGCATCGCACGAGAGTTCCAAAAGTGTGTCCTGCGTAACGGGTGAAAGATCACTTAACTCTGGATTGGCAAACGGATCTCGTACCCATTGCTTCTCTGAGAGATGGGATTTTGAAGGGAAGTACAACTGGAAATGACCCAGTGTTTCGTTAAGATGGTTAACGATAACTTGTGACACTGGTCGTCCCAGATGCACGCCCTCATCGGAAAGCGAAGACAGACAGTGGAACATGTCGTACACACCCTTACTAACTCTGTTTGCCCAGACAGAGAGCTTCTTTTTGAAGGCCATGATTTTGTCATTTGCCTGGAAAATGTCACACGCTCTGCCCTGGATCGACAGGTTTAGTTGGTTAAAGTGGTCGAATATGTCAGACAGATAAGCGAGCTTTATAACCCAGGCCTGATCCTGCAGATGTGTGGCAAGACTGGACTGTTTGCGAGTCAAGAATGCCTCAATCTCATCTCTCAGCTCATAGACCCTGCTCACCACCTTACCCCGTGACAGCCAACGAACGTCAGAGTGAAAGAGCAAGTGAGTATGTTCAGCACCCATCTCGTCACACAAGGCAGCGAATATTCGGGAATTTGATGCGTTGGCTTTAATTAAATTCACTATACGGACCACTTGGTTCAGAACTTCATGCAATTCTGTGGACAAACGTTTGGAGGCAAGCACCTCTCGATGGATTACACAGTGTGTTGCCTGAACTGATGGACATACTGTTTTTATCCTAGCTACAATGCCTGTGTGCCTACCAGTCATCGCTGCAGTCCCATCCGTACAGACCCCGACACAACGCTCCCACAGCAACCCGTGCCCTGCAATGTACTTGTCAAGCACGCGAAATATTTCCCCAGCAGTTGTGTTAAGAGGCAACTCTTTACAACACAAGAAATCCTCTTTGAACTGTCCTTCGTGAGCATACCTGATGTACACCAGAAGCATGGCTGCATTTGAAATATCAGTGCTCTCATCTAACTGAATTGCAAACCAGTTTGACTTTTTTGCTCTCTCTATGATTTGCGCTTCAATGTCAGCTGCCATGTCCGCAATTCTGAGGCAGACTGTGTCATTTGACAGAGGGATTTCCTTCACCTTTGCAGCAGCAGCCGGACCCAACACCTCAGAGCAAGCACTGACTAGCGAGGGCATAATTAGCCTTTCTCCCATCGTGAATGGAGCCTGACATTTTGAAATGTGGTGTGAAATTATGTACGATGCTTTTGCAAGTTTTTCGTTTTCTGTTAAATTGTTTTTTAGGTAATTTACAGTAGTTTGATTCGCCAATTCTGTCCTTTTCCTGATAAAGAATTCCTCTGATTTGTCTTTAAGATGTGCATGTTTAGTCTCCAAATGTCGGCGCAATTTCGAAGGTTTCATAGCCTCGTTGCTAAGCATGGTTTGGCAAATGACACAGCTTTGAGGGGAAGCTGTCGCTGGAAATGAAACCAAATTTAATGTAAGAGTTGTCATAATTACGGATAAAAGGACGAAATTTTTTCGCTTCTGGTTCAGAAGTTATATTAGCATCGCTGGATGCTGGTTGTTTACTGAAAAAGGAATCTAAACTAGCTTGTTTGGAGCATGCCATGACTAGCTTGCGGTTCAGGTAGCGTGCAATTGAATGGATTCTGAAATGAGCTGTTTGTTACTTGTAAACAAATAAAACATCCATAAAAACGTTTTACAGTTAGTTAAAGTAATTTATTTAAGCTTAAAACAAAAGGGAACAATTCAACAAAACACAATGGCGAAAAATAAATGGTCAGTGATTGGTAGTTGGGCACAATGACTGTCATGCGCAGTTCACTTCTGTGACTCGTTTGCTGTTGACAGTGCTGACTTGAGTATTCATTGTTATTATAAAACGGCAATATACAGCCATCTGCAATCACAATATAAAGACAAACAACTGTAACATATCTGGGTGGTAGATGTAAAAGGGTGGAAATGGTTTATTTGTAATTAAGACTTTTAGAAGCGAATGGTAGGTGGATTGTTCGAAGTGCGCAAAACTTTCAAAGCAACGCACGCAGAAATGGCGTCCATGTAGCCATGGAAACTTGCTCTCCCCCTCACTCCTGCCTGGATGCCTAAACTGGCTAGCAATCACAATCGTAGTGCACACACAGTATTTAGAGGAGAGACCGCCGCCTTCACGAGTTTTCTCAACTCCCAGTGCCTCCTCTCCATTCATTCCCTATGTAAATAGTTCAACTTTTGCTTAAGCGCGGTGCTCGTTAATGTCACTTTTTTTAGAGACTCTAAACATATTTTGACTCGTGCTCTGCGGACCGGCAGTTACCTCGTCGCGGACTGACGCCGGTCCGCGGACCAGGTTTTGAGAAACGCTGTGAAAGACTAACCTACACACTGTAAAAATCTATGTTCTTAACACACAACACGTTACATATGCTCAGTGACACAATGCGGTTTTGATCCTAACATGTAGAAATCAAGCTTTTCATTGACAGTTAAGTCAGCTCCAAACATTTAAATTGCCACACAACATTTTTTATTTTATTTTATAGATTTATATTTAAATCTATACAATATGAATTGACCATATGAATTTGGCCAACATTAAACTTTTTTAAAAACAATTTTAATAAAACAAGTTAAAACGCCTAACTATATTCAGCCAATCACGCTGTCCCACAGAGATATTTCAAGTCACACTCATTTAAATTTCATCCTTTTCTACTGTGATTGCCAAAGAAAGCCAAAGAATAATATATGCCACAACTCAGCTGTAATGGTAAGCATCTAAATATTATAACGTTAATGATTAACCTTTACGGCAAAGTAACGTCAATTGTATAATAAGGATCAGTATACTGTATAATTGCGCACTTGTTGAAGTTAGTCATTCTCATTGTCTGGTTGTTCGGACCCCAAGATTTCCTGCCTTGTAAATAACAATAAGCTAAATAGCTGATTAGTTGGAATGGCATTCAATTTGCTAGCTAACATTACTCCATTTTGTTTTTGTTGGTTAGCTAGCAAGTTCACGTCACTACAGCCAAGACAGCAAAAGATGATGAGCCAAAGTTACGTGAATGTTGCCCTTTCTGGAAAAAAAACTTGTAACCAGCATTAGCTATTGGTATCTGTAGCATGCTAACGCTAACATAGCGTTAGCGATCGGTATGCATGGTAACGTTAAAGTAACTTCACCAGTTGACTAGAATAGATTTCATTCGAGAATCGACTCTTTCCATAATGATAGGCCCCCTTCATGTTCCCATTTAACTGCTATTTTGGCGCTATTAAGGGAAAAAAAAGAAACAAGCGATAACAGCAGTAGCCTACATATTGTAGGTTATTTTTTTATTGCAAAGAATATGCTGGCTAGAACCTGTCCCGTCAATATTTTCGCGCCTAATAACAGTATCTAGTTATGACCAGTTTGTAGTTTTAGTAAGTGCCTAGCACAATTAGCTGAAAATGGCCAGGTGCTACCATTGCTGTATCGAAAAAAGATGCCTCGTCTCTTAATTTGCCGATTTCACTTAATTTAATGGACATGTGCCTCTGGAAGCGCCAACTCCATACTCAGCTGAACTATCGGCAGCTGTTTTTGTGATGTTTTGCAGTGTGGCTCCGCCACTTTAAATTCCTTCTGCCACACAGTTGGCCTCACATTTTCAAGTAAAAGTGATCATACAAATGCAGTCAAACAACTTTTGTTTTGTTTTATTATTATTATTATTATTATTATTATTATTATTATTATGCCTACCTGTATTTAAAGTCTATACTGGCAGTCCCGTCCTTTGCCTTCTCTCTTGCTGTGTTAATTAGAGCAAGCCAAGCTAAATTTTTCGTGGCGCAAAACAGCGCTTGGTAATTGTGCACTGTCAAAGCAGCACTGGCCAGAAAGGAAACAATAGCACAGCCAACGCAGAGCAGTTTTACCGCTGATCATGTTGGGGCTCTGCGTTCTGCCAGAAAAGAGAATTTGGTGAACAAGGCCCCTTAGATGGTTTAAACTGTTTCTGGGTCATGGTCTACAGAAAGTTAATGTTGCCCATAATAAAAAAAAAAAAGTGAAAATCCCACAATATTTTAAGTGTTAATTTGTAGATGCATGTTCACAGACCTCAAGGCAATTTTAAACTGGGCAACATGTATCATGTCTTGGTTGCCCAATCGGACCTCTTTTGCTATTAAAAAGTGATGGCTTCATTAGATATTATCAGGTCTATATGTATAATAAATTAGTGTTTTTTTATTTTTCAACACACTTAATTTATTGTAGGTACACAGTTTACCTTTGAAACATATAAGCATTTCCCATCAGACTACTTCTTAAATTTGACAAAATAGTCTGAATAATTTTTTCACTATAGTGGAGTAAGCTATTTCACTCCTTATGTAGGTGTATTTTCATGTTTCTGCTTTATTCCCTTTAGAAATGGCAAATCTGTGGACTGTAGAGGACGTGAGCAAGTGGTTGCATAAACATGAGATGAAGGATTGGCAACCAGCCTTTTTAGGTGAGGGAATTTAAATGTCAACATTTCGGTGCCCTTGTACCTTAAAAAAGCCATCGCATTTGAAACTTCTTAAACACCTGCAGCATCTTTCATGAAAGTGAAAAAGGCTTTTTTGTCTTCATTAGAAGACTGTCCACGTAGTTATTCATCAGTGAAAGCTTTACAAAACCATATTAAAAAAAAACATGGAGAGAATCTTTGCCATCAAGAAAATATTCTAGAAGATGCTAAAGAATCAATTTCCCTGGCTGACAATGAGGAGTCGAAGGAACGGATCATGAACTTGTTAAAAAACTAACTGAAGCAGTTCAGAAGAAATTGGCATTGTTTTCTCTCAGGCTACAAGAGCAACATGTGTTGCAAAGAACTGTACAAACTTTGGTTATAAATGAACTGGAGGCACTATTTAACCTTTTCCATGACAATTACGTACTATTCTTCACAAAGTCCCTTCAGAGTTTAAATGTAGACCTTCATAATCCACAGCTTTCATTTCTGAGGGAGACCTACTTGCTTGAACATCGTTTTAGTGCAGTTAGCAGTACATATCAACTGGACAGATACTGTGTTGAAAAACTTAATTTAATTGAACCTGTTGAATATCTCTTGGGAGTGGATTCGAGTGGGGAAAAAAGATACATTCCAGTATATTCCTTTAAGTGTTTTGAAGCTAGTTTGTCAGGATCAAACTACACAGGGATATATCTTTAACCTGTTTCACCACAGGGGGTTTTTAAGCAAAATCCCGCCCATTTACACTGTTTTTACTACAGCCCTTTATCTCAAAATGTATACCTTTTACAAACATGGTTAATGGCTTCAAATTAAAAGGTCACTTGTACCATTTTGTATCTGAGTTGAATTTTATTTAAGGTTGAGTTGTCAAGCATAGGTTACACAAATGCCACAAAACAAATACAGAAAAAAACTAAAAACGCATATAATTATTTTAGTTGCAAAGCCACATAAGGTGTGCATATGTGAATATTGATTTAAATACACTCTCAGTTGGTGCTACATCTTGATGGCTACCTGCACACAAAAAATGAAGCTGATATATAAATGCTATCTCATTTTATGAGTTTTTTTCTATAGAATGGTATAGGCGTCCCTTTATGTATCCAAAAGGGGACCCAATGTGCCCAAATCTATCAAAATCTTACCTTCTCCAAATTCTTCCATTTCACTCAAATAACTTATTGCAGTACAAGTATTTGTCATAAATGACTTTTTTCAATATAATAATGTAAAAAATTCATTCATTTGCATACCTTAATTATGAATGGTACCCAAGAACCCAAACACCTATCCATGGCCCTGCGATTTGTGATACACCTACTCTAATCCTCTTTACCAAATCCTCTTTTTCAGCAATAATAGTGCTCTACTATCTATCATTTAACAGCTTGTTTGAAATTCAGAAAGGTAATTATTTTTCTATTTTTTTATTTGGCCTTGGATAGGCGCTGCTGTGGGGGACCCTGTGTTCAAACCTGCAGTGACAGTGTTGGGTGATGAGCCACGGCCGCTGCTGGTTTTACCTGTTAGAAAAAAGAGAAAAATCTATTACTGATAATGATACCTCCAAACATCGAACATCATTTGTAATACACGTATACTTTACCAGTGCCCCGTTAGCCAGCATAATTACAGTTTGATACAAACAATGCAAAACCGTTGATAGCTAAACCCTACCCACTATCTACACTACAGTTTGATTGAAATTCTGTAATTAGGCTGTTTCCACCTCCTACGACATGGACGAGGGGTTGGACTTTAGGAGGCAAAAACTATTTACAAAAATAGTGAACAGTTCCAAACATGAACAATGAACGTGGAACAAAAAACAACTACATAAAAACAGTTCCTGGTCTCTTCTCACTATCTCTCTCCTCTCCTCTTCCTCTCATCATGCCAGACTTTGAAACAGTTCCTGTCAGGCACCAAACAAAGTGGTACGAGGCACTTCTGACACGTCCAGATGGTCTTGTAGGTCTTGCACTGCCTGCAGTACCTCCTTCCCTGTCTGACATTTCCTGACCCGTCCACTTCTGCAGTCTCTGTAATAGTGACTGGCCCACACTGTACCTCCTCATCCTCTTCCGCCTCTGCTGCTGATGGTACGGCAGCTGGTACTAGTACTGGTTCTGCTGCTGGTTCTGCCGCTGGTACTGCGTCCTGGACACCACAGTCCGCTAGCTGTCCACACAACAGCTCCCGGTACAGCCTCTGGGTGAGATGTTTCTCCTGCCTGGCCATGGCCCTCTCCTTGTACAGGAGGAAGCTGTTGACAACGGCGATGTCAACGAAGTGGAGGAACAGCTTCTTGTACCACTTCAGTGTCTTCCGGGAGACGGTGTAGTACTTAATTAGAGCGTCGGAGAGGTCCACCCCACCCATGTGCTCATTGTAGGCCTTCACCGGATGGGGGATGGGAATGCGACGAGTGGTCCAGGTGCCATCGTGGTTCCGAACTCGTCGCTGGACACTCTGGTTAGAGAAGACCTTGTGGATGGTTGAACACATGGTGACCTCTCTGGTGTCCTTCCACTTCACAAAGAGTAGTGGCCCCTCTCTGATCCACCGGATGGCTCCGCGGTCGGCTCCCTTTGGCATGGCGTTCTCCTTACTACGGGGGAACCCCAGGCGGTTCTCCCGCATGGTGCCACATGCCCCATAGTGCAGCTCGTGCAATCTCCTGAAGAGGGGTGCACTGGTGTAGAAGTTGTCTACATACAGGTGGTAGCCAGTGCCAAGATGTGACATCTTCAGGAGATTCATAACGGCATCGAAGGACAGACCTTTCCCAGAGGCCAGGTTATCCTTCCCCTGGTAGACGCTGAAGTCGCAGGTGTAGCCATTCCGGGAGTCAGCGAGTACAAAAAGCTTGAATCCCCACTTTGTGGGTTTGCCCTTTATATACTGCTTCAGGCCAATTCGGGCCTTAGTGGCTACCATGCGCTCGTCAATAGAGATATTCTGGTAGGGATGGTAAAATGCCTGACAGGCCAGGAGAAGCTGGAGCATGAGTGGCTTCAGACGGAACAGGCGGTCATAGCCCACCGTGCCCTTCTTCCTGTCATTCTCCTTATCTTCATCAGGGTCACTCATGTGCAGGTTCCAGGTGATCGCCTCGAACCTGTTTCCTGACATGACAGAACGAGGGAAGGGGAAGCTGTACAGACGGCTGGTACTCCAGTATACCCTGACAGGTGCCCCCTTAATGAGGCCCATGAAGAGGACGACTGCCAGATAACGATATAGCTCGTCCACAGTGACAGGGACCCAGCGGACTTTGCTCCCCTCAGCATGCCGCCTCTCTGCGTTGATGTTGGTGTTCCTGCAGAGAGTTTCCATTACTGGCCTACTGAAATACAGCTGAAAAAGTTCCAGCGGTACATAATCAGCCATTGAGTCCAGCTGGGGTCCTGGTTCCCTAGCTGGACGGAAACTGGGGACTGTAGGCTCTGTGTCAGGCTCAGTGACATTCCTCCACCTTTCCTCTGCTACACTGACTGGCACAGGGGCCTTTCTTTTAGCACCCCTTCCACGCCCTCGTCCTCGTCCTCGCCGTTGACCTTGACCTCCACGTCTGCCACCGTAGGAAGGATCAGGGCTGCTGGGGGGTGTAGGGCTATGACTATCCCCATCCGGGGAGTCAAGGATGGGCTTAGTGCTGGTGCAGTCCATGGGGTAATGGCTGCTAGGTGCTGCAGTGCTGGTGGTAGGGGAAGGAGAGGCTGCTTGCCTACTCCTTTTTAACTCATTTTCCCCCTCAGAATGGTTCTCCCTGGTTTCAGTAAAAAATCTGGATAATTAATTCTTGAGTATAAAACAAAATGTTATAATTTATCCCTACTGGTTTTCATAAAATGTACTACATTTTTTACCATGAGGTCAATTTGACCTAGCAATTTAAACCTCAAGGAAATTATTGTAACTTAAACTGTAACCAAATTACTTTGTAAAAAATGCTGACTACCAACAGATAACTTTAATTACCCCCCCCCCCCCCCCCCCCCGGAAATGTTTTACAAATAATTTCATGCAGTC
Source organism: Galaxias olidus (assembly GCA_026901105.3). Classification (NCBI taxonomy): domain Eukaryota; kingdom Metazoa; phylum Chordata; class Actinopteri; order Galaxiiformes; family Galaxiidae; genus Galaxias; species Galaxias olidus. Next base: position 241,318 of record JAPMUY010004180.1, read on the forward strand.
CTCCTATCATGCTTTCGGGCCCTAACCTAACAACTATGGCTGCAGTAGTGTGCAGCCACTCATGCTAACGCATGCTAACTCACAACTCGTGGAAGAAGTAACTTACATCATGTCCATGACAGCGCACATCCCCTCGGAGTACGCCTCTTCCACGAGGGAATCTACGCTGTCAGGCGCAGAACTTTTCCCCTCATCTCCGGAGTTGTCCTGCTCATGAAGATGGTCAAACAACTCTAGCAATTCTTTGTCAGACATGGGTCTTCGATATGCCATGATGTCACTGCCACTGACATTAGCAGCAATGGTGAAATAACAAAAACGTGGACGTGATAGCGAATCTATCCCACAAAGTTGCAATTTTTTAAATAAATGTAGGATCGTCTTAAGCAATAGAGAAGGGTTAGACTACTTCTAGCCGAGTGCTATACGTATCCACGCAAAATCCGACGATCCCGATGTACAGTCGTCATGCGCAATAGATAGGCGCTCCTGCAATCTACCATACGTAGTATTACGCACTTGCGAAAGAGCTGGCTACGCACTAAAGAAGCGCTCCCATCAGAAGTAAAACTACAGACACATTATACCTCGTTGGAAAGGTGAAATAACGTAGTTGTGGACTACAGTGACGTCTCAAATAATCGACCGATCTAGCTCTCCTCCAAAAACAAATACGCACAGGTCAAAATAGTGAAATTAAGCGGTTAGCATGTGGCTAGCAATATGTAAACAGCGACAACTCAGGTCATACCGAACGGATTAACTTTTTTTTTTTTGCCCCCAAAGATGACTATAAATCCACGGTTCGTCAGACGGTGAGTGGTTTGATTTAGCGGCAGTTTCTTTTTATTGATAAGCTTGATGTTACTAAATACCGATTTACAAGAAGTTAGAACGCCAGAAACGCAAAACAGATAAAATGTAAAAAAAAAAAAAAAAAAAAAGTGTACTTGTCAGTGACTGTTATATACTTTATATTTGTGTTTGGGCACTACTTTACTATTTTAGACATGGTGTATGGTGGTCGATATTGTGCTTGTGAGCGTAGGGGCTTATTTGTTTGTCGGGATCCAACAGCGTGTCATATTATTAGCATAGTAATTAGCCACGTGTTGAGTGGCTCCTGCAGCAGTAGCGACGAGGAAGAGAGAAACATAGATAGTTGTTTCTAGTAGTCTTGTTACTGGTTTACCTCCATCAAATACTTTTTTTTGCGCAAACAATATAATGTTGTTACTAAGTTCTTTGTCATAAACAGAGGTAAAATCTAGGCCTGTAGGCCTAAAAATGGCGCTGTATATGTTAAAAGACGAGGAGAAGTCCACATAAAGTGGAACAACGATCTGACAATGAGTGTGTGAAAAGCAGGGTAGATAAACTGAAGAGTGAATGAGCTGATAGGAGACAGGTGAGCTGATTGCAACAGGGAACAGGTGTGGTGGTGAAGCTGGAGAGGAAGGCAGACACATACAGAGGGACCAGCAGGGGAACACAGAAGGGAAAGGAACAAACCAACACAATGAGCAGAGGCAGACACTAGCCATAACAGACTTTTGAAAACCTATGGATTGGATCAAATCTTAGCACCATTAATTTGTGACCTTATTAAACTTCAAGTTGATGGTATAGAACTGTCTTTTGAAGGCAATATTTCCCGTATCAGAGGGGGTCTTGTTACTATATCATGTGATAATCTCTCAGCACATGCACTTGCAGGATTCGGTTGCTCTTTCAGCAACGGTAGAGTGTGCCGATACTGCATGTGCCATTATGAGGACCTCTCAGAAAAATATACTGAAGAGGGTTGTGTTCTCCGTACATAAGAAACTCATAGCTATCATTTACAGTGTGTTCAAGAAGATCCCAACACTAGATCTCTCTACGGAGTAAATAGGCCATGTCCTTTCAACAATTTAACCTATTTCAGCACTACTCAGACATTTCCTCCTGATGTTATGCATGATTTTCTTGAAGGTGTTGTACCTCTGGTTTTGAAGTTAGTTTTGAAAACCTTTCACAGAGAAAAAAACATCAGCATCCAGGAAGTCAATCAGGCTATAGAAAGTTTTTCATTTGGCCAAAATGACTGTTCTTCAAAGCTAGCCATTGACGGACACATATCAGGTAAAGCATTGAGAAGTGGACCTTGTTCAGAATTCTTCCTTTTCTTATAGGAAGTAAAATCAACAAACACAACAAGTACTGTCTGTTATATTTGTCCCTAAGGGAAATTGGTGAGATACTACTAGCACCAACAGTGAGTATTCGGTGGGTTAGCTATCAGGAGACATTGATCAGCTTGTTTCTCACAGACTTCAAAATTTTTTTTCCGATGCCTTCACTCCCAAGCTACATTTCTTGGTTCACTATCCACATCTGATCCTGGAGTATGGTGCTCCACGTTCCCATTGGTGCATGAGATTCGAGGCCAAACATTTCTAATTAAAAAAGGTGGCCAAAGTTGTAAACAACTTCAAAAACATCTGTTTTACTTTGGTAAAGAGAAATAAACTTAGACAATGTTGGGACTGGCAGTTGCTGAGGGTGTCAGAAGAGGCTATAAAACCCTTAGCTGTTGAAATTTCAATCCAAGAACTACCTGAGAAATTGCATGGACAGTTTGAAAGCTTACCCAAGCCCATTTCTGTAAATGAAAAGCTCTGGAAGAGTAAGCATCTAGTTGTGGACTCTGTGAAGAATAATGTGGGGGACTTTATTCTTGATCTTTTACATGGCAAAGATAGTCGACAATTTATCAAGATTGCGCTCATATTAAATGTCAGGACAAACTGGATGCTTGTTGGGCAGCTTTACACAACTGTGGAATTTGTTAGCCATCACCATGCCTATCATATAAGAGACAGAGGATCTATTGATGTTCAAACCAGGTATGGAGTTGGATTATCATGCGTTGGATGTATACCATTCCGAGTGTAAAGATTTAATTACTTTAATTCATCGGCCCTTCAAAACTGCAACTTGAGATCTTTTAATTTTTTTTATATATATATATATTTTTTAATACAGACTGTCTGTTCCTGCAGCCTTGTGGTAAAAATAACCTATGAAAAGTCAGACTTATTCGCCCATAGAAAATGGAATTGATGGCCCAACACTTCTTAAAATGACAGAGCGGATGAGTGAGCGCCTTTTTCAATGAGTTTCGGACCAGGTGACTTTCCTAACTGCCCAAAAAGCACTTCATGCGCGAGTATTCAGTCAGTGACGTCCCTACTCTGTTCCTACACATGTACAACCATCTTATCCAGACAATCATGCATTTAGTAGCCATCACAATTAATAGGGGAGAATGCAGGGCTGTTAAATAACTTGTGTTTCTTCAGAGAGTTACAACTACAAACAGATGAGATGCAACAAACACCTGAGTCTCATGTTGTGACCACTCATGCTGCGACGTTTAATCATGGAAAGGTTTTCTTTCCACCAACACTCCTTAATGCACTGATGACACAGGATTCAAGACTGAAATCACATAGAAAAAACCACCATAAAAATGCACTCCTGCAAACTTTGTTTGACCACTTGAGTCAATAGACTATGTAAGTATTGAGATCTTAAGTAGTATCCTTCGTTTTTGGCAAATAACAAGTGTTTGCTTGGTAGCCAAATTAGACATTTGTCACCAAATTATATGCTGAGCAGTGTAACACTTAAAAGGGTACTCAGTTCGACAGCCTTGCTGAGTTATATAGTACATTTTCTCTTTAAACTATTAATTGTTTTTCCAAACCTTTAGGTATCCAACACATATACAATATGTTGACCTTCTAAAGTATGTAATGCTAAGGTTTCCATATCTACGGGAAAATATGGATCTGGTTACGTAAGTCAAACCACTTCAGAAAATCATGTGGCAGAAGTTCACCATTGCTATGTGTTAAAATTCCTGCATATTTACAAGAAGAATTATACCAGTACACATTTGAAAATTGCACAATTTTCAGGAAATCATGTTCTATATTTTTTTTATGCCTTTTGTCTTCAGGATACATTGCACGAATCTCTAAAAAATTTATTAAAGAAAGAAAGAAGGCCATTGGTGGCTTCCTGGTGTGTTGTAACTACATTTTGTGATGCTTAATTGGATGAAAGGCCAGTGTTTTCTATCCCTTGTATGTGGTATGTAAATATTAAGAAATTAACAATGAAAGTATGTTCTTTAGCTTCTGGAGGAGATGACCTCAATAATGAACATTGACGTCGACAAGTTGCTGGTCACCAACCTGCGCAAAATTGCAAGCCGTATTGTGGAGATCGCCCCCAAGAGCAACTTGAGGAGTTTGTGTTGACGGACGCTAGACGGCTGCAAAACCGAGGTGGAAAAAAATGGTGAGTACTCTTCAAACTCTTTCTATGTTTAATAGGTGAGGATTGGGTAGTTATCAGCATCAGCTATTTTGTGTACATTTACAGAACTGCTTGTTAATGACCTATAGGGTAATTTCAATCAATGGTGTAATGTGTGCAAATATTACTCTTTAGGACAGATGGTCAACGCTTCCATCATTCTGCTGCCATCTCTCTTCATAGAAAACACAGCGTTGCTGTTTGCAGTTCATGAGGTAAATGAAGATAGGCTTTTTTTTTTTATTGAAAAATCATGTTAAAATAAGATAGTACAAGAGTGTGTGATAAACATGGGTTTAAAATCTGCTGGTGTTTATGGAAGGCTTTGCTCTTAGTGATCTTTCTATCTGCTAAAAATGTATTTTGTTCCCCAGGAGCCTGTGTTTCCAACACCTACCATTGTGCTAAGTGATTGTGTGGATGGACAACTACTCAACGCAGAGGCTGTAACAGTGAAAATGGACCGCAAAATCATGCTCAAAGACAATGCAGGCATAGATATATCCCTTGCTCTTGTGATAACCTATTCTTTGTATCACATTTACCAAATTGAGTACCCAAAAGGACTTCTAAAGACAATACAATTTCGAGAAGCTTTTGTTTTTAAGATGCAAATTTCTGGGCCTGTTGCAGTACAACGTGTTTTTAACTGTTTGTAGGAAACGTGATTGTTGCCTGATTAGATATGGCGTTATTTTTGTGCCACAATTCTGTGCGTGTGAAGGGACATTTTGAGCGCACAAAGATATGTTTTGCACACGCAAAACTTAATTTCGGGGATAAATGTAACTTCGCGCAAATAATAACTAATATTGAGCAAAGGAAAATATATATTGTAGTCAAAAGTTTATTTGAATGTCTGCAAAAGTCCATATCTTCACACACAATGCCCAATATTGCTCGCTCAGTTTCTTCAATCAGCAAAAATGTGAAGGCAGTGTGTTCTACCATACCGTTATCGCAAAAATATAAATATAATAAATGAAATATTTAAATATAAATAATAATATATAATTAATAATAATAAGGCTTACTATAAATAACTAGCCTACAGTAGCCTAATTCAAAGTCTGTCATATGTACTTTCTGGCCACTTATGCTGGTAACACGAAGTAACAACTCGGCAAATTTAGAAACCTTTTTTCAACACTGAAACTGTCGGCGTTAAAAAATTGGCAATTTTTTTTTATTAGTTCGTATTATTAAAAGTCTCATTTGAACACTGTTAATCACTTGCTTTGAAATTTAATCAAAGTAAAAAGGGGTTTGACATCTTGTCTCATCTCCTCCAATCGCCATTTGTCCAGAAATGTTGTGATTGAAGATCAGACCAGCCAATCAGAATTTTGGCACATTTCTAACGCTGTGCTATGTTTTTGAGCGAGCACAGAAGCAATGTTTTAAGCGAGCGCAGTGGCAAAGCCGAGCGAACAATATCGGGCATTGTGGGTGAACATATGGACTTTAGCAGACATGCAAATACACTTTTATTGACTACAAAATACATTTTCCTTTGCTCAACATTAGTTATTATTTGCGTGAAGTTACATTTATCCTCGAAATTATGTTTTGCGTGTTCACAAATTTTGAATGAGTCAAGAGATTACGATTTTAGGATTTTATCAAGATAATTGAACATATTTTGCAGACATGATTTATACAATTAAGGAGAATAGTTGAATATTTGTTTTATAAAATGACTGGAGCTGTACTTTGTAAAGAATTGATATTGTGATTTTTATATGTACATATATATATATTCTCATACACACATCTCATTGAACCATATTGCTCTTTGTTGTTTAATATGTAATACTGTGATTTTCTATTATACATGTCCATATACTGGCTCATTGTTTAATTGAAATTTTTTTTGTGTTTAGTACAAGTACGCTTGAAATGATACTGACACTTGATGTGATTCTGTGACTACATATAAATAAATAAGTACTGAAACATGGGTTTCTGATCATCTCATTGAATCATATTGCTCATTGTGTAATTGTTTAATTTGTTTTCCATATTTCTGATGCCTGACTATTTAAGTTTATACAAGCAATTTTATGACATTTACATTGCACAGTCTGTCAACTACAATTTAACTTTATTGTGTCAAATTAGCTATTCTATTGTTCCTTAGAGTTCTGAGAGGAGAGTTCCCACTGACACTGAGGGGAGCCAAGTCTCGCACGCAATTTTCTTTTTTCAAATCCGTTTGTCATGGGTCATACTATACCATTCATATTGGAAGAACCATTATAAATCTAAAGAATCCTTCGATTTCAGTTTTTCAGAGAACCTATAATGCATAAAGAATCAAATATACAAGGTTCTACAAAGAACCATTTCCAACTGAGTTCCATGTAGAACCATAATAAGTTCTTTTTATTTTAAATGGTTCCTTGTATCACTGAAAAAGGTTCTTCAAAGAACCTCTCAATAGACAGTTCTTTAAAGAACCATTATATAGACGGTTCTTTATAGAACTGAAAATATTTCTTATATGGCATCGCTCCGAAGAACCAGTTTTGGTTCCAGGTGACACCTTTTTTTAAAAGAGTGTATGGGAGATTTTTGAGCAATGTTTTAGACAGTGCAATCCACCACCATTAAAACAACAAATGAGGAAATATCTTTTGGAAGAATGGTGTTCCATCCCTCCATTAGAGTTCCAGAGACTTGTAAAATCAATGCCAAGACACATTGAAGCTGATCTGGCGGCAAGCGGTGGCCCAACAACTCACTAAGGCTACGTTCACACCGCAGGCCTTAATGCTCAATTTGGATTTATGCTCAGATCCGATATTTTTGTTTGGTTGTTCAGATAATTCATTTTTAATGCGACCAATATCAGATTCCAGAGTGAAGTGGTCACGGTCCTGAATTGACCTTCATGCGCAAAAGAACAATAACAAAGACATGACACATAGCATGCTGTCGTATGGAAGTACATGGAGGCCTCTGTTGTCAGCGTTTACGGTTTCAAGTTGTGCTTGTATAGAAGTGTCACCCCAAATACTTATGAGGTCTAACATGGAAGACAACTGCGTCACTGTCCCTCCACTGACTACCCCCTTCGCAGTTGTCTTCCATGCGAATGATGATCAAGATTGACATCAAAGTCGCATGGATTCTGAATTGACTGTTCAGACTTAGATTGCATTACAAAAAATCAGACCTGTATCCGATTTTGTACCACATAAGAAAATGCCCTAAATCCGAATTGAAAAGATCAGATTCCATGTGATTTCTGCTGTTCACACTATTATGCAAAAAACAGACCTGAGTCACATGACCAAAAACAGTCGGATTTGGGCCACTTTTGCCTGCGGTGTGAACGTAGCCTTAGACACTTTATGTTGGTCTGTCTGTCTGTCTGTCTGTCTGTGCTTTCTATCTTGTGCATAGGATACAATGGATCTTTTACGATAGAAAAGGAGATAATATCACCCCACAATTCCTTTTGGCAGCAACATTTAAAGCGATGCACCATTCGGACAAACAGAACATAGAAATCCTAATACCACCTTGTACACCCCAGATTAAAAACCTGTTCATAACGTTTTGAATTCAGGCAGCTACTGAACAGAATTGTCACAGGGGTGGTGACATCCCCAGTTAATTGCTCGTGATTGGGAGTTTATGGGTGCACCTGTTTAGGAGAGCATTTAAGTTCTGCTGGTGGTATGCCTTTTATTCCATTATTGTTAGCCTTTTGCTAAGTAAACTTCAAAGTCTCTTTATTATCGTTTAGTCTGCATTTGGGTCTAGCCAATACTTCATACCCTGACAAGAATTAAGCAATCTCTATATTGTTCATGTGTAAGAATAAGTGTTTCATTTATGACTGGAACCCAATGTACTGCTATTATACTGTGCGGATACCCAGTGTGGTGCCATCTTGTCTCTATAGCTCACATTTCTTTTTGTAATTATTTGGTCATTCTGTAATTCTTAAATGAATAGATAATAAGATTACGCCAACTGAGTCAACTGAAAATTATGCTGTATGCAGGCATGCCGCTTGTCACAATAAAAATACTTCAATATCTTTTCACTTGTTGCTGCTCAATTGTGTGGCAAATGGACAATAGGGAATGGGAACATGACGTCACAACAACCAGGTCGGCCATATTGGGAGGATACGAAATCAACCACTAGGCGCTACAACTCATCTAGCTCTAGTCAGTCTAGGATATTGCTCAACTCCGTCGGTAACTGGTATAGTGAGTGGGTTGTAACAGCTACTCTCACAACCAACAAACCAAAAATAAAATGCATTTAACTAGCTATGTAGTCTATGACATTGAATGTGTTGTTTTTACGCATTCAGAGGCATAAAATACAGTATCATCTCATCCACTACCTGTGGTGCTACCTTGATGTTGCCAATATAATAACTGCTGAACTATTCACATTGAATGAGATTAAAAATACGAAATCAGACACAAAGACAGACTAGCATTATGTGTTTAATTTTTGAAATTTTTATTTATGCACGATTAGCCAATGTTTTGTTATCACTCAGTTAGCATAACGTACTAATTAGCTAGCATATTTTTCGCGGATTATTGTAGTTGGCATTTGGCTTGTAGACTTGAAGGTCCTGTACCCACCCGTTGGTAAATTAGACATGACATGGGTCTCCAAAGACTTACAATTTTTAAATATTTGAAAGTTGTAGGCGCAGACACCAAACACCACCAGATATGCGACTACGTACATCACAGGTGTATGGGTGGCAAGCTGTAAAGTTCCTTTTGATTGTTTAATGTCTCTTAATTCGTATGGATCAGTAGTATCATTAATCCTCCAAGCCCAAGCCCCAAGACATTTTTGGGTGTTTTTTGCTCCTGTCACATTTTTACTCACTGTGGGCTTATTTTCCACTGCACATGCAAGTCCTGCACCTCTATGGAAACAGTACGATTGTGGCCAGAAGATAGAATAATTCAAAATGTATTATTGTGCAGTATAACACAATTATAATGTCATAAATCGCAAAATAAGGAAAAACGTAAGTTTAATTTCTTTGATAATTTATTTTATAAAAATTGAAAAAATATGGAATCTATATATACAAAATTTTTTCATATGCCCACAAGTGTTACTAATACTGGAAAAAAGGGGTAGACTCTTATGTTATACATATTGAACTACATTTTTACTATCTCTCTCAACATATCTCTCTGTCTAAGGCTCCTCCCCTCTCAGTTCCAGCCTGCAGTGCAGTCGAAGATTTGCTGATTTATTGTCACGTGACTGTAGATCTTAGCTGAGTCATTCAAGGCTTCCCAGTTGCGATGAGAAGCACAGAATTCTCTTTGCAGGATCTGGATCGCGCTTAGTGTTTCTTTTTGGCAAAATTTCGAATAAGACATTTAAAATAAAGTGATTTTGATGAAATATCACTATTTTAAGCCTATTTACGGTTATTCTTCCTGACGGAAGCGTTCTGAGCACATGATCGGTTTAGGGAGGGCCGGAAAGCCTAGAGTCCGACGAGAACCGCTGTTCTTAAAGTTTCTGGGTATGATAAATGGTGTAATTTTGGCGATTTTTTAATGACAACATGCATTTTGATCCCGTCGGCGGGTTGTGGGGTTCAAACTTTACTTTTGCAATATATCGCTCCCTTGCCCTCCCTAACCCATGTTTAATACAGGCATTTCTCTTTTGCACGTAATTGATGATGATTAATGATTGATATGATAGAAAACAGCTTGGTAGCTAAGGACGCTATCCTCCCAAGATGGCAGCACCGCCTCAGAATGCTCCGCGATTCCCATTCCCTATGACACCCAGCAGTTTGTTTATCTTTTGTTTGCCATTAGTAAAAAAAAACTTCTTTTGTTCATGGTATAAAAGCGATCAGATGAAAGGCCACTGTAACAGTAAGCCAACCACATCTTCACATGGATATCAACTCAGGTGACCTCAGCCATCCAATGGCAATCCACTAAGTTGCCACCAAGGTCTCTCTGGGCCTTCCTCTCTCCTTTGCTGTCCTCTCCCTTGCCCTCTTCATTCCTCATCCTCTTCTCTCACTACCTCACTTTTCTTTTTTCCTTTTCTCTCACTTTCCTTCCCTATGGAGGTTATTTTCTTCATTCACTCTGCACTCGTCTCTTCTTACGGCTTGAGTCACGAGTCATTAGAGTGGGCTGACCTTCTGGGGAAGGTTTTGGGTGAGCAGTGACAGAGTATGGTCAGCCCGTCGGGTAAAGCAGTGCTGCAGTAGTGTAATAGGTCTAGCTATAGTCCAGGAAGCAGCCTAATGGTCCTCTCTCTGTACCATTAGCCTGAAATAAAGACTTAGAGGGGAATTGGGTTTTCTCCTCTCTGCTCCATTGTCTGGGTATCATGTAAATATAGGAGGCTGGTATGCTCTCACATTTGTTGGTTATTTTTGTATAGTTTTGTGTGTATGTGTATGCCTGCATGTTTGGTTACATTTTGATCGGATTAAAGGCCAAGAAATATATAGACTAAGGCTAAGGTGACCAGATTTCTGAAATGGAACTTTCCAGAACATTTCTAGTTTGGTGGTCAATATTTCACAACAATTACCATGCAATGAAATACAAAATGTGAATAGTTCTGGTAGTTTGACCATGGTAACTGTGTTACTGTAATAATCTAACCAGTAGTTTTCTCTACCGTGAGTGGCAAAAGTAACACTTTTGAGTTAGAGAATGAAAATTATAGTTTTTTGTTGTTGTTAAGTCAGGCGGCTCTCTGGTCAAACCTGAAAGATACTGCAGTTATACTCCTCTGCTCAATTTTTTTGACAGTGAATGCGATTTCAATGCAAAAGAAACTAAAAGAATTTCCATATTTGAGACCTATCTTATGTTAAAGGTGCAGTATGTAGTTCTAGAGAATTGGTAAGAATTTGAATCACAACACTCAAAAAGGCTAACCTCCTGAGTCTTTGGTCCCTCCCATCCCACACATGCCCGTGCAAGTTCTGGCTTGACTTCATGAGCCTGAGCAAGGCAGTGTTTCATGAATCATGTGTATGTTGTGCATATTTTTGGTTCTCACCAACAACGCATAAAGTCATGTCTGATTCCGAGGTGAGAAACAAAAGAATCCCGAACGTCTGATCGTAAACGCTCTAAAACTGAGTGGTTCACACCAAAGCAATGAGCACAGACACAAATGACCGTTTCCATAGTAACGGCATACAGTTAGCTAACATTAACAAAAACAATTTCAAAATTGTATTCCCCTATTAGTATGAGCTAGTGCATGACAATCGTTTCTATTCAGCTGCGATTGGCACCATAGGCAGCTACTATACGTTGCCGAGTATATCCAACAAATGCATGTTAACGAATAATGCCTTTTTGACATAAATCTGGCACGATACTTCCTAATGTTCTAAAACTGCACTTGGCGATTTGACAAGCCAAGACTTTTGTTCCATTTCACGTTCACACACCGCTGCTACTTTTGTCCGCGACGCGAATTGTAACAAGCTTGCTTGGAGGGTGACGCTGTAAGCAGGAGGACTTAGGAGTGTGCACGCGAGGTGATTGACAGGCAGGTAGCCCTTACTCCTTGCAAAAACTCTCCTGATTGGTTGGGGATAGGCGGGCGTCCGTAGATTTTTTTTAAAGCTGAATACAGCGCCCAAGGCGCTCATATATAGCACACCTTCTCTCTGAGCGTTTGGATTAATGATATCCTCCAGGAGGTATGGAATAAATGTAAAAAAACACACAAAATGTAATTTATTGCTAGAAATTCTAATTTACATACTGCACTTTTCAATAAATATTTGGCTAGAATGCATGTGCAGGCACTGACAAAGTCTGTCATTATTTCTTAAGAGATTACTGTTACTCTCAAAATACATTAAAATGCATAGATTTATAAAAAATATAACAAAATGCTCTCTAACGAGAACTCATGACCACAGCATTAAAAAAATCCTAGCTCTAGCCTTGCTATTATACCCTTAAAGGCACCATAAATAATTGCTTGCAAAACGAACTCCTTTATTTGTTACCGTAGCGCGATTGAAACGGCCAATCAGGATTGAAACGGTTTGGTTGGCTCACTGGTTAGCGCAGCAAGAAGGTCCTGGGTTCGAACCCCGGCCGATCCAGGTCCTTTCTGTGTGGAGTTTGCATATACTCCCTGTGTTTGCATAGGTTTCCGCCGGGTGCTCCAGTATCCTCCCACCACCATAAAAAACATGTTAGGGCTAATCTTCCTGTCAGTGCCCTGACCGAGGCACTGGCATAAAAACTGGAGTTGATCAATTTCACCCTACGGTGCCAGGTAGCCACTGCAAAAGAGCACTCGTGCTCAGTTGGACTTACCTAATTAAATAACAGTTAAAAAATAAAAAAATAATTTTCAACAATACAAAGCAGTGTCAGAATGAACAGGCTGGCTGATACACGTCGGCTATTTAAAGGCGGCAGCACAGTTTAATTAAGGTTATTACAAATGTATTTCAATGGTAAAATAATCTGTATTGAACAAGCATTAACACTTAAGACAATAGACTACTGCTGATTTTATGTCTGCAGCGCTGTCCACTCGTGATACAATCGCCAGAAGCCTTAAAATGAAGGTTGAGCTAACACGAGGACGTAGGGGAGACTGGGGACGGTTGCAACACTTTTTGCATTTCTCTGTTACTCACAGACATATAACATTTATAAAAAATGTATACTTCAATAAATAAGTTGATAATGATGTAGCTTTTTATGCACGAGGACGTAGGGGAGACTGGGGACGGTTGCAACACTTTTTGCATTTCTCTGTTAGTCTGAGACTAATTGACATAGACCAGCCAAACTTGTTTATATTACACTTAAATCTGTCTTCTAATTACCCATACAATTTAAAGATGACTACATATGACATATAGTTCACAATATTTATATGAATGGATGAAGTCAGATGCCCCAGAGGTCCCAAGTGGGCATTAAAACTTGTGTTCAGTTCAGCGCAGTCCACCAATACACGAGGACGTAGCAGTGCTTCAGCGGTTATTTTAGGGGGCTGGCCACCCGCACTGCTTGGTCGCTGATGGTGGAAATGTAATCACATCCGCATTTTCTCGTGGAAATGCATTTCTAGTTATCTTTGAAAAGTATTGTTAGCCGACAGAAATGTATTAATACACAGCCATGAAGTTATTATGTATGTTTTCCTATTGCCTCACTATCCGCTATCCAGCTTGTGTCCACTTTCCTTTATTCACGCGAGTTTAGTGGCAGAACGGTGCCTTGAGTCGGTTGGGGTTGGAAATTTAGAAAACAAATTCGGTTCGTGCTATAGATTTGGGTCACAAGTTGGCGGGCTGGTCTGGGTTGGATTTAAATGTTTTCGGCCCGTTGAGAACTCACACCTGCAATGACGTACATGATAAAAAGATTGGTGTTTAAATACAATGATATTTTACAACTGTAGAATTTAAGGAAACGTAACAACAAAATATTTAGAACTAACATTCCGCCCTCAAATGTGCGTAAGTAGCCTATGCTCTTGAGTGTGCGTAGATTTTGTTCTTACACAAGAACAAATCCCAAACTAGAAAATGCATTTCCCTGAGCAAATGCAATGTGATGCGTCGCAGTTATTAGACTGACCGCCTTAGCACGCACAGTCTACAGTCCAAAACCTATTTGTTAACAGGTGCAGCTGCAGTGGCGACCGGAACTGGGGAGGCCACGGGATTATGAGCCTGTGTTAGGTGTGCAGGGCAACCCCAGATAATCCGGAAAACACCCATTCTTGTAGTCATTATGGCGCCACTGCTAGATTGGCAGTGCTGCTTCATCGTAACTTAATGGCGGACATATACGATGAATAAGTTGCCTACTAACATTTTTTTTCAGTTTTATTTTTGTTCTCTAAGCTCTATATGTTTGCACATGTATTAAATTAATTTAATAAGTATTAAAATCACTCAGACTATCCACAATGACAGTAGAGCTTAAACTAAGTGGATCGAGGGTCAGCCAAATAGCGCTATGTAAAACTCTTCTTGTAATAGCTTGGGCATTAACTTTATTGCATTATTTTCTTCTTTCACATGCATTTCAACACACTAATTACCAGAATGATATTGTAGAAATAAACCAGTTATAGTAAATGGGCGATATTACGAAGGCACGGTTTAAGCGGAACGGACTAATCTATTTTATTACAAGGCATTTTATGACAATGTAATGCAATGTCTTCCATTCATCCTAACAGCTAAATGTATTTCCGAAACAAGATCTAGATCTATAACTAGATCCACCATCGTTATTTCTCCAACACTTCAATAGGGCTACTGTAAACACGTATTATATAACTTGTTCCAGATAAGCGATAACTGTGTTGCATTATTAGGAGTACGTTATTGTTTGTGAGTTACATAGCCTTTAGGTCCGACAGCAAGAAGCTGTAGTTTGGTTATACTGACTGAATTCATGCCTTGCAGTTATTTTATGAGAATTGTTTGTTTGTGTAGTAAAAAAATTAAATAATCGGGGGTGGGGGGATGTTTTCCTCTAGGTCAAGGGTGGGGAACCTTTTTTGTATAAAGGGCCATTGGCGTATTTACAACATCCATTGGGGGCCACACCGGTAGGTCTACTTGATGATAAAATAGCAAAAGATAATAGAAATAGTTGTTGTCTTATTCACAACAAATAATTCTACATGGCAGGGACTCATTGCGTTGACCTATGTTTTCCTCTAGGTCAAGGGTGGGGAACCTTTTTTGTATAAAGGGCCATTGGCGTATTTACAACATCCATTGGGGGCCACACAACAGGACAAACATAAATGTATTTTCTTTTATTGCTACTAGCTACATACATGTAATCATGAATGCAAATCAAATGTCAAAGGCTTTGGAGAACCACTGCCCTGTGCAACTATTATTCAATATAAGGGTCATCAGTGGCTCTAATCTCAGTCCAACTGCCAACGGATTTGATTAATCAAATAATAATAATAGATATGCAATATAAAATGAGTCATTCATTATAGTTAGAATAGAATTCACAAGTCTATACATATTCAATAACAATCTAGTAACCATTCATAAAAAAAAAAGGCAGAAATGTAATATGCAAAGCCAGTCATGTTAGATTAATCCGTGGGTTAACTTTCAAAGAAGTAGGCGCCTACCAGAATCAATTCAATTATTGAAGTTTTAACTCATTATCTACCAAAACCTGATTTACGTGTTATTTGGTTGGTTACAGTCATTAAGTGATAGGCTACATTAAAAGGTCATTTTAATAATTCCCCAGTGCTGGTGCGCACCCCAGATCACAATGAGCAAGTAGCCTAAATATTATGACCCTGACGCATATTCCAGTTTTGCTCTTCAAAGACATGTTTCTTGTCCAATAAAGTGTAGCGTGAGAAAGCAAATGGGATTGGAAAATCTTTATAATTTATCAAATCAGATCACAAAGTACTCATTTAAAGCCTACAGCGTTTATTGTAGCAACTCATAATGAAGTCTGCACCCAAAACAATACAACTGATTAACTGTCTATACTCACTTGCACTGCAAACGGGACATAATCAGCTCCGATTGGAATTAAATAGGCCTATTAGTGTCACTTTTCAACAAATAAAAAAATGTATGTTTAGCCATAAATCGATCAGATGGACAATGTAATGATATGCATTATCAAATATATCTGCAGGAGCCTAGTTATTCATAGTTGGTTTTCACAAAGACCATGCAAATTAGTGTTAGGCCTACAAGTCGTTTTTGTTGTTGTGAATTTAGGTATAAACGTTAAATTAATATATAAATAACCATATTTAGCCCTTCGTTGATGATCAAAACGTTTTTCTTAAGTGTTTATTAGACCAACTTTAGCCATGCCATTATAAAATGGGACTTCAGTTGTGCCTCTTATCACTTCTTTAGTATTTGTCCATCAAATTCCTCCTGCTCACTGATTATAAAAAGGAAAGTTGGATGGTCGGAGAGAGAACCGTTTACACTTTTCCCTCCCCCGTTGTAGTAAAGTTAGTAACGTTATGTTCACTTTGCTAAATTAATACTGAGTAGGAGAGCAATAACACATGGTCCAATAACTGCCCAGCGTATATTTCCTTCGGCGTTTATCTGTGGCTGTGCTTCAGGTCTGCAGCCTCCCCCTTCTTCAATATCTTGCCTGGGGACTTCTTCATCCTCACACAAAATCATTGCATGGGGCTGTAATCATAAGCACACAGTAAGTCAGTGAATTGAGACTCTATGTAGCCAAATAAACAGCCCGGATTATTACATGTTTACGTTCTACATGCTATAAATTGTGGCGTGGCTGTCAACATAGTTTGCTCGCGTTTGAAATTTTGGCACAAGCAGCTTGACTGTAATATTAACCACCAAACCAGAAAGGTAGCATTCAAGTTCACTTTAATAGTGCATTGATGACTAACCTTAGCTAACGATAGCATTCAAGTTAACTTTATAACGATAGTTTAATTTAACCTGGCCTACACTTGTATAGTTTTCGGCATTAGAGTTAACTCTAATCGTACGCTAGCGTTAATTACAAAGGAAGCCATGGCATGGCGCTCAAATAAAACGCAACAATTACAACTTTTCTCATTGGCTAAGCAGGGGAGGCAGGAAAGGCCTGCCAGTTCTAGTTTGGCAAGTAACAACCAATAGACAAAAGCGCATGGGGGGCAGAATTTGCCAGGCAAGGACCCAGCCGCAGCAATACCTTATTCCTCTCACGTTCTGACTCATCTGCTGCTGAAGCAACTTTTCCTCCTCCACCTCCTCTAGCCTTGCTCTCACTGTCCGTTAACAAAACAAACAAAAAAAGCATTATATCCATTGTGTTGATTGTTGTCCTTCTGAATTTGTTAGCTAGCTAGATGCCGAAATGACAAGCACTGTAACCAGGGCGCTCTCTCTCTCACTCTCTTTCTCGTGCTCAAACAAAACGCGCGCGTGCCAAGTAATGTGAAGTAGATCTGGGCCTTGGATTACACACACAGGACATAGCCAACGTGCATTTTTGATCAACACTATCGTATTATTTATGAGAGTTTGGAATAACAGATGAATAGATCATGGGCAATGTTTTTATTTTTTTCTTGCATAAAAAAAAAGGATCCGGGGCTATGCAGAAAACAAGCCTAACGACGTCCCTGCATTCATACCCTTGTGTATACTGCCGAATCATACCCTTGAGTATACTGTCATCTAGTGACCGCAATAAAATGTTGACTAAACACAAGCAGGAAAAGACAATTCGGCCAGCTAATCATCTTCAAACCTTGAGGCGTTTTTGTTCTTTATGAAGCCTATTTTCTATACTCCCAGTCAGAAAGTTTTTGTCTTCAAGAAATGTTTTATTACCAATGACTCACTAACTTGTCACTTCTGTTATAGTCAACAACATACAGATGTAGGCCGTTGTGGCGGATAATAAGTAGACGGGAAAAAATAGACCAAACTTGAGAACTTAAAAGGGAAGGTTACTGCCTTTTAATCACATATTTCTCGTTGTGACAGGGAATAACTTAACTGTTTAAACTTTTTTTTAGCTATAGTGTTGTTTGAACCCTCCCTATCATAATTTGTATCGAGAGAGAGCGAGAGAGAAACGTCACAAATGGACCTACAGTCAATCAACGCTTTGCTGGTCACGCCGGCAAGAGGCATGCCGGACACCCTCACCAGATGAATTTTTTTTTTTTTTACAAATACACAGCAATATGATTGGCCATATCAGAATTTCATTCGGTTTGTGTGTGTTAGTGCTACTGTGCTTGTTTCATTGTTTCTATTCAAATCAACTAACCACTCTTCATGCTTGAGCGGGCGGCAGAACAATTCCAAGGAGGCGGGTTGGCCGCCTTTTGGGAGTGGCTCTCTAGGCAGCTGCCGAGTTCGCCTATATGTAAAGGCGGCCCAGGCCGCAGTTAACAAGCCAAGACAGTCAGTATAGCCTTACATTACAACTTGCAATTACATAAAATCAATGCTAGATGGTGGTATATGCCTGTGAAACCTCTCTCCCAGTTAAAACCATTTCTCATTCAT
Organism: Galaxias olidus; assembly: GCA_026901105.3. Taxonomy (NCBI): domain Eukaryota; kingdom Metazoa; phylum Chordata; class Actinopteri; order Galaxiiformes; family Galaxiidae; genus Galaxias; species Galaxias olidus. The sequence goes on from JAPMUY010004180.1 coordinate 259,733, forward strand.
TTCAATGGGGCCAAAAACCGATTAAAAATGATAATAAAAAATATAACACGTGAATCGATCACTTAGCTGTATGTAAGTGCAATGGACTGCAATACCCAAGACATGTGGGCACTGGAATGGAATCGATTGGGTCAAAACTGCGGGCGTAGTTAAGGCGGCAAAAATAGGCCTAATATTATTAATAACTAGAATTGCATTTCCACAAGAAAATGCGGATGTTATTGCGTTTCCCTCCATGAGCGACCAGGCAGTGCAGCAGCCAGCCCACTAAAGTAACCACTGCAGCACTACCACATCCTCGTGTGTTGGAGTGATCCTATTAGCTCACATAACCGTACATGATGTCCTTATTGAGCAATACTGGCGTTGTTGGTGTTGTCTTAACTATACAGCTAGTCTAAACAAAACAAATAAGTCTTAATCAAATACATCGAAGTAGCAGTCAGCAGACGTGAGATGCGTTGGTAGGCAGGTTTTAATTGTTTAACAAATTAATAAGTAGATTATGCCTAAATATTGTCACAGCCTGCACCACCAGTTACAGGTCTTTCATTGACTCTACCCTGCTTCACTCTGCACCACAGCAATCAGGACAATCACACACACCTGCTGCTTACCTGCACACACATCTGATTATCATCGACTCTGCCACTATATAGTGTCCAGTTTTCCACACACTCACTGTCAGATTGTTCTTTGCTGTTTTCATGCCAGACTTTCCCGCATTCACTGTTTGGATCTCCCGTTGCTGACTCAGCCCGAATTGGACTTTTCTTCCTCGCCTGTTCCCCGGTAAACTACCTAGCCTTCTGAACCTGACTCTGAGATTTTGCCCTGCATTTTTCGTTGTCTGTCTATGGCTATGGCTTTTTGACCACCATCCTGTGGTGAGAATAAAAGGATATTATAAACTAAATCCTGTGAGTTGTGTGTTGCGTCTGGGTCCACCTTCGGTTCGTTATAAATATGGGCTTAAAAGTATGGCCAAAATAGGATAGATGGATAGTTAAGTTTCTCAAATCTGTTAAAAACCCCATGATAACAAAATACCAGGACATCAAGTGATACACCAATGGTAGTTCACCCAAATAAACATTTGAAATGCTTTCAACTGCATCTGTAACATCTGCACGTTGACTGAAGGGCGTCTGTACTACTCAACAAACAACTCAATAAACAATATTTGATAAATATTACTAAATAAATCAATATAACTATACAATTATTGTAAAGCATTACATATTTTCAGAATACTATGCTCATTGAGACAAAAAGCTGAAGTTAATTGGTGAAATGTATTTTTTTTAAATGTTGCAAAATTGTGAACTATGTCATATGTAGTCATCTTTAAAAATTGTATGGGTAATTAGATGACAGATATGAGTTTAATTTAAACAAGTTTAGCTGGTCTATGTCAATTAGTCTCAGACAAAGAGAGAAATGCAAAAAGTGTTGCAACCTTCCCCAGTCTCCCTTATGTCCTCATGTTACCTCAGCCTGCGTTTTAAGGCACCTGGTGATGGTATCAAGTGGACAGTGCTGCAGACATAAAATCAGCAGTAGTCTATTGTTGTCTTAAGTGTTAATGCTTGTTCAATACTGGTTATTTTACCACTGAAATACATTTTAAATAATCTTAATGAAACTGTGCTGCCACCTGTTTAAATCAGTGGTTCTCAACCTGGGGTCGTGATCCCCACGGGGATCGCAAGATAGTTTTTGGGGGTCGCCAGATAGTTGTGTGAAAAAAATAAATAAATGAAAATTATATATTTTTTTAATTTTACTTGATTTTATTGAGTGTGTATGAGTCACAGTGCGCCTGCACTTGAGTTTAGATTGGACACACATGCGGCACGCACACACACACGACACGCGCACACACAAACAAAAATTATTTTGGTGCACTGTGCCACAATTGCTTGTAGCAGATTAGTTGGTAGCTCAATACTAGCAATCACATGGTACAACTATGGAAAGATAGCTCAAGGGGTTAGCAGAGCTGCCAACTCTCACGCATTGAGAGTCACGCAAATGACTTCACATGCTCTCACACGTTTACTTTTGGGAGGTGTAAACTGCTATTGCAGACCATTGAAAAACATTCCAAAATGCCACTTTTTGTTGCGCCTATATGCAACGGCAGCACTTGCGGATCCGAAGCGAATCTTTTTTTATAATGCTCTATTGTTTTATCTTCTGCAAAGCCGCGAGGGGGTCGTGAACACCAACCTGATTGTTCTGGGGCGTCGCGACTCAAAAAGGTTGAGAACCAATTGTTTAAATAGCCTACGTGTGTCAGCCAGACTGTTCTGCTCATTTTTACACAGCTTTGTATTGTTGGATTTGGCAGTTTCAATACGAATAATACGTTTTACACAGAGTCGATCAATACTCACAAGGTACGTGGACCTTTCACGAGCGCAATACCAAGTATTGGAATACCAAGTTCCAATTCCACCTGTGTTTCTTACAGGCCCGGTAACCAGAGCTTAGCAACTTGAGAGGGTTAGTGTCAACTCTATGTATCAGCCAAACATGGTGCACTGTCCAGGTTGCTTAAAAAACATTACACAAAAACACTTTTCTAAAAGATTCTATTTATAAATCCAAACCTCACACATTAATATAGCCACAGTTGCATTAAACAGGTAAACAATAACTAATATCCCACAATGACTTGCAGCAATCGGCATGCACAAGCAATTGCAGCAAGGCATTGTGGGATATTTGTTATTATCTACCCGTTTAATGCAACTGTGGCCTATTTGAAAAATTATTATTATGAAAAACTATTATTAATGTCTGAGGTCTAGGAGAATCCTTATGAAAGGTTTACTAATGTTACACACAGAAAGACCCCAGCCTGGCGGCCAGACACGAATCCGGGACCTTCTTCCTGTGAGGCGACAGTGCAAACCACTGCTCCACCATGCTAGCATACTATGTTAGACTATAGAAAAAATGTTAACTCCATATCCAAGTTGTGATTCACTGAATCAAAAAGGTTTAACAGTGGCGCATATGCATTGTGGGGAAACACTTTGTACTTGCTAGCCAGTCAGTAGGCAGGACAAACGCGTTTTCAGTGCTTTTAAAACACATAATTAGACAGTCAATTTGTACGATTTTGTGTTATTTGGTAAACGTTTCGTAATAAAAACAAATTAATAAATTGTCAGTTTTTCTAAAAGTGACAGTTTTAGTGTTGAAAAAAGGTTTTAAAATTTTACGAGTTGTTACTTCCGTGTCGCCAACTGAAGTAGTCAGAAAGCATAAACGTCATATGGCCGACTTTGACCTGTAATGCTTTACCGTTAGCAAACCATTGAATATTTCGTGATAGTTAGATGGTGAAACAGATTGTCTTTACAGTGTATATAATTGTTTATCTAAATGAAGGTTACAAAATTTTAAACTTGTACTCGGAAAACAGCAATATCGTCAAAGGACTGTTGTTTTATGTCGCGGTCACAGAGCTCTAAAATTCTACAACTGTTAAAACTGCATATGAAGCCTGATCTGTTAGTGTTAGCAATCTCACTCGCATGTCAATCGTACTTGTTGACCAATATGTAAAAAACGTTTCATAACATCAGTTAAAACCAGTGGCGGCTCGCCTATAGAGGGCGTTAGGGCACAGCCCTCCCTGGCTCTCCTAGATTTTTTTTTTAAATAAACAATAATTACTAATTTTAAGCATGTATGTGTTTAAAATGCACAAAACGGGTCATATATAACATATAAATCATTATATTTGAGGTAAAATTAGTTGACTGTTCATTCCATGGACGCATTTATGTCTATGGCTCTCTAGCTGGCGCATCAGCGCTTCTGGGGCGGTAGAAAAACAGCACACAGTGTTTGTCTATGGCTCTGATTCAGTGCAGCAGCACCAGCCAATGGCTGACTGAAGAAATGCACAACAGTGCAACAGTGGCAACAAAAATTTAGCCAATCAGCGTCCTCGATTCTGCTGCCAGAAAAGGCTGTAAGTTTACTGCCCTAAGCAGAGTCCGCCTGTGGTAGAGAAAGTTGGTTTTGTTATCTGCCATAGGATCCAGAGAGAAGAAGACCATGATTAACGCAGAACTGCAAGACCCAGGATGTCAGGCGCCTGCTAACTCGATTCTCTTCATCAAAACTCTTTGGAAAGGAGAACTTTGGTGGAGAAAATAAGAGAGCTTGGACCAGATCAACCAAATATTAATACAGAACAACAGGCTAGCCAGACCAGTAAAGAAAAGTACTTGTGGGGCTTAAGTTCAACTTACAGGCCGGTCATACAATTGTAAACATATTTTGCTTGTTTTTGTTGAATGTCTGCTAAATAATCACGATATGGAATGTTCGCTAACAAGAGCAAAATGGTTCATATACGGTCTAAACAAAGTTGTGACTGTTATTTTTACGTGTAGGAGCTGGAATGTCGAATAGTGTCTTATCCTTGACCATCTGTATGTTTAAATCTTTGCCAGGTATTTGTAATATGTTTGTGTATATTTACTGTGTACCTTTTGTAATGTGTTTTTGATATGCTAGCTAGTCAGTTGTACTTTTGCATTGAGGAAATGGGTTGTGATGTGGGTTTATTAGTGTTAATAACGTTACGTCTGTAAAGCTATACGATCCCATTGCTTAATTTGACACTACCCTTTTATTGATAAATGTGGCGAAGACGGAGCTGGAGTGTCCAAGACCATGTCTTATCCTTGACCATCTGTATGTTTAAATCTTTGCCCGACAATTATGCAATAAACTGCATGCACCGGACATTTTGTGTGAGAATCTTTAATGGAAGCTGAAACACTTCTCTACTTTGAAGATGATCAAGACCTACGAAGAGTATGACACTGGAACGCCTGAATGCTCTGGCTATGCTCTCTGTGGAGAAAAAACTAATCTGAAACATCACTCACTTTAGTAATTAATTAATTTAGGTTTGCCACTGAGAATGACAGAATGGCCAAAAAAATAAGATGCCAGACACACACACAAAGTTCCCCTGACCCCATTTGTTTTTGTAGTTGACTTTAGTAAGATGTTATTGTGTAAGATTGCCTCACGTGCTTCACATTGACATTTAATAAATACTTACTATTTAGCAGAACGCTGGTGTCCTGCAGTTAGTGTTTAATTGTATTTGTGAAGCTGACTGAATATGGTACAGCCCCACCTAGACTATTGTTCACCAGCTGCCACTGGCTAAAACAAATATCTCCAGACAATAAGGCAATTCAGTTTCTAATTTTGTTATTAAAATTGTCAATAAACTTATGTCCATATTCAAGATTGTACATGAAACAAGTCTATGGTGCTGTACATACTGCAAAGTGTGCATGCGTGTCTACATGTTGCAATGAGTACATTTGCTGCACCCAGACTATTTATCTACTTTCCATATGTTGCTGATTGGACCAATATTGTTGTGCCACGGTCCAATCCTGAACTCATGGCCTTAGCCAATCCCCACGTAATTTTGAAGATAATTTGCATATACACGGCAATAAAGTCAGTCCACGTACATAAACTAGTATATTCATCTTTAATCATGACCAGAAGTGGCACCCTGGACACAAATGCATGGCTCATTGGCATCTTCCTGATCAAGTGGCTAGCTGGGCACGCCAGGGACAGTGGTCTGTACCCTGATCTGGGGCTCTTAATCGCCGGATAGTTTGGGACAGACAGGGTGGGATGAGGTGGGGCCACCTTATGCCCCTTGTTCACCGCCGTCGGAAGGAATTCCGTCGCGACCCAGATGTGATCGTGAAATAACCTCGGTAGCAATGACATTGGCAATGTAAATAGGTCTAGTCTTTTGGAGCGAATGAAACATGATTTCAAGGAAATTATTGGACTTTTTCCTAGCTCCAAAGTGGTGTTTTCGGACATCATTAGCCGCCAAAGCTGGAGACCTCTGCGAGCTAAAAGCTCAGCGTATGTTCTCAAAATGGCAAGGCGGTTTCTAAACATGGCCATGTCTGGATTCACGTCTGACATTGGCATGGGATGTATCAGGCATTCCAACATTTGCAGGGGGATACATTTAGTTTGGGACGGGGTGCACCTTAACACAGAAGGCCGAGTTATTTCTTCTAAATATTCAGCTAGCCTTGATCAGACGGCTCAGGTGAATTCACTTGCCATCCAAAAGGCTCTTTTCAGAGCCTTCCATCCTCACAGCAAAAGAGCATTCCCAATAACTAAATTACCTTAAACATTAACGTCTTTCAAACTAAATAAAAAGACTAAACGGCTCAACACATACACTCACTGGCCGCTTTATTAGGCACACCTGTTCAACTGCTCGTTAACGCAAATATCTAATCAGCCAATCACATGGCAGCAACTCAATGCATTTAGGAATGTAGACATGGTCAAGACGACCTGGTGAAGTTCAAACAGAGCATCAGAATGGGGAAGAAAGGTGATTTAAGTGACTTTGAATGTGGCATGGTTGTTGGTGCCAGACTGGCTGGTCTGAGTATTTTAGAAACTGCTGATCTACTGGGATTTTCACGCACAACCATCTCTAGGGTTTACAGAGAATGGTCAGAAAAAGAGAAAATATCCAGTGAGCGTCAGTTCTCTGGGCGAAAATGCCTTGTTGATGCCAGAGGTCAGAGGAGAATGGCCAGACTGGTTCAAGATGATAGAAAGGCAACAGTAACTCAAATAACCACTCGTTACAACCAAGGTATGCAGAAGATCATCTCTGAACGCACAACACGTCGAACCTTGAAGCAGACGGGCTACAGCAGCAGAAGCCCACACCCACACCGGGTGCCACTCCTGTCAGCTAAGAACAGGAAACTTAGGCTACAATTCGCACGGGCTTACCAAAATTGGACAATAGAAGATTGGAAAAATGTTGCCTGGTCTGATGAGTCTCGATTTCTGCTGCGACTTTCGGACAGTAGGGTCAGAATTTGGCGTAAACAACATGAAAGCATGGATCCATCCTGCCTTGTATCAACGGTTCAGGCTAGTGGTGGTGGTGTAATGGTGTGGGGGATATTTTCTTTGCATACTTTGGGCCCCTTAGTACCAATTGAGCATTGTTGAAACGCCACAGCCTACCTGAGTATCATCGCTGACCATGTCCATCCCTTTATGACCACAGTGTACCCATCCTCTGATGGCTACTTCCAGCAGGATAATGCACCATGTCACAAAGCTCGAATCATTTCAAATTGGTTTCTTGAACATGACAATGAGTTCACTGTACTAAAATGGCCCCCACAGTCACCAGATCTCAACCCAATAGAGCATCTTTGGGATGTGCAGCTGACAAATCTGCAGCAACTGAGTGATGCTATCATGTCAATATGGACCAAAATCTCTGAGGAATGTTTCCAGCAGCTTGTTGAGTCTAAGCCACGAAGAATTAAGGCAGTTCTGAAGGCAAAAGTGGGTCCAACCCGGTACTAGCAAGATGTACCTAATAAAGTGGCCAGTGAGTGTATAGCATAGCCTAATCAATGAGGCATAGTCTTGTTAACGCTACCGTCCTTTTTTTTTGCAGTAGCTGCTCTGATCCTTTCCTCTTTGCGCCTTACTTTCTAGTAGTAGCCTTCTCTTGGCGGTACAGTACAATAAAGTTCAATATATATAAAAAACATTATAGAGTAGCTGACGTTTAATATGGTAGTTAGAAAATATTATACCGTTTGTGAGAACAAACATAGGTAAAAAGTTAATTATACGCTAAGGGAATTTATTGCAAGCTAATACAGCTAGCCCGTTCCACGCACAGTAAGAAGAAGCAAGCAAGACTAAGCGGCATTCGTCTCCTCAGACATTTTGAAGAGGCGTACCCGACGGGGTGCTCAACAACGTCCTCAAAAAAAAAAGAAGAGTTTGAACGCCATAGTTGGGCCTGTGCTTTTTTATTTCAAGGACCAAGCCATAGCCAATAATTATATAATATAACTTAGCACTTTATGTGTAGATAGAAGTATTTTACATACAGATAGTTTTTTTATTTAAGATTTTATTTGTTGTCTCATCTCTCTCATCACTTTTTTTTTTTAAATAGCTGCTTAACTCCTTTCTCTAGTCTGCTCTGCAACCTGAAAAACAGACACTAAATCAGTCTGAGGTAAATACGTACATTTTGTTTGATTTTTCTTAATGAGGAATGTTGCACCTATTTCTCTTGCTCAGGTAACAGCTGTGGTTAGATAGCGTGAGGTACATGGTGCATTTTAGTCTGTGCACCTATTTCTCATGTTCAAATGACAGCTGAGGTTGACTAGTTAAGGCGCCAAAAATCGTGACAATAAAAATAAACAACTTTACGATAACAGTATATGATTGTGTCATGCTGACGCTATCACATAATAATAAAACTTAGCAATAACAGTATATGATTGCATCATACGACCCAATCACCAGAGGTGGGACCAAGTCATTATTTTGCAAGTCACAAGTGAGTATCAAGTCTTTGCACTCAAGTCTAAAGTCAGAACTGACAAGTACAAGTCATGTCCCAAGTCCTAAACTTTGAGTTTAGAGTCCTAAACAAGTCATTATGCGCCCTTCACCAAATGTAACACCATTACCCAACAGGGTAATGTATACAATTTACACAAAGCATGAATGCTTTTTAAACTGTGTATTCATTTGTTAAAACAAGTTTGTTAAAACAAGTGACTGAACTAAATCATAAAAAGTAGTGCTGACATTGCACTTTCATAGCATATGGCACTTTAACCAGTATGTTTTTTATTTATTTTGGAGCAGCAGTAACGTTTGGGGCAGCATTAGCTCGCTAACTATCTTAAAATTAGCCTCAACTTTGTGCAACTTCAAACATTAAACGAAGTTGGAAGTTGTTGACTAATTTTTAGTCTTGCGATGTCAGAATTTATCCCATGATCAACTGTGACTTTTGGAACTATAAGAGAAGCTCTTTAATAATAATAATAATAATAACTTTAATTTAAGAGCACCTTTCTAAAACCCAAGGACACTTTACAATGCATATTAAAATCAGTAGGCAACAACAATAAGAAGAGGTTAGGAGGAGCTAAAAGCCTGACTAGAACATATATGTTTTAAGAAGTTTTTTAAAATGTGTCCAGGGACTCAGCGTTACGGATCTCAAGGGGGAGGGTGTTCCCCTGCTCTGCCCCCATATGTCCGTAGCCTGGTGTGAGGGATGGAGAGCAGTTCCCTAGTTGAAGACCTGAGATTCTGGGAGGGGATGCAGGGGAGTAGGAGGTCAGAGATATATTGTGGGGCCAGGGCGTGAAGGGATTTGTATGTGAGGAGGAGGATTTTAAAGGTAATACGAAACTTGACAGGGAGCCAGTGAAGGTGCATGAGAGTGGGGGTGATGTGCTGCCAGGGTTTGGTGCGGGTGAGAACCCTTGCAGCTGAGTTCTGAACGTACTGGAGCCTAATCAGGGTTTTACTAGGAACCCCAAATAGAACTCTGTTGCAGTAGTCCAGGCAGGAGGTGACGAAGGCGTGAATGAGGGTCTCTGCCACTGGGTCGGAGAGAGAAGGACAGAGTCTAGTGATGTTCTTGAGGTGATAGAAGGCCAGTTTGGTAACGAATTTGATGTGGGTTTCAAATGACTGGGTGGAATCAAGAATGACTCCCAGGTTACGGACTTCAGTGGAGGGGCAGATGGTGCAGCCGTCTATAGAGATGAGAAGGTCCCCAACCTTCCGGAGCTGAGCCTTAGGGGCCACCACCATGAGTTCTGTTTTATTGCTGTTGAGTTTCAGAAAGTTAGAGGACATCCAGGATTTTATATTAAGGAGGCAGTTGACAAGGGACTGGGGTTGGAGATGGCAGGGGGGTTTGGTTCTGATTGGTACAGGGGTTTCCTGTTTGGTTACAGAACTTTAAAGTAATACACTACCTATTTTAAATCTTCCCCAGCTCAAGCCTTTTCTTTACCTATATCTATATACCTATGTTACCTTTTTGCACTCATGTTGTCAGATGTCTTTATTTCACAACTAACAAACTTTGGTAACTTTAACAATCAATACCATTGTTTTCCCCTGTCATGCTTTTGTTTACTTAAGTATTTTTATTTCACCCAACTTTATGCTCGTTTGCACTTATGTTGTCAGATGTCTTTATTGCGCAATTACAACTGAGAAGAAATAATGGGTATTAGTGCGAGTTAATAATATGCAGTTTGACATCGGCTGGTGTCTCTGAATGTCCACCTGTTAGCAGACACATATTTGACACCTATTGGGTAACATGCACTCTTGCCCAGGGTAAGTCTTAAAACATCAAACTAAAGCAGTAAGCACTCAGCTATACTCTTACACTATATTACCACCTTTTATGTTCTTGGGTACTTGCTTTCTAGCTCCTGGCAAAGCCATGCAAAAGTGTTGGCTGGATTCGAGAAAACAAATTTTCTAGAAAGCCTGATGTTGTCCCTCTTTGGGCTTATGACCAGTTCTAAACATTGCTGCATTCCAGGACTTTTCCTCAACTTCTATCTCATGTCTTTGGAGGCTGTGGCAGTCATTTCCAGAAGTGGTGCAGAATAGGGTAAAATATCTTAATACGCCAACTTTTCCATAGTGCTCTCTAAAAGGAACTTCAACCCCTGTCCTTCTCTCCTGTAAACAAAAACAAGACAAGACAGAATAATTAGACAAACTCAAAGAGAGAAAAATAAGATTTATGCCATATGTATGGGGTTCTAAATTAGTTGGTACTAATCCAAAGATTAGGTGCTCGGACAAGGTAACATGATGAAATAATAATGTACATGGCTATAATTATATTTGTTACTGTGAAATTTCACACAATACAGTCACGTCAAATTAGCTTCATATGATGATATGGTAATTTGCTCAGTGGATCCCCGTATGAAGGAAACTTTGTCCACACCCTCTCAGAACGTGGTCGTTTGCAAGGACGGTTCTCATGCCATGGATACTGGCCAGTGGGTATTTTTATTATTGTCTTATTTCTTCATATTTGAGAGGGCTTTCTCAAATAGAAATGTTTTTAGGCCTGATTTAAAAGTGGATAGAGTCTGAGGCATCTTCAGGAAGATGGGAAGGCAATCCACAGATGGCCCTGCAGCACCGAACGCCCGGTCACCGCAGAGACGTTAGATACTGCGTCAGCTGCAGATGCACTTTTTCATCATGACAGAGGGGATGGAGCGCTCCGACACAGGGAATAACAATCGTCAGGAAACTCTGCAAATGCAGCTGGGCCGGCGAAGAAATCCAAAATTCTCTGAAGTTCGGAGTGTTGTAGCCCCCGAAGCTGAGCAGCGGAGAGAAGGGGCAGTCCGGTGCCATGCCAGTCCGGTGCGAGACCGTTGTACAGCAATGAAGTCCAAGCTAGCCTGTTAGCCTGTTAGTTAACTAGCCTCTTAGCCTAGCAACCACAAAAACAATTCCTTGCCAACAACACCGGCTTACCGGTGATAAGTGTCCCTTAACTCCCTAGCGTTAAAAATAGCGAGGAAAAGAAAACCTTAGCTGAACACAAAACACAATACAACCAACACAACCAGCACAAACGTAAACAAGATGGTGGTATATGCATGTGAAATCTCTTTCCTTGTCAAAACCATCTCCCCATTCATTTAAATGGGTCCACAAACCGATTAAAAATGGTAATTAAAAATATAACACGTTAACCGATCACTTAGCTGTATGTAAGCGCAATGGACTGCAATACCCATGCAATCACATACTGTTACTGCAAAGTCATATTCTTATTATTAGGCATATTTTTGACGCCTTAACTACGCCCTCAGTTTTGACCCAATCGATTCCATTCCAGTGCCGACATGTCTTGGGTATTGCAGTCCAATGCGCGTGTATACAGCTAAGTGATCGGTTAACGTGTTATATTTTTAATTATTATTTTTAATCTGTGTTTGGCCTCATTGAAAGAACTGGGGAGAGGGTTTTGACTGGGAGAGAGTTTTCACGCCATCTAGCGTTGATGTTATGTATTTGCATGTTGTTACGGTTGTAGGCCTACCTACTATCTTGGTTAATATGCCAAACACCAGTTGTAAACTGCATCAGTGACTCCATCTCGTTATTTGACATGATCGAAATAAATGACAAAACACAACAGTTCAGGTCATCTGCACGAATGCGCCTGTGAGTATAGGACGGCACCGTATCATTTTTACATAGCGAGTTAGCTAGTTTCCAGTTGCCATTAGCACTAGCCATGGATACACGCTTCTGCAATGAAGGACATCATTGGAGACTGCAGCACAACTGGGAAATTACGGCTAGGAGTAGGATATTTTTGACAATATGTGAATGGCTGTTCACAAGCCTCATGATGAGGAACATAAAAGTATTGCCTTCATTAGGGCAATCAGGTTGGTCTACAAGCCTTTGCTTTGGTGGAAATTTGTTTCCTGTAAATTACAGTGTAGGGATTTGAGAAAAGCACACTGCTGAAATCTGATAAACAAGCATTTACACTGCAGACAGCACTAGTGTTGCTTTAATGTCGCAGGGCTGTACATTGCGACAGTTTTGATCGCATGCTAACTTAAAATGATCCGGTGCGATTAGAAAAGATGTATTGTAGTGGGTTGCACTGGTATCCATTCATTAAAACAAAGTTACAAAGTGAAAGTGGTTTTTGTCCCAGTGCCATGACTACAAGTTGTAAGAGAAGAAATCTTTTAGATAGACATCGTGAACTTGTTTACATTATGTAACCTATTCTATAGTTAGGGAGGACAATAGAATGCAGTATTTTTACCCCAACGCAGGAAAAGACAATTGGTTCCGTGAGCTGTAGAACGCTAGCGCGAACCCATAGGTAATTAATTTAAATTAATGTTTGTTCAGCCTGTTGAGGGCTACATTGAAGCTTGCGTTCTAAATCACGGCACCAACTGCATCACCATGTTCATTTTAATATAACTAGGCGATTAACTAATATTATGTGAAACAAACCATACGTTCATTCTTGTAGTGAACATGTGTGCCTTCAGCTGATTAAATTTGTATACTGAGCGATGAATGGGAAGTTGTTGTAAACTATCTTAAGAGTTTTGTTTGGTTCACCTACATGCCTGAATATTAGACCAACTCTATTTCAGTAATTTTAAAATCCAATTCAAAGCCTCTGGTATACACAGTACAAGTTTAATCAATCCAATTCGAAGCCTCTGGTATACACAGTAAAAGTTTAATCAAAATCTGAAGACAAACAGTTTAGATATTTGAGGTAAAAATGACAAGATCGTTTTCTAAAATACCATTGGAACCTATGGGATTTTCCCAAAGTTCTGCAAGTAAAAAATGATAAGTCATTGTAAAAGGCGTAGAGAGGTCAAAGTTCAGGGCAACTGGATTTTGCGGGTCTCATAATGAAGCTGAGGATGTTTGGAAACGTGTTACTTGCATTTGGGGAAAATCCAAAAATATACATTTTACGAGAATCACCCTTTTGTATGGGGTGGTCTGGTCTTCCCTATATACGTAGTATTGTATAGTCAAGATTAGACAGCTATCAAACACGACACTCAGTCTGAGTGATACCACGGCGGCCATTAGGCGCCAGACTTGCTCACCCAACATATTACAACAGACTTGCTCACCCAACATATTACGACAGACTTGCTCACCCAACATATTACGACAGACTTGCTCACACAGATAGGACACACAGACCGACTCCAGTTGAATTGGCAGTGACTGGTCAGAGCCCTGGTAGGAGGATGCGACATATTTTTTGATGGTGGGAGGAAACCGGAGTACCCAGAGGAAACCCACACAAACACGGGTAGAACATGCAAACTCCACACAGAAAGTCCCTTGGCTGAATTGGCGTTTGAACCCAGGGCCTTCTTGCTGTGAGGCAACAATGCTAACCACTGAGCCACCGTGATGCCCACGATGTTTTTTACCGGCCAAAAGCCGGCTATTGTCAGCTAATGGGACGTCCCCCCTCCCTATGAACACCTATATTATCGTGTTTTCAAATTTTTTATCCTTATCATAATAATTGTTGGCAGGTGGGGGCGGGGCCCGTTTGGACTGCCCCCCCCCTCTCTCTCTCTCTCTCGCGGGGGCTGCGGGGGCTGCGGGGGTTTACTTTAAGGCCCTGTAGAGACTTTTTGTAGTAGTTGGCATGGGTCACCAGTCCATATCAGCCTCTAGTCAATCTTCCATGACAGTGTAAATATTGGCATGATCAGAGAGTGGACGATAAAACAGGGACTCCCTAGGTTGGGCAACATAGCTTATATTGCCTTTAAAATTGAAGCTTTTTGTACTAGTTTTCTCCTGTTTACTGTGGCCTTAGGACGTAAAGCGCACACCCTCACTATTTGTGTCTCTGTTTTCAGCCTCTCCGCCCTCGAGCTGAAAGCGATTGGCTTGTGCGATTCATTATTCCCCACTCCCCAGTCGCACAGGCTTTCCGACCGCAGCAACACTCGTCACTCTCTCGCTCAGTCCCCTTTCTCCGCACTTAAAATGTGTTGGCTCTTCGAAATATGCTGACGCGGCAATAGTATCTTCCTACATGCCTATTGCTTAAACGATATCAGCACAAAGTAACATTTGACTGGTTGCACGACCAAACTACAAATGTTTGAGATTTGCGCGTAACATGCCCGGATGCGATTGGGAAGAAGACGACCGGAGCATTGATGGGACAGTTTTCGAGAGGATGCTATTTAAGTTTGGGCATCCTCCTGGTTTTCGATGTGCAGGTCCCCATCACGTTGGCTAGAGGTAAGAGGAATAATGGCATAGCAGCCAAACGTACGGGTATATTAATTTAAAACCGAAAGTGTTAAGCCTTATGATTTTGAATATAGGTAGACATAATTACAAATGACACATTCAACGTGTATTTTGAATATCCAGTCAAGGTGTATGATGGTGTGGCACAAGCAAACGTGTCTAATCGTAACCCGCTGATGATCAAACTTTATCTAATGTTTTTGTAGTTTATAGTTGTTCTGTTTAATAAATGTTCTATTGGTTTACCGGCATCTCCAAATTGCGCACACGTGAATGTAGCTCCATGCTCTGTCAGATTATTTTTGTTTTGTGATTTCAGCCATGCTCCCACAAATCATCACAAATTATACTTGCAATGATTAAAAAACCATAAATGCTCCATGCTCCTGTCATTCTGACTTTAGTTTGGTCAAAGCTGGGTTCAAAGTACAAAACCTCTCCACAAGGAACTGTGCAGAATCAATTGATTTAGAGTCAGACAGTTAATAAAAATAAAAATGAATGTGGGCCCTACTAGCTGCTTTGATTTGCAATCTATTTAGCATAAATTAAATTTTTGATTTTTCTCTTTATAGAATCAACCTTGAGCCATTGACATCTATTTAACTTAGGCCTATACACCACAACGCATTTGCAAGTAAAACATTTTGAATAGCTCTTAAGTTTAGATTTTTACATCACATTTTTATATTATGGCAATCAATTTGAACTAGTATATTATGAAAATTAATATTGAACCAGACACAGGCATAAACCTTCCTGCTGCAGTAACATATGAGTTTCCGGGATGAACTAATTTTGAGTTTAATTTAATCACCATGAAATACATTTGTTATATAGGTTATTGTGTTAGCTTTTTTATGTCGAGAGGAAACAGAAGAAGAGGGGTATTGACGAGTAGTTTCTGTGTTCCCCATAGCCCTGTGTGAGGAAGTCCAATGGCTGTGTTTGTGGCAATTTCTTGCACGGTGAAAACATACAGGCAACAATACATCTGAATGCTGGTTGTGAAGGTTGACCCAGTCAAAGTTTTGACATGTTTTTGATGTTTCTGTTGCGACACATTGTCGGATAGAAAGAGACAGACAGTGAGATAGAAAACGAGAGGGAGTGAGCTGAAGTGAGTATCATGGATAAAGGGTTACATGGTGTGATCCGTGGACAGGCAATGTTTTATTTATCTTAATTATGGCTGGCTGCCCATCTCTCTCAGGCCACCTATTTGATGAGGATGAGACCTGTTGGATGAGGTGTGTGGTCAAATGTAGGGGGTCATAAACACAGCTTTACCATTATGTCAGTGAGGTTTTGGAAAAAGCTTAGACTTTTATAGTACGAATTACATAATTCCTTGTGTGAACCTTTTTTTAAATAGACTAATCACTGTTCTGCTTCATTGAAATTGTGCTCATGTAGCTATGTTTGTTTGTCCATCTCTTTGTGTGTGTGTGTGTGTGTGTGTGTGTGTGTTACCTCTGGGAATGTGCCACTCAGTATTGTATTATGCATTGTAGAATAGCAAAAAGAACCAAGTGCGATGGCGTGTGCAGGAAAATGCAGCCTTCGGGGCTTTCTTTGTTCAATAGCTCTTGTTGCTGTAAAGCGTTTCCTGGCAATGCTGAAAAGGGGCAACCTTGGAGATAACCGCTTGTCCACAATCCCAAAATCACTCCCTTACCGCCTACCCCTAGGGACAAAGGTATTGTCACAATAAGAAAGTAAAGTATTAGCATTAGGGCCCTCAAGAAAAAATATTGTTCAAATTGAAAAATGGAAAAACTAAAATCAGTGCAATACCATTTTTTACCAAGTAGATGCTAAACAGTGATTGTTAGGAAAATAAAAATCTGATCAACTCCATCTAACATTGTAGCTTAATCTGAATCCTCACTCAGAGATGTACTGTATGTTTTTGACTACTTAAAGCTAAATAACCCTTCAAGACTTTACTTTTTTAATCTTAACATGAAAAGTACCTTGGCATTTCTAGTCATCGAAACATTTATTTGAAGTATTTTAAACTAGTATGCCATTTTTTGTGCCTTACCAATGTCCTCAGCCTTTATTACATTCACAGCATTGTCATGTCATTTTTAAACGGGGTTTTTCAGTTCTACAAACCTTCTCACACACCCCACATATTCCATGACAACATGGGCTTAAACATTGCGTCACTATACTCTAACATGATGAACACTTACATACAGGTAAACTAGATGGTATGTTTTGCTAATTCATAACGAAATAAGTGACTAAACATGTTGACCTGGATGAAAAGCCGTTTCCAAAGAAAACAAACTCACCATTTCTCTAGCGTTTCTAATTTAGCCAATTTATGATGATTGGTTGATGGCAGAAAAATCATTTCAGAACAGTCTGGGATTATAGCGTTTTTCTTTTGTGTGACTAATGTTATTTTTACCTAATGAAGTCCTGGTTACCTAGATATAGAACAGCAAGAAGTAAAAGTTTTGAGTAATTTTATCATTTATAATAATTGCATATATAATTTGATCCTCTGCGACCAGTAGTGTAAATGTATTTAAGGACACTTTACTCAAAATCTCAAATTTGACTGGCTTTTCATGCTAATGCTCACTTCCTTTCTCTTGTTTTCATACTTATGACAGTATGTTTATGTTCAATTAATACCTCTTACGATTATACATTCACTGACCTGCCTGTAGTTTATATGCAAAAACATATAATTAAACTGTAGGTGAATGTGAATGTAACTTTGTGTAAGCATTGCTTTACACCAGAGGTGCCATTACCAGTGTAAAAGTAGTATTGCAAAACTTTCTCACCAAGCAATGTGGTGAATGCATTAGATAAAGAACTCATAAAACTACCAGTTTTGTACTGTGGGGATATTATGTTTTAATGTGAAATATTTCAACTAACAATGTAAATATAACTGCAAGCAGTGATACGGTGGCCGGCATACAAAAAGAATGACAGAAAAAAAGAACTTTAAGAAAGAAAAAAAATAAGAAATTAAAAAATAAGAAGAACGAAAAAGAAGAAAGAAAAAGACGATATATACATAAGTATTCACACCCTTTGCTGTGACACTCAAAATTGAGCTCAGGCGCATCCCGTTTCCACTGATCATCCTTGAGATGTTTCTACAACTTGATTGGAGTCCACCTGTGGTAAATTCAATTGATTGGACATGATTTGGAAAGGCACACACCTGTTTATATAAGGTCCCACAGTTGTCAGTGCATGTCAGAGCACAAACCAAGTTATGAAGTCCAAGGAATTGTCTGTAGCCCTCCGAGACAGGATTGTATCGAGGCACAGATCTGGGGAAGGGTACACAAAAATTTCTGCAGCATTGAAGGTCCCAACGAGCACGGTGAATGAAGCATGGTGGTGGAGGTGTTTTTCAGCGGCAGGAACTGGGATACTAGTCAGGATCAAGGGAAAGATGAATGCAGCAATGTACAGAGAGATCCTTGATGAAAACCTGCTCCAGAGCGCTCTGGACCTCAGACTGGGGCGAAGGTTCACCTTCCAACAGGACAACGACCCTAAGCACACAGCGAAGATAACAACGGAGTGGCTTCGGGACAAGTCTGTGAATGTCCTTAAGTGGCCCAGCCAGAGCCCAGACTTGAACCAGACTTGTTTTAGTTTCAGTGTATATATATACAGTGCCTTGCAAAAGTATTCACCCCCCTTGGCATTTTTCAGGTTTTGTTGCCTCACAACCTGGAATTAGAACGGATTGTTTGAAGGTTTGCATCATTTTATCCACAGAACATGCCTACAACTTTGAAGATGTGATTTTTTTTTTTATTGTGAAGCAAACAACAAATAGGACAAAATAACAGAAAACTTCAGCGTGCATAACTATTCACCCCCCTAAAGTCAGTACTTTGTAGAGCCACCTTTTACAGCAATTACAGCTGCAAGTCGCTTTGGATAAGTCTCTATGAGCTTGCCACATCTTGCCACTGGGATTTTTGCCCATTCCTCAAGGCAAAACTGCTCCAGCTCTTTCATGTTGGATAGTTTCCGCTTGTGAACAGCAATCTTCAAGACTGACCACAGATTCTCAATTGGATTGAGATCTGGGCTTTGACTAGGCCATTCCAACACATTAAAATTTTTCCCCTTAAACCACTCGAGTGTCGCTTTAGCAGTATGCTTCGGGTCATTGTCCTGCTGGAAGGTGAACCTCCGTCCCAGTCTCAAATCACAGGCAGACTGAAACAGGTTTTGCTCAAGAATATCCCTGTATTTAGCACCATCCATCTTTCCCTCGACTCTAATCAGTTTCCCAGTTCCTGCTGCTGAAAAACATCCCCACTGCATGATGCTGCCACCACCATGTTTCACTGTGGGGATGGTGTTCTTGGGGTGATGGGATGTGTTGGGTTTGCGCCATACATAGCGTTTTCCTTGGTGGCCGAAAAGTTCAATTTTAGTCTCATCTGACCAGAGCACCTTCCTCCATACATTTGGGGAGTCGCCCACATGCCTTTTGGTAAACTCAAAAGGTGCCATCTTATTTTTAACACTAAGTAATGGCTTTTTTCTGGCCACTCTTCCATAAAGCCCAGCTCTATGGAGTGTACGGCCTATTGTGGTCCCATGCGCAGATACACCAGTCTCTGCTGTGGAACTCTGCAGCTCCTTTAGGGTTACCTTTGGTCTCTGTGCTGCCTCTCTGATTAATGCTCTCCTTGCACGGTCTGTGAGTTTTGGTGTGCGGCCCTCTCTTGGCAGGTTTGTTGTGGTACCATGTTCTTTCCATTTGAAGATGATGGATTTGATGGTGCTCCGGGGATCATCAAAGATTTGGATATGTTTTTATAACCCAACCCTGACTAGTACTTCTCAACAACTTTGTCCCTGACTTGTTTGGAGAGCTCCTTGGTCTTCATGGTGTGATGCATCTTGCTTAGTGGTGTTGCAGCTTCTGGGACCTTTCAGAAAAGGTGTGTTTATACTGACAGATCATGTAACACTTAGATTACACACAGGTGGACTTCATTTCACTAATTATGTTACTTCTGAAGGTAATTGGTTGCACCAGAACTTTTGAGGGGCTTCATAGCAAAGGGGGTGAATACATATGCACATGCCAATTTCCAGATTTTTTTTTTTTTAAATAATTTTTTATATATATTCTTTTCTCATTTCACTTCACCAACTTAGAATATTTTGTGCAGATCCATCACATAAAATTCAGATTAAAAAAACATTTAAATTACAGGTTGTAATGTAACAAAATAAGAAACAAGCCAAGGGGGGTGAATACTTTTGCAAGGCACTGTATAGTAAATATCTGTACTATCCCAGAACTTAAGTGTGGAATGCATGTATAGCAATACGATATTTTTTTAATTGCAAATGCAGCACAATATTTCAAGGGTGGTGGGAAAACATTTGTTAATGCAAATTACATTCCATTTGCATGGTAACTTCAATGTAAACAAATTAAAGTAGAGTATGAAGCTAAAAACAAAAAAACTTTATTTTCTACGATTGTAAAGAGTGACAAAAGCATAAGCATTAGTTTGATAACTTTACCAGTACATTGTATTATAATGCAAAAAAAGTCCAAAAATATCAATGTCCAAAAATGTCAAGACTCCCGTAGTGACAATGATTAACGAAGCAGTCATTCGTTTTTTATTTTGGAGGAAAACTGCATCATACATAAAACATTTTAACATGAAACTAAATAGTCATGTAGTTGATCGAAGTTGGAACACTTCCTCTTTGAACCTTCAAAAAGTTTACAATTTATGTGTTAGGGCTACTTCAAACCAAAAATATGGTCATTAAATAAATGTTGAACTTCAAATTTGACAAGGCTAGCCTACATGTTTGTATTTAAATTTCAGATTCTTGAGCTGAAT
This sequence comes from Galaxias olidus, assembly GCA_026901105.3. NCBI lineage: Eukaryota > Metazoa > Chordata > Actinopteri > Galaxiiformes > Galaxiidae > Galaxias > Galaxias olidus. Next base: position 280,345 of record JAPMUY010004180.1, read on the forward strand.
TACATTCCAGCATTGTTTGTTTAGTTTAAAATACATCAACTCACAAGCTCACTTTTAAAATACCCAGAGTGTATTGCGTCTCACAATAAAAAACTACTGCTTCTTTCATCGTTAAAATACAGCAACTTTTGAGCCAACCTGAAAGTACCCAGAATGCAATGCATTTCACAATAACATACTGCAAAATGGTAAAACAGTATTGTACTGCTCCTTTTATTGTTAAAATACAGTAACACACGAGACAATCTGAAAGAACCCAGAATGCATTGCATTTCACAGTAACATACTGCAAAATGGTAAAACAGCAAATTATTGTTTTTTTGTTGTTGTAAAAACAGCAATTTTTTTACAGTGAACCTCCAGGTCAATTGAAAGTTACCGTACAGTGACTGCACACTATATTTTCAACTGGGGGATGAAAAGTGCAGTGTTACAAACCCTGTCCTGTATGAGAGCCATAAAGAGTTGAAATTGATTTAGTCTCATATTGGTATGAGTAAACAAAATCCGTATTTTCATATAAACATGAATATGTACATACAAAATCTACCAAACCAAATCGAAAATGTGTCACCAAAATTGTGATATGAACCAAATTCCTGAATCGTTGCACCCCTAGTATGTAGTGGATGAAGGACAGAGGAACAGCAGGTAAAGGAAAGAGGTAGAAAAGTTGGGCTGTGATGAGGTATCTACGGCTATCCCTCACTGCCACTGTGATGAGGTATCTACTGCTATCCCTCACTGCCACTGTGAAATTCAACAGCTACAGAAGGAATCTGTCAGCATGCAGCTGACATTTCAAGAGTTATAAAGAGCTAATAAATATTTAATGGTGAGGTGATTGTGTTGGGTGGAAAAAGTCACTGTGTCTGGAAGGTTTGCCTTTGAAGCACAGAAAGTGAAGATCATAGGCTGACAAATCAATAGGAATGCACTTAGACAACACTGACACCTTTCTTGATAGGGGGTGTTTGTCTCCAAGAGGCTGATAGCGTTGCAGGTATCACAGTCTGGATATTGTAATATTCACGGGTGAAATTAATATTGTCAAAAACACATGTTGTTGATTTGTTGCTAATGGAGCAGAAACAAATAATAAAGATGTTAGAGCATATTAATTTGTTGATCAATATGCCATCATAGCTTTACACCAATCATTAATATTTGTGTTGACAGTGTCCTAATTTGCTTTATTCACATTAACATAATATAATGCCTATTAATATGCAAGTTGACTGATAGAGATAATGCATAGTTGACATCACATTTGTTCTGACCAGTTCAACAAAGGATTGGTCTACAAATGAAAATATGCTAATTTAGCGGTTGAGTTGTCTGACAGTGAATCATCAAATAATCTGATTAGTCTACTGTCTAATGGTCAGAAAGGGGCATGGAGTGTGTGATCTGAGGTGTGATACTGTTTCAGCATAGCTGCTAAACAGAGTGGAACAATTATGGAGAAGACATCCACCCATCCTTCCATCCATCCCAGATATATATCAAATCCCCATCTGTAGAATTTGAATAAGGTGCATTCTTTGGCGTGAAAGGGGGATGAGAAAGAGATTCAGGCAACAGCCTGAAGGTTAAAAAGGCGTCCATCAAAATTTCTGTTATCAGAAGTGTTTTAGTGAGGGCCGTTGATGCATGCTAGGATTTAAGAGGCCGTCTTGGGCAATGAACCATCTACTCTGTACTCTAGGGTTGGGCAATTGGACGAATATATCGGCTATTGGCGGTTGGCCATCACTGGTTGATCTTTTTGAGGCAATTTTTGTCATTTTGTTTTGCTAATTTAATGGTCTGCCTCCTTGAGAATTAAACTCTGTAAATAATAAACCTGTAACGTGCAATTCAAAGCCTGCATGAATAGGAACTGGCAGTTGGAGTTGGGTCATATTATGCACGTTTTTGTTGCCGTCTTCCCAATTAGAAAGTGAGTAAATTATAAATTACCCTTACATCCACTGTGGACGTTGGAGCTTTCAGTCGTTCTCTGGATAGAGTTTCCCTCTCCTCCGTTTCAGTGGTGGGGTGCAGAATACGCTGAGATGGGAACTGAACTTGACGGAACTTGCACTTCTGCCTCTTAGAGGCAACCTCTGTGTGTTTTTATAAGGTTTACGAGTCTGTGTCCCTATTTCTCTTTGTTCTCTTTCTTTACCAACTGTATGTCTACATGATATGTTGTTGAATTAATGTATGGAAATATGTGAAGCCATGTGTTTCCAACCTGTAATTGGGTACTTCTGATGAACTGCTTAGAGTGTGACTGTAGTTGCTGGTCTTGTGCCATGAATTTCTGTCAAAAGCAAGTGTCAACATACATAAATTCGACTTGAAAAAAGTTTCAACGTGGCAAAGCAGAAGTCTGTTTAGCCGTGCTCCCCTTCATTTACAAACATCTGCTAAACACAAAACCTATTGTTACTTGAAATATTGAAAATATGTAAGATGAATTTACCTGTATCCTCCCTGAGACGAAAGCTACCTTCAATCTGTAACTTCAAGAAGAAGTCACAGAGGCAAGTTGAGACATCGTCACCAAATGACAATGCCATGGAAACACAAGCTACTGAATTGTTGTAGTTTAACGCAAGTTAAAGGCCCATATTCAGACTTATAAAATGTTTGAGAATCGGTCTTAACATCCTAGGCATTATAAAAAAAATTCCCACAAATGTTTTGTACTCTTTTGTAGATTTTCTTACACTATTACTCCATTCATGGTGTATAAGTTGCTTTTAGCCAAGCGTCTCACTGTCGTAACTAACTGCCTGTATGCTTTGCAGCTAAACCGACTGACATGAACGCAAGCTGCAGTCAATGTTCAATCCCACTGCACAATCACCCAGAAAGGGACTGAAAATGTAAATGAGTTGTGATAGGAATAGCCTGTGCCAAATAATGGTAATTGCCTTTATCTTTTGGGAATTGTTGACGGTTCTCTTTCTCCCACTGTTTGAGCATCGATGCTATGGCAAGGTTGAGTGCGAAGAGGTTTGACTTTAATGAGGTTCTCCTTCAGCCAAGGAATCTATTTGTCATTATGATGGATAAGATCTATTGTTCTCATCGATGCGCTAGCGGTGGTGTTCTTCTAAGACCACCTTTGTTTCATGGCACAGAAAGCTGAATCGATATAGCTCCGTGCCTATCCACGCTTTCTGTTGTCTTGGTCATTTAAGACACTAAAGGACACACTGAGAGGAAAGATTTTGTTCTTGACAAAGATAAGAAAAAGAGACAGAGGACAAACTAGGAATCAGTTATTATTGACATTTGCACTTGACGAAAAGTCAGAAAGAATAAAGACTTGAAATCAGAACATTCAAGATATACTCATCCTCTTCAGATATGCAATTGGTTCATATAAGTGGCATGGCCTCATCGTTGCAATGTTACGACCCATATGCATATGCATGCATTTCATAAACATTTATATTGGTGTGTGATGAAATTACCCACAAAGTCAAAACGGTTTTGGCAGCCAGAGAATGGCCTTGTGTGAACACATGTACTGGTGAGACCTATATACGGCAATTTACAGGCATTGCAAGTTCCAAATCCATTCAAACTTTTCAAGTTAATAGGGGAATTGGAACACGAAATGTTTTTAAAACTACTCTTCACAGTTTAAAATGTTTTCTGAATATTTTGATATTTATTTTACCTGGCCTATAATCAATCCACCTAGACTGTTAACACAGACATTGAGGTAGCATATTTACATGGTAAATTATCAATGGAATAATTTGAGCCGGTTGATTTCACAACAGGGATTTCACCACATAACAGTTAATTAGCAATGAGACTGGATTAAAATTTCCATTCTCTTCAAACAACTTTGAGCTCGAAAGTACGTTTTTGTATGATTCCTTAACATCCAGGTAACCTTTTCCCTTCTCGAAGTTTGCTGTGTTTGACATCAGTAATCCTCAACAAGGTTAGAATAACACACAATTACCCAGCAGGGAATCTTGAATAATCTTCTTGTTGTTACAGCCATTTCCTCCTCTGTCTCCTCTCTAGGGCTGCACCTAATGATACATTTTCTAACGCTTAATCTAACTATTAGCCGACTAATCTAATGATTATTTTAAAGATTTGTTTGATACTCGATTAATATAACGTCTATGCACTTGTCTATAATCATTGGCAACCTGTTGATAATCAATCAAAATACCTTATTTTTATTGTTTTTATTTATTAACACCTTCACTGTAAGGTTCAGCAAGCCTATGTTTTGGTTTTAAATACAATTATTTATTAGATAAACTTATGCCCAAAAATGATTCTAAAATAACAAAATGTGAATCACTTGACACAAATCATGTGAACCCACTCCACTTTCATTGCGTTAGAGTAGCCAACTCTGAAAATCCATACCAGGTATGGCTTGTTACCTTGCAGTGACATAAACTTGCCTCTCGTCAGTCGTCAAGGCAACCGGGGAAACAGTTCGCCTGGAGTCTGACCCGACAATTGCTATAAAGAATTAAAACAATTTTATTAGAATTCTAATATTATATAATATAGTAGCCAGTTGACTAGATAAGTTTAAACCTACAGTGCTACCACATCTGTGACGGTTTCATGCTGCATTTGCAGCTAAAAATACAACAGAAATCGGCCAAGTGACTTGTTGGAAAAAAAAATTCCATTGAGACACCCGTCAAAGTTTTGTCAAGAGCTGGAGGCAGCCCAAAATTTGACGGAAGCGGCCGGTTTGTAAATCTTCACTGCTCCAAAAATATTAAGGGAACACTGAAGCATCACAGTAAAACGCCCAGTCAATTAAACTTCTGGGATATCAACTTGTCCAGTTAGGTCAGGACTGGCTGCCATGCCAGGAATTGGATCTTCCCTAGTGCCGGCACACCTGGTGCAATTAGTCAAGGTCTTGCATTATGAGACTAATTACACCAGGTGTGTTAGAAACTGGGAAGATCCAATTCCTGGCATGGCTGTCGGTCCTTGAGGACTGGGTTGGAGACCACTGAGTTAGGAAGCATAAGTGATTGGGAATCGAATTCACCTGTTTTGGTGCAAATTAAAGTGACAACAGGTGGACAGGAGAGGCAACAGCAAGACAGCCCCCAAAAAGGGAATGGCTTTGCAGGTGGTGGCCACAGACCAGTTCTCTCCTGATCCTCCTGACTGATTTTGCTCAAGTTTTGCATTTTGCAAGTGCTCTTGTCACTCCTGGTAGCATGAGGCGATACCTGCAGCCCATTCAGGTTGCACAGGTAATCCAGCTCCTCCAGGATGGCACATCCATACGTGCCATTGCAAGAAGGTTTGCTGTATCTCCCAGCACAGTCTCCAGTGTGGAGGAGATACCAGGAGACGGGCCATCACACAATGAGAGCTGGACAGAGCCATTGAAGGGCAACAACCAAGCAGCAGGAGTGGTATCTGCTCCTTTGTGTGAGGAGGAACAGGAGGAGAACTGCCAGAGCCCTACAAAATGACCTCCAGCGGGCTTCTCATGTGCATGTTTCTGACTAAACTGTCAGAAACTGACTCCATGAGGGTGGCATGAGGGCCCGACGTCCTCTAATGGGACCTGTGCTCACAGCCCAGCACCGTGCAGCTTGATTGGCATTTACCAGAGAACACCAGAATTGGCAGCTTCGCCCTTGGTGCCCCGTTGTCTTCACAGATGAGAGCAGGTTCACACTGAGCACATGTGATAGATATGAAAGACTCTGGAGACGCTGTGGTGAACGTTATGCTACCTGCAACATCATGACCAGTTTGGTGGTGGGTCAGTAATGGTCTGGGGAGGCATATCCTTGGAGGGTCGCACAAACCTCCACGTGCTAGCCAACGGGACCCTGACTGCTGTTAGGTACCGGGATGAAATCCTCAGACCCATTGTCAGACCTTACAGTGGGCCCTGGGCTCCTCCGGGTGCAGGACAATGCCCGGCCTCATGTGGCCAGAGTGGGTAGGCAGTTCCTGGATGACAACGGCATTAATTACATTGACTGGCCCTCACGTTCCCCAGACCTGAATCCAATTGAGTGCCTCTGGGACGTTATGTATCGGCGCATCTGACGCTGCCAAGTAGCATCACAGACTGTCCAGGAGCTCACTGATGCCCTGGTCCAGGTCTGGGAGGAGATCACACCATGGCACCATCTACCGTCTCATCAAGAGCACGCCCAGACGTTGTTGGGAGTGCATACAGGCACATGGGGGCCATATACACTACTGAGCCACATTATGAGTTGTCGTTATGAAATTTACAAAAGTTGGATCAGCCTGTGATTTAGATTTTTCACTTAGATTTTTGGTGTGATTTTGAATCCAGTTCTCAATGGGTTGATCAGTTTGGTTTCCATTGACCATTCTTATGTCATTTTGTTCTCAACGAATTACACAATGTACATCAATAAAGATTTTCAACTTGAATATTTTGTTCATCGAGATCCACTGTGTGATTTAAGTGTTCCCTTCATTTTTTTTTGAGCAGTGGTATATGTAGGAAGAACCCTGACTGCGTCTTGTTTTTCTTGGGAATCCAGTTTCTTCGTCTTTGACTTAATTGTGATGCGTTCGACGCACGTGAGTGAAAAAGGAAAGTAAAAGTGAGGCAATCGATGGAAAGTAGACCAGAGGACAATGGACGAATCTATTCCCCCAACGGAGTAACTTTTCTAGACAAGCATGGTGCCTGTAATAATAATAATCTTTATTTGTATAGCGCATTTCATACAAGTGCAGCTCAATGTGCTTCACATAACAGAATAAAAAAAAATCTAAATTTAAACAAATAAAAAAATGTGATTGAAAATAGAAGAACTATGATTGTAAAACTGCATAAAATTACAAAGTATTTAGAAAACAATAATTATTAAAATAACATAAAAATTTTAGAAATAAAATTTAATTTAATAGAATACAGCTTAATTGTCACACATCTACCTTTAACTTTTAGCATATTTATACTTAATGTTCAATTAAAAGCCTTATTGAAAAGGTGCGTTTTAAGATCATTTTTAAAAGCAATGACTGATTCAGCCTCACGAATATGGCTTGGAATGGAATTCCACAGTTTTGGGGCCAAATAGCTGAAAGATGCTTCTCCGCTCCTCTTATAGTTCACCTTGGGTATTACCAACAAAGAAGCATTGGAGGATCTAAGGGCCCTGCCAGGTACATAATCAACGAGGCAGTCTCTAATATAGGTTGGTGCCAACCCCTTTAGTGCTTTAAAGACCATTAAAATTACCTTAAAATCTATTCTATAGGATACAGGTAGCCAGTGGAGGCCATAGAGAACAGGGGAGATGTGCTCTCTCTTTTTAGTCCCAGTAAGAACTCTAGCTGCTGAATTCTGAACCATTTGAAGTTTTTGAAATAATTTGCTTGGTAAACCTGAGAACAAAGCATTGCACTAGTCTAAACGACGAAGCATGCATTAATGTTTCTGCATTTTTTAATGATAGAAATGGGCGCACTCTAGATATATTTCTTAGATGAAAAAAGGAGATCTTTCAAATAAGATTTATATGGGATTCAAAGCAAAGCTCTGAGTCAATAAATACTACTAGGTTTCGCGCCTCGCTGGTGCACTGTATTTTTAAGAGGCCCAACCTTGCAATAATGGGATCCCTCTGGCACTTTGGACCAAACACAATAACCTCAGTTTTATCATCATTTAATTTAAGAAGGTTCTGGGACATCCAAGATTTAATGCTTGTAAGACAGTTTGTTCCTTCTGAGTCAACAGATATGTACAGTTGAGTGTCATCTGCATAACTGTGAAATTTGACGCCATGTTCCCTGATGATTTGTCCTAGGGGTAACATGTAAAGCGAGAAAAGAATTGGCCCAAGGATTGAACCTTGCGGTACACTGCAGGTAATCTCTTTTAACTCAGAATTATGTTCTCCTAAGGTGACAGAGAATTTTCTCCCTGTTAGGTATGTCTTAAACCAATTTAAAACAGTATGTGATGGGCCACACCAGTTTGCAAGACGATGCAGAAGTATTTCATGGTCTATGGTATCAAAGGCAGCACTTATGTCTAAAAGAAGAATAATAAAAGAAGAATAAACTGTAGGCATCACAGTCTACTCCAGGGACTAATTAAGGGACCTGAATTGAAGGGGCTTCTTCTAAAAGTAGCGTGGGCAGGATCCATAGGCAGTCAATACATATGGTCTCCAACATGTCTGCCAACAACCTACGGTATGAGGCACTCTCAGGAAAAGGGGAAAATCTCATAATTGGAAGACTTAGGTAGCAACTACCCATGCATCGCTGTTGATGAACTTGTCATTTCCTGCTACATGGCCGTCATTTGATAATTTTCATTTGCTGCTGAAACCGAGACAGTTTCCTGCACCAAATGTGAGTTTCTAAGACGCCAAATGAGATTTGGAGTTATAACGAGATCTGCTTGCATATCCTGTATGAGTGTGGGGCAGCCCTTGTTCATATGTCCTTCTCTGGCTACCTCTCGATCTTTGTAAACCAGGGAAAGGAGGTGATGCCGCTACCGCAGTGGTACCACTTTTCTGGTTTTCTTACCCATGCATTAGGTGTGTAGGAGGAGATCTCCGGCAGTCTAACCACCTTCCTCTTGGTCACGTTAATTTGTTATAAGGCCAATGGCCACACAGCCTTTTCCCCCACTGCATGGCACAGGCTTGGCTCGCATGAAGAGGCGTCTCTTTGATTAAACGGTTCTGAAATGTTGCTAGCTGCCATAACTAATTATTTCTAAATTAGATTTTAGCAATGGTGGAAAAAAGATGCTATCCACTTGTCATAGCACTCTCAATTGTTGAGTGAAAAGGACTCTTTTGGTTTGCTTGGTTGTAGGCAAGTGTTTATATGTGGACATGGTCACACTCATCTTACACAAGCTGCGTGTTTGTGAGAGCATATTTTTGTGGCTCTCTGAAGGGTACCATGGAGGCCAGCAGATTCCCCTGTGGTCTAATTAAGGTAATGGGAGACTATTGATTTCTACACCTCTATGTCATGGCTTACCCATCTATCTTAATATGGCTCTTGACCGCTAGACTCTTGTTTTGATTTTTTTCTTCTACCATTTGCATCACTTTGTTTCCCATGTTGAATTTATTCATATTGACTCTCCATATGGTCTGCATTTGCGTTTGCTAGCCCCAGATTGTAGGCCATGGAACTAATGTTTACCAACATCCAGCAAATAGAAGGCCCAGCAAATATTGGTGTTTATCTAGCGATAGCATGGCAAATGCTGATAATCTTGATCAGCAGTTCCTAATAGTGCACGAATATGGATGTTTCCATACATTGCGTTTGGACAATAGCCAGTGTTGATTTAAACCAATGCCTTATCTTTTTTTTCTCTATGCATTTCTTTGTTTTTAACATTCTTTATGTATCTCTCTTTTATTGGTCTACTCTTTCCCTTCTTTGTTTTTTTTACTTGCTCACACTCTCATAAACCATCTATGTCCACCTACTGTTTACTGCTGCATAATGTGGTCCACCTCACCAAGAGCCTTGCTCTCTGCCAACTCCAGCCTTTATAGGGTAGTGCAGGATCGGAACACAGGCTTTATGGTCCACTGCTTCCATTCTCTCTGTGTTGGGGCCTTTCACATTTTAACAGAGCTGCCTGAGAACCTCACATAAACAGGACAAGCCATACCCCAGTGTCCATTTAGCCTATGGGTCCATTTATGTTTCATATAGAATAGAAAGGATAAAAAAAACGTACTCAGTCCCTGGATTCGATATAGCCAAAGTATAAAAATACTCATCTCCACTCTTTGGAGGTGATGCTACTGTGTGTACTGTACGCTTCTCTCCTAAAAATAAACTGTATTTACAAACCACCCTGGGAGAACACTCAGCCTAGCTCTCAGATGTGATATGCGCAAGGTCACTGTGAACAACTTCACCCTGAAATCCTGTCAGTCCTTTGTTGAGAAAATTACTTTTGGATAGTCATAACATAAAAGCAAACTGTGCCCTAGGCTTCTAAAGGCTGATGTTTGGCTTGAGACTAATGAAGTAGGTTCATTAGGAGACTGATAATGAATCCTTAATGGCCAGCAGGATCAGCTAAGTCAATTTGGGCTTTTTGTGTTTTTATCTTCGTTTAGTATGTTATATAGCTTTTTGTGCATGTAAAAAGTCAAATTACAAAGTCCATAGTCCACGCCAAAGGAATCTACTCTTACAGAAAACGCTGCCCCTGAACTGCCTGAAACGCCTTGTTTGTAGTCCGGCGTTTTCTTCCGTAACTTATCTACGTCACTAAGACATGCATTTGCATAATGCCCACCAAGCGGCTGGTTTGGCACGCCCTCAAACAGAGCCAGTCAGAGTGGAGGCCGGGAAGTTTGGATAGTGGTTTCGCCATGTCGCGAAAAGACTGCCAGCTGACCAATCAGAGCAGACTAGGCTCGTCAGGAGGGGGGTCTTATAGTAACAAGAGCTACAACGGAGCGTTTCAGACCGAGGGTGAATAGTGGTGCTGCAGAACTAGGCAGTTTGGAAAAAAAAGTTTATTGAACGTTAAAATGCATAAACCTATTCTAGTAGAACTAAATAAAGGTATGAACCTGAAAATGAGCATAATAGGGCCCCTGTAAGGCCCGATTAACTCAAGATTTGCGTGTGCAAAAAGATGTGCAAATGCTGTCTTTATGCTGTAAAAAATATTCAAGTTGATCTGCTGACGGGTTGCAAGAATGATTGCTTTGTTCAAATGTGCAATTTAGCACGCCTCGTCCATTTTGCGTGTTTGCCTTAATGCATTTGCAATAATGGGCATTTCGACTAGAGAGTGCAGAATACTGGAAGGAGACTTGCAAATAGATACATTTAGCACCCGCAATGATATTTACCAATCCTGCAGTTAAGTAGAAGAGAAGTAATTGCGTGTACAATTTTAGTACGACTGAAGAGCACGTGCCAATCAGATGCTCGCTGGGAGAGATGACTGCGCATTCAGCCTGGTTTATACTTCTGTGTGGGCGCTGACGTTCGCACAGCAGTTTGCCTTCTTCAACGTATGTTTAACGGGTTTACTAGGGGGCAGTGTCGCATTCACTAATCCAGAATGTACAAAAAAACTTAGAAAAAACAGACACGGAAACTCCCGTTCAAAGAGACCGAAGGGTGTTATATCTGCTCAATTTCATTGTGTCATCTGTGTATTCATTTGTTTTGGATACAGCCAAAATATTCAAGTTTTTATGACGTCTTTCTTCGACTCATTCAAGACGTTCCCGTTGCACTCAGTGGCGGCTGGTAAACAATATTCTAGGTGGGGCTGTACCATATTCAGTCAGCTTCACAGCTACAATTAAACACTAACTGCAGGACACATATTTAAGTATTTATTAAATGGCAATATTAAACATTTGAGGCATTCTTACACAATAAAATCTTACTAAAGTCAACTACAAAAACAAATTGGGTCAGGGGAACTTTGTGTGTCTGGCATCTTATTTGTAAAGGAATTTCGCCATTCAGTCATTTTGAGTGGCAAACTTCTAAATTACTTAATTATTAAAGTCAGGGATGTTTTTGATTAGTTTTTTCTCCAAAGAGATCATAGCCAGATCATTCAGGCAATCCTGTGTTATGCTCTTCCTTAGGTAGGTCTTGATCATCTTTAAAGTAGAGGAGTGTGTCAGCTTTCATTAAATATTCTCACACAAAACGTCGGGTGCATGCAATTTATTGCATTATCGTCGGGCAAAAATGTAAACATACTGATGGTCAAGGATAAAACATCGTATTCGACACTCCAGCTGCGTCTTTACCACATTTATCAATAAAAGGGTAGTGTCAAATTAAACAATGTGATCGTATAGCTTTACAGACGTTACCTACTAACACTAATAAACCCACATCACAACCCATTTCCTCAATGCAAAAGTACAACTGATTCGCTAGCATATCCAAAACACATAAAAGGTACACAGTAAATATACATATACATATTGCACACACCTGGCAAAGATTGAAACATACAGATGGTTAATTAGCTTACATTCAACAAAACAAGCGAAATATGTTTACAATTGTATGATCGGCCTACAATGTTCACCACGTACATTAATATGGCACTTATCAGACTTGTATGGGGATTTATCACATTATAAAAAAAGGAGCAGAGCTCAAGTCACTAATATCGACCTATTCCATTTTTTCCTCACCCCAATCCTCTGCCGAGTGCGGCGCATGGCTAGCTTGACCATATTCTCCATGTGTGCCCTCGAACACTCATGTTTCTTAATTTTTTCAGAAATGTGTTTCATGTCCCTTACTCCTGACACAGTCTGCCTTGTATCCGTCCCAGCTGTTCGAAAAAGCAGCCACGGGAAGCAAAAAACGGCATTTGCATGACTGCATCCTCCTGCTAGCCAAGCTACCTTCTTGTACCAACTATGTTGGTACAAGAAGGTATGGAGTTCGCATGGCTAGCCTGTTCTACTTTAATATTTAGTTGATCTGGTCCAAGCTCTTTCACTCTTATTTTTTCCAACAAAGTTCTCCTTTCCAAAGGGCTTTGATGAAGAGATAAAATTGAGTTTGCAGGCGCCTGACATCGTAGGTCTTGCATCTCTGCGTTCATCGTGGTCTTCTTCTCTCTGGATTCTATGGGAGATCACAAAACTAACTTTCTCTACCACAGGCGGACTCTATTTAGGGCAGTAAACTTACAGCCCTTCGGACAGCAGATTCGAGGCCGCTGATTGGCAAAATTTTTGTTGCCACTGTTGCCATGTGCATTTCTTCGGTCAGCCATTGGCTGGTGCTGCTGCACTGAATGTGCTGTTTTTCTACTGCCCCAGAAGCGCTGGCTACAGAGGGGATGAACCATAGACATTGCTACTCTCACCTATGGTCATGAAGGGTGGGTCATGACCGAAAGAACGAGATCGCGGACACAAGCGGCGGAAATTAGTTTCCTCCAGAGGGTGGCTGGCATTTCCCTTAGGGATAGGGTGAGAAGTTCAGCCATTCGTCAGGGACTCGGAGTAGAGCCGCTGCTTCTTTGCGTAGAAAGGAGCCAGTTAAGGTGGTTCGGGCATCTAGTAAGGATGCCACCTGGCCGCCTCCCTAGGGAGGTGTTCCAGGCACGTCCAGCTGGGCGGAGGCCGCGGTAGACCCTAGACCAGGTGGAGGGATTATATCTCCACACTGGCCTGGGAACGCCTTTGAATCCCCCAGTCAGAGCTGGTAAATGTGACCCGGGAAAGGGAAGTTTGGGATGCCCTGCTGGAACAGCTACCTCCGCGACCCGACCCCGGACAAAGCGGATGAAGATGATGATGATGATGCCTATACAGGGTGGATAAACTATTGGAAACACCA
>JAPMUY010004181.1:0-29317 GCA_026901105.3 Galaxias olidus
ACTTTGGCTTATTTTACTGGGTCATCAGTAAGGCTGATGTCCCCATCTGCCAGGTAAAGAACCACATCACCTGCTAGAACCTGTGTCCTCATTGGAATAGCTCATTTATTTTCCTGCAGAAAGGAGAAGACTGAGCTAGGGCTGGTGTCTCTTCTGTGTTTGTTGCAGGTGCAGCCACAGGACCACAGGTCTCCATTCTAGTGACTAATGTCCTCTTTAGTGTCTCCACATCAACACTGTTTGGGAAACAGCTGGCCTTATAGGGTTAATGAGAGCGGCGAGCAGAAATGTGGAGTTAAAAAAGATGGGTTCAAAATGCCAATGTAGTTGTTTACTCAGACTGGCTGCCAGTTTTCTTGCGTCTGTGCATAGCTTTTCCATGGACTCAGCAGCAACTTCCTGCCCCAGCCCCACTGTGGAATCCTGATCCTCACAACCAGCCATGACATCATCTGATTCCTCCTCACCAGCTGCAAGAGTTCCCAAATGTAGTGACCTGACGATGGAGCACAAGCCATGCAGTAGGAGGTTGACCTCAGATATGGAGGCACTATGTTTTGAGTGTGCCCGTGTGACCTCCTCAAAAGGACTCTTCCCACTCTCTTATGTTTTCCTTAAGGCAGTACAGAATGTTGTCTGACGTGTGCTCAATGTCCAGCACACCAACATTAACCCTGCTTTCCTCTGAACTGAAGACTCCCCTACACATTCACACCAGTGCCCAGTAATACAGAGAGATGCATGAGCATTGTGGTTGCTGGTCCAGAGATCAGTAGTGAAGCTGATGGTACCTCCCTCAGCTGCCTTAAGTGACTGGACCAACTCCCCTCTCATTGCCTCATACAGCTCAGGCACTACAGTTCGACTGAAATCGTGCCTCGATGGGATCTTATACTTGGGCTCTAGAAAGCCAACAAGTGACTTGAAACCTCTCCTCTCCACCAAAGAGAAAGACTCAAGATCAGTGCATATAATTGTACCTGTTATCTGTGAAATCTTTTGGGACCGAGGGTGGTTTGCTGAGAATTGCTGCTTGGCTGCAAATGCAGTGAATATTTGTGAAGAGCACGGTGAGCCCTTAGCACCTACAGTGCCCTGAGCCAGAGTGCTGCCAGAAGAGGTGGAGGGGGTGCCTGATCCAGTGGGCTGTCTCATGTGATGGACATGTAACAGATGATTATGTAGAGATGTTGTATTATAATGTTTTGAACCCCTACCTCTGCTGATTTTGGACATGCAAAGCTTACAAATGGCTTTGGTGGGATCCCTTTCACAAACAGTGAAAGAGTCCCATACTGCAGAGGTCCTCTTGGTTTTTGGTGGAGGACCACCATCACAAGATGCCGCACTGGTCCCAGGGAAAAGGTGTGCGCCACTGGGTTCATTGCCACTGACCTGATCCTCACTGTCTTGAAATGCAGAATGTGAATCACTAATTTTATTACAGATTGTATAATATAAGAATATATATGTATATAGTTATAATATAATAACTACAATATATGTGTATATATATATATGTGCATGTGTGTGTTTCAAATAAAAATGCAAAAGGAGGAAGGGAGAGAGAGTGTGTGTATGTGTGCGTGGCTGGGTGGTCAAATAAAGGTGTGGAATGAGGTGATGATGAAGGAATATTAGCAGTTACCGTTGGAACTAGCATATAAGCCTACTTTGGACGATAGCTAGTCAAATTTAATAAATAGCTAGACTTAACGTCAGTTACTCACACCTTAAAGTAATTTGGAAAAGTTGGAAAGACTATTCAACTATTAGGGGAATAACCTACAACAAAATTTTGAAAAATACGCTGAAGTGTGCTTCACAAATTGTTCGCTCTCAGCCTAAAAAAATGGACACACATTTGTGTTGACATCTTCGTGTGTTAGCCAATGTTATTCCTGCTTTAATATTGCCATTGGTAGCGGCGTGACCATCAGAAGCTTTATTTTAATGATATAATGTAACACCTAATGTTCAGACACTCCTCTTCTCGCTTCAGAATAAGTTTTGGAATGTTTTCCTCCCACCCCTACATATCCTGGTTCACCTGCAGACACCTGCACCTCAGCACAGCCCAGCAGTGATGCATCATAAGGTTCTCCTATCCCCTACACCTCAGCACAGCCCAGGCATGCGAAACATGACAAACATGGTATTCTTTACCTTCCTGCCTGAGAAGCTGACAGAAATGTACCTCAATATGTGGGTATCTGAGAATTGCAGCCACTCTTCCTCTTACAGTGGCTGTTGCTGAAAGGAGCTTCTCCAAGTTCAAACTAATTAAAACCTACCTAAGATCTACTATGGAGCAAGAATGTCTCAGTGGACTTTCCATCATTAGTACAAATCAGGTAGTCTAACTCAAACTGTCTTATTATGATCATGTCACAGATGACTTTGCTGCAAGAAATGCAAGGCGAGTGAGGCTGTAGAAAAAAGCTAGATGATGCATTTTGGTTTCTGTAATATAGTTTTTTGTGTGCAATACTCTTATTAATATTATATTTATACATATTTTTATGTCTGCATTGGTTTCTTTAATACCATAATTGTGCAATACCTTTTTTATTATTTGTTTTAATTAGTGTTTTTTGTTTGTTTCTGAAATAAAGGAATTCAAATGTATAATGCTATGCGGGTACTGTGTGAGTGTATGAACACAATGATTGGTGGTGGAAATGGCTGCAGTGCAAATGGCACTAGCAAAATTCTTGCCTAGGGCACCAAATTGGTCCTGCACTAATGCCGAGTCCTCAGTCTCAGAGTAACTAAATACGGAAACACCTGCATTTATAATGACTACGATTATAATTAGCTACCTAGCTACAGCATTTAAATATACAGTGGATGTCAAAAGGAAACAACTCAAAGTTAGCCACGAAGTCCAAGTAGCTAAGAATGATAACCGCCAAATTTATCTTACGAGTTAGATTTATATAAATTAAGCTGGTGTTCAAGAATCAATTTGGGCCTGGATCATCGTGGGTCAATGGAGCTCTGCAATAACGGTGCCAGAATCATGGATTACGGGAATAGTGTCAAATGTAGGCCTAAGCATTTTCACCAAATATCTACTTTTTAAAAGCTGATTTTACGATGGGTTTTGGTAGGCTACAGGGCAATTAGAAGTTATTGAAGTTACAAAGCGATTTTATATTCGACCACACAATTACTATAAGAAAAAGAGGCAGAGCCAGGTCAAAACTGATCTATTCGGCAGAATCGGCACTGCCACTGGCGCTCTAGTACCATTTGCTGCTTTGCTGTTCAAAGACTTCAAGAGCATAATGATGATGCGATTAAGAATGGGTGTGTTTGCACCGAAAAATTAGCTGTCACTCCAACTACGATGGGCCAATAGAAATCATCTTCTAAACCCCGCCCTCACCTGATTTTTGTGCCCAAAAAAAAATAATCCAAAAGCAAAACCTCTGATCCACAACCAAAAAAAACACACACAAGGAAACAGTGGATTAAAATGACTAAACTGAAAACCATAAGAAACAAATACAGATTTGTAAGATTTAACTTAAAAATATTTAGTTTAGTTTTTTAATCATACTTTTTTTTAATTATAGATTTTAGTTTTGCATATAGTTTTCTTATATTTTTCTTTTGGATTTTAGTTTTTCTTTTAGATTGTCTTTTTTTTTTTGCTTTTGGATTTTAGTTATGCTTTGGGTTAACCTCTTTTTGTTTGTGGATGCAAATCTCATTCCATACATGTGTCCATTAATGGGCTCTTTGTAAAGTGTGATTAGACAGATTGTTGAGTCCAAACAGGGAAAGCTACCATCACTATGGTATATTGTGCTGAAGTGTGTACCTGTGTGTAATCAATGTTAAAGGTCATTCAGGAATTATACCAGTTTCATATCACGTTAAGTTACTAAGTAAAGTTATCAGAATAGGCAGAGAATGTGGGATACTAAGGACGAATAGTGCTGAGTTTGAGGTGTGGTATATTGAAGGCCCCAATAGGTGAAGCATAGATAAGCAAATGCTTGTAACAATGGTAACTCATTATGTTTGATTGTGCTCCAGGACACTTAAGTTACTTTACAGAGGCAAAACAGGGAAAGAATGCAGGCAATGGACAGACTCATAAATATATAGAAAGTCAGGGTCATGTTTAAAGACAGATGATCTGGGGTCAGTGGATTTCATGCCTGAGATTACCATAGGAAAAGAAGGGGCCCGAAGTGAGAAATGTGTTTATACTAAGATCTATACATACCAAGAACCACTGGAATAAGTTAAAAGGTGAAAATTGGGTGTTTGTCTATTTGCATTTTGGGGAGTTGCCAGAACTTTGGGGTAGACTTAGAGAAATGTATTTAAATGATTGACAATGCTGTACAATTTTTGTTGTTATCCTAGGCCAACTCAGCTTTGTTTGATGCTGAATAAAGCCTGCCCTTCTGAACTTTTCACATTCGACTCCTAGTGTTTGTATTAGAAGGAAATTGTTACTATCTCTTCCATTGGAAAAGACACAACATCACCCAGAAGGATGCAACTTGTGGAGGGGTTCTGTTTTTTGACCTATAAAACTGCTTTTCTTCACAGTGCATGTGTGTCTTTTCTAATTGTCTATTTGGTGGTGTAGATGGGGTTTGATCCTGTTCCTGGTATGATGTACGATGACCAGTCTAGAAAAAAAGAAAGAATTTTACATAATTTTGTCAGGATTTGAAGGACTTTTATTTATGATGTAAAACTAGGAAACCAAATGCAGATGGCACAAACACGTTAATAGTGCATGTGTATGGTATTCTATCCTGTCACATGCTCATCCCACAAATCATTAAAGTAAACGGTCGTTAAGTTGTCATTAAGTGTATCACAAATGGGTTGACCCAACATAGTTACCAAGTCACTATACTATCTAGTTAGCATATGTATATATAGACCCCCACAGATGTATGACTTTCTTGTTCATGGGAGCTCAGACCCCTTCTTATGGGAGCTCAGCTCCCACTGGTTCCCACATAACTCGAACCCTGCCCCTACTCCTTGTGACTCTGTTTCACAGGCAAGTCGAAAAGCAAAACGGAGGGCTAGGGCCAAGGGTTAGGGCCAAGAGATGTAAAATAGGCAATTGGGATTGGGCCTTGAACCAGCGACTTAAGACTTGACTTGGACTTGTCCCTCAAAGACTTGAGACTTGACTTGCGCTCGAGCTGAAGGACTTGTGATCATCTCTGTATGGTAATATCCAAGGTCAGTGTCTGGGAGGAGGTGAGTCTTTCCTGCAAAAACAAGGAGAGACAAATGTCTGAGACTGCACATTCCTAACAGGGGATAATGACTCCCGAAGCAGAACAATAACGTCTAGTTTTTACAAATCAAACGTATCATCAAATTATGCAGATCCGGGGTAAAAATATAAACTTCCAGAAGGGCTATGCTTGCCTATACTTTGTGTGCTTTGTCTGTGCCTGTACATTCCAATCAAAGCTTGTTTGTCTTCATCAGAGGATGTAAGCTGTGTGTGAGAGCGCAATACCTCATCAAACTGCAATGGAACCTACCCCCACACATACATATGTTTACTTTTGATCACTATTCAACAACACTAGGGAGTGAGCCATAACAAACACTGTTTACAGAAGCATTTAACAGCCAGGAAAGGGTTTCAAGCCGCAGACTAACCTGGCACTGGTGTTGAGTTGACTGCTTCTTACCAATGTGATTCTAAGAACGATGGCAAAAGTGGATAGAAGAACAGAGTCCATGTTGGTGTCCCCCGGAAGCTCCCCAGAGAAAGCAGCCAAAACACAGAGGGAACATACCACCTCGCCTAAAAGGCATAGATCACGCGCTAAGAAGACAATGAGGCCCCCAGAACAGCCTGGGAGAAAACAGTTGTCCAGAAAGGAAAGGACAGCGCGTGAGGAGGTTCTGGAGAAGGAGGAGATGGATGGGATGGGGAAATGGTCCTTTACTGTAGTGGATGTGGATAAGGTGAGAGAAAAGGAAGAAGAGGACAAAGAAGAGTCACTTGGGCTTCTTGAGACTGATTGGCAAGAAGAAGGTAAAACTGTTGTGTGATTGTCACCCACTTTATATTCTCAAGACTTTACTCATTGGGTCTCAGTTAAAAAGTTTGCCTAAGCAAGCATCAAAGCATTCAGAAGATTCTTAGACTGTGGGATAGGTGGCTTGTGAAAAAGTGTTTTTATTTAGTGCTAAAAATACTTTTGTATCTGTTAAATCAAGGGTTTTCTAGTGGAGATGAAAGTCTAATCTGATTGCATGACTGTTTGCCTTGAGAAGGTGTGAAGAACAGAGATCTGGGAGTGTGTGAATGGCTACTGATGGTGCTGGTCCTAGCCATCATTCTTCTGTTCCTCCCTATATCCATATGGTTCTGTGTGAAAGTAAGGGGAAGACGTTTCTACTTATTAGGCTACCAGCTAAGTTGAAAAGACCATAAGTGAAAAAAGATATTTAAAATTAAATGTTCTTGTTTTTTGTCTGGTTTGGCTGAAGACAATAAATATATTTCTGTTAAATGTAGTCACCATGTTCAAAAGAAAAATATCTTTATATATTTGCAATTTACCAACACATACCAACAGAAGCTACAGCTAAGCTATAATTTTGCCAATGCTAGGTGGTGAGAGAACATGAGCGAGCAGTGATCTTCAGAATGGGGCATCTGCTTCGAGGAAGGCAAATCGGGCCAGGTCAGTGGTGTTCTGTTTATATTGTTACAATTATTATTTGTTAGTACAGCAGTATTGTAGTCATAATACAAACGTGAACCGTATGTAATATAAGTAATATAACGAAAAAATATCCCATTTCAATCACCCTTTGTCAATTTCTCTTTTTTGAAGGTCTCCTTTTTCACCTTCCATTGTTGGATGTCTGCCAGAAAGTGGATATTCGTCTAAAGATGCTAAAGGTCCCACCTCACATGGTACTGTAAAACCACACAACACAAATAAGATACTTTAATATAGTTTTGCACAGAATGCAACTGGCCTAAATGTTTTAGCACTGAATAAGAAGTACCGTCTAGAGATATTTGCACTTTGGGAGAGATGAATAAAAGTAAAGATAACAAAGTTAAAAGGCATAATCTTGCAGGAAAATGTTAAAAAAAAAAGATGTATCTTTCACTGGAGAAAACTTATGCAGATAAGAATTTTTAGGGAAATACAAACTTTAATGACGTGGGACTAGACAAAGCAAGGGATCAAACCACAACCCAGTGTCAGCCTCCTGCCAGAGGCATAAAACAGGATATCATGACCACAATGTAAAACGTCCAATAGACTAAGGTGAACTTAAATTAGTCAAAGTTAGGTATGTTGTTCATACAAATTTCAAGGGGTGACAGAAATACTTCTAAAAGGATTTTTTTTTACTTGAAGGATTAGTTTTTATGCTTCAATTAAAGGTTTTCATTTTTCTAAACTAAGTGTAAGTGTCTAATCAATAGAAAAAAAAGGCTAATGCTTGTTTCAAGTTGAATTGATCGTACCAATATTTTGGCAGGGTATGGTATATGTGATACCTTCGTGCAGGACCTGTGTTTACTAACAGACATATCCCTCATACGTATGTACCCAGGTAGTGACCAAGGACTTGGTGAGAACAGAGCTGAGTGCAGTGTGTTACTACCATGTAGAGAATGTAGCTGTGTGCAGCACAGCTCTTGTTGGGATGGCAACAGTGCTGCAGTCCCTAGTACAGATGGCAAGCAGAGATATTGTGGCACATCACAACTTCAGTGACATCCTGTTGGAGAGGAGGAGGATTGGTCAGGAGATCCAGGTGCCTTTAGATTTTTGTTAAGAAAACAGTACTAATATCTATAAGTTTGAATTAATTATGGAAAAAATTAAATCTTTCCTCTGCAGGTTATAGCTGATGCTGTAGCTTGCCAATGGGGGATTAAGGTTGAGAAAACAGAGATGTAAGTCCGCTGATATAGTGCAAATAATGGAGATACAGAAAGCACTGGCAAAATGTTGTTGTTTTTTTAAAATATATTTGCTTAAAATAGAACAGAATAGCTTAACTTTGATCTTTTCTTTTGGTTACTTCTCTTTTCAGAGAGGACCTTTTCCTCCCCGTGGAATTACAACACAGTATTGCTGCAGAAGCAGAGGCCAAGAGACAGGCCCAGATAAAGGTAGAAAATAACCCAGCAAAGGACTGTAAGTGCAGGGAGTATGTTTGAAGTCGAGTTGGTGCTACAGGAAAGTGCAGTACAGTCCTGTCAAGCTACATAACCACCCCAACATTAGCACGTAGGGCCCATTCTATGAAGCGCAAGACAAATAATAGATTCTAAATTCACTCACTAAAGCCTACTAAACTTCTATCACATTGGCTTATATGAAAATAAGTGTGTAAGTGCTTTTAGAATGTGTGATATTTGTTTTAAATCAGTTTGAATGGGCCCCACATGCAAATTTTCAGGTTTGCTTATGGACATTCGAACTTGCGTAGTCTGGAATCAATTGGACAGATCCCCAACTTTACAGTCCTGTACAGGACAAAATAAGAGACAATTGTAGCATGCCTAAGGCACAATCATCTACATTACATGCCATGTTATATTTCTTATTCTACAGTCTATGTGTCAGCAGCAATAGTACCCTGCATTCCACCTCTGGCTTGCCTCTTAAGTTAAGCAGGGTCGGTCCTGGTTCTCCCTTTGGTTGGAGTCCAGCTGGAAGTGGTGTTGGTTGACCAGTAGGGGTCACTCTACCCTCTAGTTTGTGGTGGATTGTGACAGTGACAGTGTCCTGTACTACCTGCGTCTTTTGGATTGGACGTTAAGACACTATCGCCTGTGAATTATAAAAACCTAATTCTATTGTGGACATCACTATATTGCATGAAAAACACTAACAATAGTTTGTGTATAACTGTATCACACAGTCTATACAGGGTCAATTCAGACCAATCACCTCTCTGGTCTTCAAAGCGTTGGCCTATCATGCCCTTACTATGCAGATATTAACTTCATTATAGATATATCACCTTTCAGTCTCAGTAGAGATGCCATGCTGTGTCTTTTAAATTAACCTCAGTACCCATAAATCTCCATCCCTCCAAAACAGTGAGGAGTGTTGTTTTTTTTTTATTTTTTTGCTAAGAAGTATGAATACAAGTTCACAGTTTGGCTGCAATAGCACCCTGCATTCCAGCTCTGGCTTGCCTATGAAGCTAAGCAGGGTTGCTGGTTTTCCCTTGAGTGGTAGACCAGTTGCTGCTGGAAGTGATTTTGATGGGCCAGTAGAGGTCACTCTACCCTCTGGTCTATGGCAGCCCTATGCCCCAGGACAGTGACAGGGACAGTGTCCTGTACAGAGTGCGCCTTTCGGATGAAGCAGTACACGGGTGTCCTGACTCTCCGTGGTCACTAGACATCCCATGGCACTTCTCAAAAAGAGTAGGGGTGTTAACCCCCCCCCCCACAGAGTAAAACGCTTTGGGTGTCTAGAAAAACGCTGTATTAAATGTAGCAGTTATTATTATATGCTTCCATCAAATGAAGATGTCTGTTTGTGTGCATCACAAAAGCATATGTAGTGTTTGTGTGTTGCATAGGTGTTTCTGGGCATATCTAGCCAAAGCCAAATGACCATTGTTTGTTTCCTAGGTGATCTCTGCGGAGGGGGAGAGAGCTGCCTGCGAGGCTCTGAGGGCTTCTTTAGACTCTCTCTCTGCTTCTCCTGCCTGTGTTCAGCTCCGTCTACTCCAGCTCATACACACCCTGCGCACCGACCACCCCGCTGTAGTACTCGCCCTTCCCTCAGACCTCCTCTCCCCTCTACCTCCCCCTCCCCTCCCCCCAGCCAAACCACACACAGTAGGAGATACTGACTCCCCTATGATGTAAACAGAGACCATAAAATATGTGAATTGCAGTTTAGTAAAAAAAATTACGTAAAACCCCCCCCAAAAAACAGAGACCTCAAATAAATTGGTCGAATGATGGGAAATTTACTAAGAAATTCTGATGATAATTGAATGTTTGCATAGGGATTCAAAAAACAACATCTAATTATTAAACTGTATAAAAGGTCAAGCCACTTTCTGGAACATTATTCAACCCAAAAAAAAATTATTAGCCAGATACTGTGAATGCTTATACAAAAATCCTGTTCAATTTGCAGCCAAACAAATCTCACTCTTTATTTATTATATTGTATGATTCAAAGTAATCCAATAGTCCATGGTCGGTCCTTAGTTCTCAACGTTTCTTGGGCTTGGTTTGTTTGGGACTGGGCTCAGGCTTCTGGCTCACTGGTTTGGGTTCGGGTGTAGCCACCGTTATCTTACTCACTGCAAGACAATTGTAAACTCCTTAGATATGGGTTTGCAATGTAATCAACATTTATTAAGTATAGTGATACATTTGTTGTGAAATAAATTATCTTTCTGTTGAAGGCTCTGAAGATATATTAGTATAATTCCAAAATGAGACCAGCAGTTTTGACCATACATGGAAGTGTAACAACTCTGGTCTTTGTAACTTTGTTATTTGATCACTAATATGTTCTAACATTAACCTTACATTAGCTACCTATTATTGAGTGTGAGCTCAAGTGTAATGCAGAATTTCCATTGAATCTTGTAGTGTCAGATTAGATTGAAATATTCTGTGGATTTAAACTACTGAATAACATATTGATCGAATGAAGGTGTAGAGTTGACCAACGTTGACACACTTATTTGGTTGTCTGATGGGGCTGACATACCTTGGGGCTCCAGGCTGTGCCTGCCCTGTAGCTGTCTCTCCATGTCCTGGATCTTCACCAGCGCAGCTTGGAGGGCCTCCTCTGCCTTCAAGGCCCGCTCCTCAGCACTCTGGGCACGGGTCTCAACACCACTACATACACACAATGCACAGAAAAACAAGTATGTATGTTAGTACGTGTCTCAACATCACTAAAAACACAATGCACAGAAAAACAAGTGTATGTTAAGACTGTATGAAAAGACTCCATGCACCCAAACACGCTTACATGGAAAAATAAAATAATGCACTCACAGTAACTCCTGCTGCAAAATCCCAACACTAGCAAGGGCATCAAAGGCTTGGTGGGCATTCTCAGTCGTTGGACAGACAATTGTTTCATCAGTCTAAAACAAGGTGGAATGTACAGTTGACATAGACCTCAAACATTCTAATAGGCCTATTCTCAAATTATTTTAGCTGTGTATATTACAACTGACTGGTTTTTAATTAGCCTTTTAGCGCTTTGAGATTGCTTTTACAATGTAAAGCGCTTTACAAATAAAATGTATTATTATTGTTATTATTATGATTACGAATAACAATAATATTATCAATAATAATAATAATAATCCTAATCATAATCCTAATCATAGTAATAATCATAATAATAATAATAATAATAATCATAATAAGTGTGTTGGACTCGCCCCCTTCAGTAGTACAGCTTCTCCCTCCAGGGTCTTGTCAACAATGCTGCCATCGTGGCCAATCAGCTTAATAAAGGAGACTGCCTGTGTGTCTCGCTCCACAGCCTCCAAATGACCCTCTGGCTCCCCCTGTTAGTCACTCAGCACAATTAACATTGTCAATGGGAATTCAATGTAATTATTTGTATAGCACAGTTAATACAAGATGTATTACTATACAGTAAAGTGCAGCTTAATGTGCCTTATATGACAGAATAAAAACAAAATAAAACTATGACTATAAGCAAAATAATAACAATATTTTTAAAACAGACGAAAACCTTTTGTTACACTACTTTGCTTAGTTAAAAAGTTGATAACAAATAATTGGCCCAAGGATCAATCCTTGTGCTACCCCACAGGTAATCTCTCTTAACTCTGACGTATGTTCTCCTGATGTGTCTGAGTATTTTCTCCCTGTTAGGTATGTCCTGAAGTTCAAGCATTTTAAAACAGTATGTGATGGGCAGCAGTTTGCCAGACAATGCAGTAGTATTACATGGTCTATGGTATCAACTACAGCACATGGCCACTTCTTTTGAGTCAATGTACGAAATATATATATTTCGTACATTGACTCAAAAGAAGTGGCCATGTGCTGTAGTTGATACCATAGACCATGTAATACTATATATATATATATATATATATATATATATATATATATATATATATATACACATATACACACATATATATATATATGTATATATACACACACATATACATATACATACACACAGTATATATTATACATATTATATTATAGGTAGCCTGACTGAAATATTTCTAGGGGGCTGTTTTCATGTAAGTGATCGGTAAGATTTTCAAAACAGCTTTGTCTAGTATTTTACTCAGAAAAGGGATATTTGAAATGGGTCTAAAGTTATTGAATACACTGCTGTCTAGTTTAAGTTTCTTAAATAGTGGCTTAATTAATGCAATTTTCAGTGGCTCGGGAAAGATTCCTGTTTAATAAGCAGTTTTTAATTTCTAGCAAATTCACTGATTAGTTCTTTAAGACGTTTTTAACAGCCTATGTAGAAGCGGGATACAGAGAGCATGTAGAGGATGGACCTGGAAATGTCATGATCCAAACATGGAATATTGTTCATCAGTGTTAAGGTTTTTTTTTTGTTTAGAGATTTAAAAAATCAACACAATGTTCTGAAATGTGTGTTAACGCGATTGTAGAAAGGGGCGAACAACCTTAATGTAGGTGGAGATACAGGTCTGGAGTATTTCAGAGTGGACCTGTACATTTAATCAAACAACCTTGATGTAGGTGGAGATACAGGTCTGGAGTATTTCAGAGTGGACCTGTACATTTACAAACAACCTTAATGTAGGTGGAGATACAGGTCTGGAGTATTTCAGAGTGGACCTGTACATTTCGTTATCTCCATTTGCGTTCAGCTTTGTAACATTCCCTTTGAATAAAACATGTTGCCTTGTTTTTCAAGATACGTGCCTTGCAAAAGTATTCACCCCCCTTGGCTTGTTACTTATTTTGTTACATTACAACCTGTAATTTAAATGTTTTTTTAATCTGAATTTTATGTGATGGATCTGCACAAAATAGTCTAAGTTGGTGAAGTGAAATGAGAAAAAAATATATATAAAAAATAATTTTTTTAAATAAAAATCTGGAAATTGGCATGTGCATATGTATTCACCGCCTTTGCTATGAAGCCCTCAAAAGTTCTGGTGCAACCAATTACCTTCAGAAGTAACATAATTAGTGAAATGAAGTCCACCTGTGTGTAATCTAAGTGTCACATGATCTGTCAGTATAAACACACCTTTTCTGAAAGGTCCCAGAGGCTGCAACACCACTAAGCAAGAGGCATCACACCATGAAGACCAAGGAGCTCTCCAAACAAGTCAGGGACAAAGTTGTTGAGAAGTACTAGTCAGGGTTGGGTTATAAAAAAATATCCAAATCTTTGATGATCCCCGGAGCACCATCAAATCCATTGTCTTAAAATGGAAAGAACATGGTACCACAACAAACCTGCCAAGAGAGGGCCGCACACCAAAACTCACAG
Source organism: Galaxias olidus (assembly GCA_026901105.3). NCBI lineage: Eukaryota > Metazoa > Chordata > Actinopteri > Galaxiiformes > Galaxiidae > Galaxias > Galaxias olidus. The sequence goes on from JAPMUY010004181.1 coordinate 13,509, forward strand.
ACCGGGCAAGGAGGGCATTAATCAGAGAGGCAGCACAGAGACCAAAGGTAACCCTAAAGGAGCTGCAGAGTTCCACAGCAGAGACTGGTGTATCTGCGCATGGGACCACAATAGGCCGTACACTCCATAGAGCTGGGCTTCATGGAAGAGTGGCCAGAAAAAAAGCCATTACTTAGTGTTAAAAATAAGAAGGCACGTTTTGAGTTTGCCAAAAGGCATGTGGGCGACTCCCCAAATGTATGGAGAAAGGTGCTCTGGTCAGATGAGACTAAAATTGAACTTTTCGGCCACCAAGGAAAACGCTATGTCTGGCGCAAACCCAACACATCCCATCACCCCAAGAACACCATCCCCACAGTGAAACATGGTGGTGGCAGCATAATGCTGTGGGGATGTTTTTCAGCAGCAGGGACTGGGAAACTGATTCGAGTCGAGGGAAAGATGGATGGTGCTAAATACAGGGATATTCTTGAGCAAAACCTGTTTCAGTCTGCCTGTGATTTGAGACTGGGACGGAGGTTCACCTTCCAGCAGGACAATGACCCGAAGCATACTGCTAAAGCGACACTCGAGTGGTTTAAGGGGAAACATTTAAATGTGTTGGAATGGCCTAGTCAAAGCCCAGATCTCAATCCAATTGAGAATCTGTGGTTAGACTTGAAGATTGCTGTTCACAAGCGGAAACCATCCAACATGAAGGAGCTGGAGCAGTTTTGCCTTGAGGAATGGGCAAAAATCCCAGTGGCAAGATGTGGCAAGCTCATAGAGACTTATCCAAAGCGACTTGCAGCTGTAATTGCCGCAAAAGGCGGCTCTACAAAGTACTGACCTTAGGGGGGTGAATATTTATGCACGCTGAAGTTTTCTGTTATTTTGTCCTATTTGTTGTTTGCTTCACAATAAAAAAAAAAAATCACATCTTCAAAGTTGTAGGCATGTTCTCTGGATGAAATGATGCAAACCTTCAAACAATCCATTCTAATTCCAGGTTGTGAGGCAACAAAACATGAAAAACGCCAAGGGGGGTGAATACTTTTGCAAGGCACTGTACATGAGTCACAACAAGGTTTCTTGTTTTTATTCGAGAGCTATATTGTCAAGGGCACCTTTCAGTCTAGAATGAAAATTACTAGCTAAATCCTCTATATAGCCATCAGTGGCTGTAACAGATAAGGCCATAAGGTCAGAGAACTCAAACTGGCAGAAGTAGTTGAGCAGTCAGTGTTTGATTTCTTTCTGTCTTATTCAGTTTGGGACTGGTGTGGGCATTTCTGGACGGTACACGGTTTGACAGATTGCTTTTGTGTAGTCACAGCTGGCCTGGGTGGAGAATGTATCCTTTTATCGGATGGAAGTTCTTGCAATTTGCGGAATTGTTCATCCATTTAAAGTCTCCTAGCAGCTCTGAAGGCAGTGACGTGGGGGCTGCGCTTCGCCTGGTGTTCCAGGTTTGGGTAATCCATAAAGTGTTGGTATATGAAATAAAAATGTTTTGTATAATATAATCTGGCTAATGTGTACTAGGATAAACAACTCAAGATTATTTTGCAAACAAAAAAAATGTAAACAAACACAAAAGAATAGGCTTTGTAACGGAGGCTGGTAAAAAAAAAAAAAGGCTCTGTTCACGTCATGTCTGTAACATTTCTGAAAAATGCAAGACTATGAAGTTAAACCTTCAAATTAACTTACAGAACAGTAAGTCATTGAGTTTGAGTAACAAACCTCTATCAATGCTGCCTGACAGGCATCTGTGTCCACCTCCTCGACTGGAGCTTTGCCTGTAGCCCCATAAACTGCCTGGAGACAATGGAAACACATAGACCACAAGAACACAATGGAAACACATAGACCACAAGAACACGACGAGTCTTTTCCTGGATGCTTAACAATCTCATTTACACACCCATAGTATGTATCATTAATAGATAGGTCATAAATCTTGGTGGGCTGAGTAATAATGAATCCTCACAACAGATTCCAGGCTAGCAGATGGAGAAGTCAAGATATTGGTGACCGATGAGGGGAGGAAATTCAAGGTGACGCACAGCTCCACAGGACTGCCTTTGGCATCAGACAGCAAGATACGGCACGCCTCCACCCACTCGCGGCACTCCCTCTGGCGCACACACACACACACACACACACACACACACATCCTTTCACAACACCTGTGTATCATACAGTTGTAATTGTGTTACGTGATAAGTGCAGTAAAGACTGGAGCAGAAGTTACCTGTAGTTGGTTGAGTTCATACAGTTCATTCTCAAATTCTTCCTGAGCTATGCTCCTCTGAATTTCCTCCTCTACTATGGTCTGGCATGAGCTGGAAGATTTGTTAGATGTCAAAGATTGAATGAATGAAGATTGAACAATACCTGCCCAGCTTTTGAATAGTGTCTGTCTGGAAAAGGTGGACATTCTGTGGACCCTAATGTTGTGGACTAAGCATTTTGACAGAGATTTGGTTAAAGCCTACATGACATGTTTTGAAAAAGTCAAACAAAGCTTCATTTTCAACAAACCGCTGTAATGGAAGTGTCAGTAAAACCAAATTCATAACTGAATTGGCTGTACCTGGTGATGTAATTGGAGAAGAAGTCCAGTTTGTGGGCCAGGTTTTTGGCGTCGTCCTCCAGCTTCTCCAGCGACACGTCCATGATGATGCTGGCCTGTGGCCCGGGCACAGAAACCATCTCCTGGTCATCACAGTGGTCAGGAACCAGATGGAGCAGCAAGTTCACCATCCAACGGGTTAGAGCTATGTGGATAGAGCTGACCTGCCACACAGAGAAAGGACTAGACCTGTGCTCCAAAGGTGAAAAGAAATATGATGAGTTGTTGTCCGATGTTGTCCATGGCCATCTAATGAACAGAAGGTTTGAAACTCCTATAATACAGCTAATACTAAAATAAACAGCTCAGAGAAAAAGTAAGGAAGAAGCCAGACAAAATAGGGGGATGTCAAATATGACTTAAGAAACTGAAAAGAATAACAGAAAGTAGGCTCTTGAAAACCACAATAATGTAAGAAACAAACTTTACAACAACATGGTAAGTCCATATACAGTCTCACACAGCACTCTCAATGGCATGGAAGGTCATAACTAGGACATACAAATACAAAGTTACAGTAAAGTCAGGTTTATACAATACAATAGAGACAATAGGAACACAATGACAAGAAGTGCCCCTGTATTAAACAACTACTACTACACCATCTAGAGAGCCGAAAGTGAGTTAGAATGAAAATAAAGCATCGCAAACTCATAACTATCTTAGTTGTGAAGGGATAGGTGTCGAAAGAAAATGTTCTTCATTGAATAAGATCAAGTGATATTGTGACAGAGAAGCCTGTTAAAAAGCTGTGTAGATGTGGAGCAGGTGGAGGTGTTGAGGAGAGGACTCAATAGATATGGGGCCTACAGTGTGGCCTTCCACCCTGGCTGAGGACATGTATGAGACACTAGAACAGAACTGGGGGGGGAAGTTACTGAGGATTTCATCCCTTTCTCTTGAAGCATTGGAAGACTTTGAACCATTGTCAGAGCAAACGGAACATTTAGCAGTTTTAATTAAAAAATTCTACACTCAAAAAAAGTGTATGGAGGGGATTACTTTATCAAGAATAGAATTGCCCAAATGTTAGAGAATACATTAAATTAGTATCTAAATGTGTTAATATTTTTGACAAGGGGTTGCTATTACCAAGCTTTAGAAATTGTAAAAGCTAAACAAATCAACATGAAAAACTTGCAAATATGTGAAAAGGGGCAAATAATTTGATCCAGATCTGTATGAACTGTCAATTATCCGTCCAATTGTGAAAAAAGCTACAGTACCTCCTCACACAATCTGCGGTCCTCACAGTCAAAGACGTTTGTCTGGTCGAATATGAACTCGCGCATGGTGTTGAACACATCTCCAACTTCTATCCTACACACAAACACATGGACCATTCATATACCCAAACATAGTCTACTTCAATGAAAAAAAGATTTGACTCTTAGCTTACTTGGTGTGTAATGTACTGTGCTTCTTCTTCTCATTTTCATGCTGCGTGCTGTCCACATTCTGTAATACCTCCTCTGTTAAGCTGATCCAATTGGCCAAGGCATTGTCCAGCTTTAGCCAATCTAAGTTAGGCATCCCCTCTGGCCGGCCTTTTGCGGCCGTGAGCTTGGTGGCCCAGAACTCCATAACGGACACCAAGGACATAAGTTGTGTGTGGATCCCTGAGAGTGACATGTACAGAAGTAAAAAGATTAAAGTTGCACAACATGCAATTTAACAGCATGATCTTGATTTCTTTTCAAAGAAATCCTAAGTGAATGAGAAGAATGTTTGCTGCATAGGTCATACAAACTTGCTGTTTGTTTAAAGAAGTTCCTGTGTGTTGTAGAAGAATCAGATCCATTCTAAAACAACATTAAAATCACAGCAGTTTTCTAGAAGCAGACATGAAGCTGTTTTTTCTCCATCTATTACCGTTCTCTCCATTAACCCGGGTGGCCAGCTGTTTGTGCAGCTCCGACACGGTCTTGCCCAGGTTCTTCATAGCCTCCTGGCCTTTAGGGAGCTCCCCGTCCGGGCCCGGGTGCCGTCTGAACAGCTGCAGGCCAACCGCCCCCCAGGACTCCTGTAGCCCGCCAAGCAGGTTCAGAGTCTCCTGGCAAGAAAGCAGCTCCTCTCCCCCATAGCGTTCACACTGTATGGTCAGTGTCTGAGCAGGGGGATGGAGGAGTGGAGGGAGGTTAGGGTGTGTGTGTGTGTGTGTGTGTGTATAAATTCAGATTTCACTGTCCACAAAGCCAAACAATGGTTCTGGGCTGCTTGTCCATTGAACTCATTCTAGTTGTCCACATAAACAGACATCCATCCACAATGTTAGTATTCTGCTAATACACAGTCTTACCTTTAACCACTGTGTCAAATCCATGTAGATGCTCTCCTCAGAGGCCTTTTCAAACTTTGGATCTGGATTCCTTGGAAAAACAAAATAATTGCAATTTGAGTTCCTTTGTAAAACAACTGTCTTGTTGTGATATGAAATATTAAGAACATCAATTTATTGTGCGTGACGGCAGCCATAATTTCACTTGGTACCCTCTTCCCCTTCGTACATAATCTTAGCGCCACAAAAGATGTGCCACTTCACAATGCCAGCCAGAATATCTTTGATCTTTTCACACTGGTTTTTCTCAGTCTCTTGCAGATTACACAAGAAGCCTGTTAGATGCTCCTTCCACTGGTCTGTCAGCTGCATAATGCGGTTAAGGTCCTCCAAGTCCTACAAAAAAACATGTCAAAATGTGGAAAGGGTGTACGAGAAAAAATTGATTTGCACTTGCTGTACCAAAGCCCTAGGATAGTCAGTCCATATATTCAGTTACAAGACAGTGACAATCTCAGCAAATCCATCAAGAACAGGACTGGTGACATTTTCTGGTCAAGTAGTAATGTTTTCATCATGGCATTCCATTTCAAACCAGGTAAAGTACATAACGATTCTCTATTGTGATTGGAAGGAAAAGCATCGGTGAGGGACCATACCGCGGGTCTATGATGCAGTGTGACATCCCAAAGGATCATTTTGACCCATTTTCATTAACATCAACTTTGATCAGTCTTATGGTAATTAGCAAATACAGGGATTAGAGAGGAACAGAACAATTGAATTCTTTCTAATACATAATCAAATGAATGGGAATTGGTTGGCCTTTGCCCGTATCCCCAGGTATATTTCATGTACCCAAAAGGGGACAGCAAAGTCCCTGCACACTCAGATCCTGCTCTGCAGCATTTACCTTGGAGGTGAGGAAGACGGTTACTTAACAGTGTTTACCTTGGAGGTGAGGAAGACGGTTACTTAACAGTGTTTACCTTGGAGGTGAGGAAGACGGTTACTTAACAGTGTTTACCTTGGAGGTGAGGAAGACGGTTACTTAACAGTGTTTACTTTGGAGGTGAGGAAGACGGTTACTTAACAGTGTTTACCTTGGAGGTGAGGAAGACGGTTACTTAACAGTGTTTACCTTGGAGGTGAGGAAGACGGTGAGGTGCTCCGCTGTCTTTGTCCAAGTCTGCTCACTGACATGGAGTCTGTGGGCCAGCTGCAGGTTGCTTAGCTTGATCACCTAGGGGCACCACACATCAACACGAGTGAACATGGGATCAAGATTGGAGCAATGAAATATGAAATATAATTTAAACAAATAAAGGCAAAAAGGTGTATTCCATATACCATTGCAGTAACATATTGTCATTTGAAATAATGACCAAATTGATAACGTATTCACTGCCATTTACAAAGCTTTGTGCGTTAGAAGACTGCTGACCTTGAGAGCCAGGCTGTACGTGACTTTGCTCCACAAGTCCCTCTCATGGGTCAGCTGGGCTACCTGGCTCTCCAGCCTGGACCTCTGCATCTCATACAGGCTGTGGTACTCCCCCACCATGCTGTAGACCAGACACATAGCAGACCAGACACATAAAACAACAAGATTTACAATAGAGATTAAGATTAGGATGGATCAGGATTTCAATCCAGGCATTCCTAGCATGCTGTATGTGGCTATAATGTTTAGTTGGTAAATGACAATGACATTAATTTTAAGCCAACCAAATGTCTGTGAGGAAATATATTTTGCCTAAAACAATACAATTGATAGAATGGTAGTTCTGAAAATAAGACAGCTCCTCATAAAAACATAAAATAAATACAACTTAATGTTTCTGAAATGTGGCCACGTTGTCTTACTGTAATGTATTCAGCTATGATCTGTGCAAAAGAAAATCTATATCACTATTTCAAATGAAAGCAAGGTACAAACTTGATTTTGTCTTATTGGTTGGTTTGAAAAGCAGTACTGTAGATAAAGCCTGAACTCAGGTAAAAGGCAGAAGCCAGGTAAAAAAAAAAAACAGCTAAAGCTAGGTTATGCAATTCTATCAACAAACACTTTTTTGATTAAATGTTTTGAACTGTCAATACACACCAAGCACTCAAATTCTCTAAATTTAAAAATAATAAAAAATTTAAATTGAGGACTGATCTGAACGGCAATTTATTTCATTCTCCCATAGACATTACAATATGCAAACTGTAGACAGGTATACAGTGCATCCGGAAAGTATTCATAACCCTTCACTTTTTCCACATTTTATCATGTTACAGCCTAATTCCAAAATGAATTAAATAAAAAAATTCAACATTCTACACACAATACCGCATAATGACAAAGTGAAAAAAGTTTAGAATTCTTTGCAAATGTATTAAAAATAAAAAAATAACATATCACATGTACTTAAGTATTCACACCCTTTACTCAATACTTTGTTGAAGCACCTTTGGCAGCAATTACAGCCTCAAGTCTTCTTGAGTTTGATGCTACAAGCTTGCCACACCTATTTTGGGGCAGTTTCTCCAATTCTTCTTTGCAGATCGTCTCAAGCTCCATCAAGTTGGATGGGGAGCGTCGGTGCACAGCCATTTTCAAATCTCTCCAAAGATGTTCAATCGGGTTCAAGTCTGGGCTCTGGCTGGGCCACTCAGGGACATTCACAGACTTGTCCCGAAGCCACTCCTTTGTTATCTTGGCTGTGTGCTTAGGGTCATTGTCCTGTTGGAAGGTGAACCTTCGCCCCAGTCTGAGGTCCAGAACGCTCTGGAGCAGGTTTTCATCAAGGAACTCTCTGTACATTGCTGCATTCATCTTTCCCTTGATCTTGACTAGTCTCCCAGTTCCTGCCGCTGAAAAACACCCCCACAGCATAATGCTGCCACCGCCATGCTTCACTGTAGGGATGGTATTGGCCAGGTGATGAGCAGTGCCTGGTTTCCTCCAGACATGACGCTTGGCATTCAGGCCAAAGAGTTCAATCTTGGTTTCATCAGACCAGAGAATTTTGTTTCTCATGGTCTGAGAGTCCTTTAGGTGCCTTTTGGCAAACTCCATGCGGGCTGTCATGTGCCTTTTACTGAGGAGTGGCTTCTGTCTGGCCACTCTACCATAAAGGCCTGATTGGTGGAGTGCTGCAGAGATGGTTGTCCTTCTGGGAGGTTCTCCCATCTCCACAGAGGAACACTGGAGCTCTGTCAGAGTGACCATCGGGTTCTTGGTCACCTCCCTGACCAAGGCCCTTCTCCCCCGATTGCTCGGTTTGGCCGGGCGGCCAGCTCTAGGAAGAGTCCTGGTGGTTCCAAACGTCTTCCATTTGCGAATGATGGAGACCACTGTGCTCGTTGGGACCTTCAATGCTGCAGAAATTTTTTCAGATCTGTGCCCCAGATCTGTGCCTCGATACAATCCTGTCTCGGAGGTCTACAGACAATTCCTTGGACTTCATAACTTGGTTTGTGCTCTGACATGCACTGTCAACTGTGGGACCTTATATAAACAGGTGTGTGCCTTTCCAAATCATGTCCAATCAATTGAATTTACCACAGGTGGACTCCAATCAAGCTGTAGAAACATCTCAAGGATGATCAGTGGAAACGGGATGCACCTGAGCTCAATTTTGAGTGTCACAACAAAGGGTGTGAATACTTATGTACGTGTGATATTTAATTTTTAATACATTTGCAAAAAATTCTAAAATACTTTTTTCACTTGGTCATTATGCGGTATTGTATGTAGAATGTTGAGATTTTTTTTTTATTTAATCCCATTTTGGAATTAGGCTGTAACATAATAAAATGTGGAAATAAGTGAAGGGGTATGAATACTTTCCGGATGCACTGTAGATAATACGTTAACACAAAAAAGTTGCCTATAGCGGCTTTAATTTAAGAAAAGTATATTGGGGGATTACTGTCTAGATATAGTATTGATATAAATATTTGTCACTTTGTTTAGGCTACAATGCAACAGAGAATAACGGAGAAATCATTATGCGTTATGAAGTGGCCAACATTAAAGTTTCATGGAAGTTAAACGTTGACCAACGTTACGTTCCTTAACTATTATTAGCTTTCTACTCGTTACATCCTTCTTTGATATCTATTTCCTCTCTTAGGTTTGGCACCTTCTTATGGAGTGTGTAAAGTGACAAATCAATCAATAAATGTTTCATTAAATCCATCAATAAATACATAAATATATAATTCAATAAATAAATACATGTATCAATAAAGACATAAAATATGTATTGAATCATTTATTGTCTATTTTATTTAATAATTTATAGACACATATATTGAGCGATTTATTTATTGACACATTTATTTAAGGATTTAATGCTCCATCACGCAAATTAGGATGGTGCTTATTAGACTGCAGACTATCAGTCATGTAGGCTGTTGCGAATCACAACCAATGATCACAACTGGTATTTTGTACCCGGCGTGATGTCTGTGTCTGGTCTGCTAATTAGTTTCAGGTTTGAGTTTGCAAAATTTTGACTAGAAACCAGAGTCGTGCCCATTCAAACAGAGGGGGCACGTGCCCCCTAATTTATTTGAAATCAAATCCATAGCATTATGTATATTTGTTAGGGTTCAAAATTATTATTATTATTATTTTATTTATTTATACAGGGTCAACTGACTGAGGCTATGTCTCTTTTGCAGCAGTGCCCTGTTAAACAAGGCAAGAAATGAAAACGAAATAAAACAAAATACAGAAAATAAAACACTTAAAATATACAAATGGCACAAATTCGTTACGATTTAGTGAAAACCCCACAGTCCGTCTTCAAGCCCCCCACAGTTAGAGAAGCTTAGCACCAGAACACTGCATCTTGGTGGATTGGAGGAGTCCCCTCTGTCTGGGTGTTGGGCTGCTCCAGAGTTGTGACAGAGTTGTTATAGCTAGCAAAATCTTGCTAGCCTACCACTTTTTAATATACTATAGTAGGAGGAGTTGTTAAACTGCCCCCTGAAACAAAATGGGTGCATGACATCTCTGCTAGAAACCCATGATTGATAGTTTAGCAGGAGTGTCAGTTTCGGTGCACGCAGACAAGTTAATAACGCACAATCAAAATTTTCATTCATAGAATAAGGAAAATACTTATTTAAAAACATGGCTTGGTACTTTATGTTTGTTAGGTGAATAAACCAGAGAAATCGAGATTTTAATCAAAAGCATCCCTAACTTAGAAAACATTGTGATTTATTTTATCGCCTAACCCTACTGGGAGTTAACAGATGTGTTTCCCCTTGACCAATGAACTTATTTATGTAGTTTAGGCCTAATCACATGGAAAGTTTAACACTCAGTCAACACACACAGTAATCAAGTTTTCCCCCACCTAATTTTAACTTACAAATCCTTTTATGTGAATTAAAAAATAGTTTTAGTTCAATTGTCAATAGTCATATATCTACTTTATCATTTTACCCTATTTAAAATAAATTATGTGCGGTCTACCAAATTCGGTAATGTGAAGTCAATAAAATTCAGTAGTGCACGGACAATAAAATTCGGTAATGCGAGGTCAATCAAATTCAGTAATGGCACTAAAACAAATACAAACAAATGTTTTCAGTTAGTCTAAATCGTATTTAGTGTATTAATCGTATGTAAAGTCTGGAACGCATATTGTCCACTTGAGTGGACATCTGTACATCTTAAATGTTACACTTTTCAAAAAACAAATCTTGCACAAAGGCATAATTCATGCAAGAAAGGGTTAAGTAAAAGATCTTACTAAATACGAATTCTTACAGGTAAACAAGTCTGTACCTGGTATACTGGACTAATTGAACTAATTGGGGAAATCCTTACACGTGAGTGCATCTGGACAAGCAGAAGCACACACAGAGCTAAGGTCCTAAAAGAACAATGGTTACAAGTCTAACCGTAATTGTACTTATTGAAACAGCTTCTCAGGGCAGAATTCTGCAGACAAGACATTTACCTCAGATAGACAAAAGGTGTATAGCATTAACAATCTATTTAGCTTTCTATTTTGTAAACTATACTTCATTATACTTTCCAAGTGAAAAAAAAAATGTTTTAGCTGTTTGCTACATATCATGGTGAAACAGATGCCCCTCAGAAAACAATAGAGCTAAATCCAGCGGCTGAACACAGCGAAGTCCACAGGACATCAATCACCATGTTTCTATCTTTCTGTTTACTGAAGTGTAGAGGAGAAGCAGACAAAAATACTATCCAATAAGAATTTCTGTAGACAAATACGTTAAGTGATCATTGGCTAATAACAAATGACAAAAATGACTCACTCGCTGTCCCTCTGAGACTGCTCAAGGGCCTTGGCCAGCTCCTCTTGGGCCCCGTTTGCACGCTTGAACAACAGCTCATCATGCTCTCGCATCAAACCCAGCTCTCTGTGCATTAGGGTGAGAGACATTAAAAGAAGCCCGTTAGACCCTTCATCCTATTTGACAGCGTTACCATTTCAATCAAACTTGGTTTGTACTCGATATGGCAATTACTTTATTTAAATTTAAACTTAACCACACAGTGGTGTTAAAACGCAGAATGGATATCATTGCAACCTAAAAAAAAAGATTATAAAGCACAATAAGCAAACATGTTTTGAAGGATCGCTTTTACATTTATATTTCTACACGTGTGAATCACAGAAGATACAACATGTAAATAACACAATTATGAGGCGTGTTTTGTCACTTTTGACGGAGCCATGCTAGTTCTAGTTCTATGGCTTACCGTCTTTGTGCTAAGCTAGGCTACATTTGCTTGCCTACTTAGTTAAATAACTCATTATTGGACATACAATCATGAGATTGACATCGATCATCTCGTCTGACTAGGGATAATTAGAAACATATCTATAATTTTAAGGCTAACATTAGCGTTACTCAATCAATAAGGTAATTGAATACTGTTCAGGGACCGCTTCTCATACAACATACAAAATGTACATGCAGTTACAATGCGCAGTTACATAGATTTGTGTTCACCTACACTTTTCAAATTGGTGAACTATCATTTGACATAGAAAAGTGCAAACAACCTTTTCCTCTCACTATCTCTCACACACACACACACACACACACACACACACACACACACACACACACACACACACACTAATTATGCGCATGTCACAGGTAGGTATGGCTCACATGCTGAGGTGAGCAACGGAGCTTTTGAAGCGGATGATCTCTTCAGTAAGCCTGCGGTCCAAAGCTCTCTGAGCCAGTGTCTCGGTGTGGAGCCCTTTCAGATATCTGGGAATACGATCGAGCAACGACACATACCTCTGTCTGAAATAAAACACAGTGGGCGGGTGGAGGGTCAGCGGTATGGAGTCCGTTTCAATTCTGTATATTTTCCAATATTTGTTACTTTTTGTTTTAATGATGGTTTGTAGATAGATAGAGACACATAGAAAGAGAGGGAGAGGATGAGGGAGGAAATTGAGATTTTTAGGATAAAAAAGTTGGGATTGAAACCCGTTCCCCATCTCTGATTCTCAGATTTTTCTCATCTTTTCTCTTTCTCTATCTTGCAGCCTTTGGCTTCAGCTGATTGTTTGCTAGGCTCTTTCTCAAAGGTTTGATTCAAAGCAGCCCTTGTTCGAGTAAGACAAATAATCCAAAGTGAAAAATGTAACCAAGTAAATGAGTAAATATATATTGAATAACATAATAATAATCTATAATTGATAACATTTAATATAGCCCCTTTCTAGACACCCAATGCACAAGGAACTCAAGTTTGGTTGCCAATGTGTAGCATTGAGTGATGCCACGACAGCCATTTTGCACCAGACTTGCTCACCACACATCAGTTTATGACCTTACTGAGAGCCACAAGGGGCATGAGAGGGGATTAACTGGCCAGCTGGGAGATGGAGGGATGAGTCGGTGGCCAGGATTGACATAGGCTCAGATTGGGCAATTTCCCACGACCCCAGGGTTAACACTCCTACTCTTTTCAACAAGTGCCATGGGATGTCTAGTGACCACAGAGAGGCCTAGAATATTCTTAGTTGGAACAGAGGACTTCTGGTCACTAATAAAAACTAAAACCGCAGGTAAAATGTACTACACTCCTCATTGTTTTGGAGGGATGGAGATTTATGGGTACTGAGGTTAAGAGAAAAGACACAGCATGGCATCTCTACGGAGCCCCTTACGCTCTTACGGAGTCCCGAAAGGTGATATATCTAATAATAAAGTTAATATCTGCATAGTAAAGGCATGATAGGCCAATGCTTTGAAGACCACAGAGGAAATTGGACTGAATTATAATAATAATAATAATAATAATAATAATAATAACATTTAATTTATAGGCGCCTTTCTAGACACCCAAGGTCACCGTACATGGCATAGAATATTAAACAATGTATACAAGTATATACAAAAAAAAGGCACAATATAACATTTAACATAAGATAGACAAAAGGTATTGAGGTAGGGAACATCAATATATAAATAAATATAGGTATATACACAAACATACATACATATACATATACACTGTACATACATACATACATAAAATAAAAGTCAAAGATAACAAGCTAGGGGTAGGCTAAGGAAAACAAGTGGGTTTTGAGGCGGGATTTAAAAACGTTAACGGAGTCAGAGTTCCGAATCACAGGGGGAAGGGAATTACAGAGAATGGGAGCAGCAGCACTAAATGCTCTGTCCCCCATGGAACAGAGTCTGGCCACAATCATCAGCTTAGTCTTGCTACTATTGAGTTTAAAAAATCTTTGGGACATCCAGGATTTTATTTCAAATAGGCAGTTTGTGAGTGAGGAGGTAGGGAGGGTTGTGTAGGGTTTAGTATATATGTAGAGCTAGGTATCGTCTGCATTGCAGTGGAAATTGAGTCCATGTTTTACATTTTTTTGTCCCAGAGGAAGCATGTAGATAATGAATAGGATAGGCCCCAGGACCGAGCCCTGCGGTATGCCATGGCAGACTAGTGCAGGGGAGGACTGGGCTTTTCCTAGAGCCACTCAATGGTTCCTGCCAGATAAGTACGACCTGAACCATGCATGGGCAGTACCAGTGATGCCCAGAAGCCTATCCAGGCGGTCTAGGAGGATATTGTGACATACAATACAGCCCAAAGGCTGCTGAGAGATCTAGAAGGATCAATAGAGTTAGGTTGCCAGAGTCAGCTGCCAAGAAAAGATCATTGATGACCTTGACCAGAGCCGTTTCTGTGCTGTGTTTAGCCCGGAACCCAGATTGCATAGGTTCATACAACTCATGGTGAGACATATTGGACTGTAGTTGAGCAGCTACAGTGCGCTCCAGGATTTTGCTAAGGAATGGAAGGTTGGAAATAGGCGATAGTTATTTAGAGACTCCAGGTCCAAACCCTGCTTTTTAAGGATAGGGGTGATCACAGCCATCTTAAGCTCTGGAGGGACAGAGCCAGTCCTGGTGGAGGTGTTAACAATGTTAACAATGAGGGGGCACAGAGTTGGCAGACAGGTCTTGACTAGGGAGGTGTGCATAGGGTCAAGTGTGCAGGTAGACGATTTTGATCGAGTGACCAGAGCAGAGATAAACGCAGCATCAACAGGCGTGAAAGTGTTGAGATTGCATTTAACAGGAAGGGCCAGTGGATACAGCCAGCAGCGGAATAGCTGGCATGGATGAGGGCTGGAGCTGGTTATGAATAGCTTCGACTTTCGATTGGAAAAAATCCAGGAACCTGGTGCAGACTTTTGTAAACCCCAAGAGGGAGGAGTTATCCAGTGGACACAGCAATTTGTTGATTGTGTTAAATAGCTTTCTAGGATCAGATTTGCCCTTATCAATAAGATCAGAATAATATTTGTTTTTGGCCTGATAGAGTGCATCCTTATGTGGTTTGATATGGTCTTTGTAGATTTCTACATGAACAGTGAGACCTGATTTTTTTTTATTTACATTTTTTTTTTAAAGTCTTTCCAGCTGACGACCTTAAGCCTTCATAGAACGAAGCTCAGAGGTGTACCAGGGAGCAGGTTGGGAGAATGACACATTTCTTGACTTGAAGGGGGCAAGTGAGTCCAGGGTGTAGTAAATGGTCATCAACAGAGGAAGTCAGAGGCAGGGGGTGGTTTTGCAGTTCGAGTTTGCTAACAACGGCAGCAGTATTAATATTTTTGATGTTTCCATAGATAAAGGACCTCTGCTCTCGCCTCCTTATGGCCGGTATTTTAACATCAAAGAGTATAGCTTGCTGATCGGAGATGGTAAGATCCAGGCCATGGAGGTTGGAGGGGGAGGGGCCAGTGGAGCACACCAGGTCTAGAATATGGCCTTTTTTATGAGTGGGAAATTGAACATGCTGAGTTAGATTATAACAATCAAGTAGGGCAAGAAATTCCACTGCAAATGCAGAGCTGGGGGAATCTACATGGATGTTAAAGTCTCCCAACAATAACGTAGGTGTCGACATGGCACAGACACTAGAAAGTTTTGACCCTGTATAGACTCTTTGTGTGATATACACAAACGATTGTTATTGTTTTTCATGTAATACAGTGATGTTCACAATAGAAATAGATTTTTATAATACACAGCCGATAATGTCTATGCAAGCAACGGCTGTTTTAAGCACTTTAAATTTCTTACATTTCGAAAAAGGCCCAATGTAAATTACTCAACGTTATTTCAAATAAAACAGTTGTACGGTTTCTCGTTTACTACTTCTTGTGTGTGAATTACTCTATCAATTTTATAGATTATAATATTAATTTTTGAATTAATATTATAATCGATCAAACATCGATCAAACAGCACCACCCAAACATTTTAGCTTATTTCATTGCTCGATGGGAAACCAGGTCTGATTTGGCATGAATTTAATAAGTAGTCTAGTTGAAGTTAGAGTCTCAATTCTGAAGTAGTGATGTTCTA
>JAPMUY010004184.1:0-7500 GCA_026901105.3 Galaxias olidus
TTCCCCTCAGAGACGGAGTCAGGACTAAAACATTGACGAAGATTTGACTGAAACAAGAACTGACCAGCGCTGACTAAAACGAAGTGACCTTGACTAAAACGAAACAAAACGAAATTACGAACATTTGACTTTAACGCAACTACAATTTTCAGTAAGGACGAAGACGAAAACAAAATGAAAAAATGCTTGTCAAAATGAACACTGGCGTGCGTGTGTTTGTGTGTGTGTGGCCTCTACAGGTGTGTTTGTTTAGGTGTGCACGTACAACTCGAAAGCGCACCAGTAACGAGTGCTAATGTGGCTGTTGGGCCCTTGAGCAAGGCACTTGACCCCTGCGGTGAAACGGCCCCCTCGCAGAGGGCCGAGGCGGGGCCGGGGAGACCCATCAGACCTAAACGACAACTCGAAGTTTGGGGGGCCCTTTTCATCGGCGTAGAGAGGAGGGGACGGAGAGAAGGAGGAGAGAGAGACGAGAGGAAAAACACATGAGGAAGAAACAAAAGAGATGGAGGGAAAGAGACCGGAGAAAGTAATGGTTGGGGAAGAGAAAGAACGAGGGATACATGAAGACAGAAAGAGAGAAAGATGGGGGGGGGGGTCATGTAAATTAAATAACAGGGTGAGAGAAGGAAACGCAATGAAGAAGGCGAGAAAAAGAGAGGGAGTCGAGAGGGGAGGAGACAGAGATAAAGAAAGTGAGAGATTTGAACGAGAAGAAGGCCATGTGGTAATGAGGTTTCCAAAGTGTCAGTCAAGAGACACACACACGCACGCACGCACGCACGCACGCACGCACACAAAGAGAATTCACTCTTAGAATTGGAATTAGGCATACCCAGAATAAACAAATCCGCTACTATTTACACACAGTGACTGGTAAACACACACACACACACACACACACACACACACACACACACACACGGCTGCAATCAGAAATCCAAACACATAATACTGAAGCAGGTGCGAAAAGAAATAAAAATAGGAAAGAACTAAATCTTCTTTAAACCTCTTCTCCTCAACCAACAACGTCCCTATGGGACACACACACACACACACACACACACTCTCTCTCTCACACACACACACCCACACAACAAGGCAGGGTGTGAAAGCTCTTGGCGTTTGCAGGCAGCCAAGAGAAACGAAAACTAATGCGTTTCTCTGATTAAAAGTAAACATGAGAGTGTGATAATGTATTATAAGACAGTTTGAAAGAGGACCCGTCAAACTTCATAACCTACGAGTGTGTGTGCGCGCACGTGCATGTGTGTGTGTGTGTGCGTGCGAAATACAGCGTGCATGTTAATATACCGTGACGAAGCAAAAAAGAGAGAGAGAGACAGAGAGAGAGAGAGAGAGAGAGAGACAGAGAGAGAGAGAGAGAGAGAGAGAGAGAGAGAGAGATAGATTAAATCCAGTTGGTTTGTGCACGCGGTGTAAACCAAGATATATATTCCACCCTGTTTGGTGATATATGAGAAAGCCACTCACTGAGCTGTTCTTTGGGAGCACAGAAAAGGCAGATGGAGGGAGGGATGGAGGGTTAGAAAGGCACGGAGGGAAAGAGGGGGAAGAAAGAGAAAGAAAAGAGGGAGAGAGAGAGAGAGAGAGAGAGAGCGAGAGAGATGAAAGGAGTGGAGTAATAGCAAAGGATTGCCATGGGTGTGGATGGATGGAAGGGAGGAAGTTAGGGAGGGAGGGATAGATAGAGGGAAAGAGAGGTGGATTGAGGGAGGGATTAATAGATGAATGCAGCAACGAAGGAGGTGTCGCGGGGGGATGGCTGGAGGGAAGGGTGGAGAGATGGAGGTAGAGGCACAAATGCTTCAGCCTTGTTGAATTTATCTTAATTATGTTGGCCTTTATTGTTTGATTACAGGCAATTAACACACTTCTACACACACACACACACACACATTTCAACACGCACGCACACACACGCACACACACACACACATTAGAACAGTCACACACAGTCACACACAGCAACACACACAGTAACACACACACAGTGACACACAAACACACACCATCAAACACAGACACACACACACACCATCAAACACAGACACAAACACACACTCACACACACACACACACACACACACACACACACACACACACACACACACACACACACTCACACACACGGTCCCGTACCTGGAGGCGGAGGTACTCGCTCTGCTCCCGGGACAGCAGGCTGAGGATGGTGCTGCTGTGTTTCCTGGTCCGTACCAGAACCTGGACTCCGGTCCGTCGCGCCGGCAGAGGGGAGGACAGCTGGAAGTGCACGTGACTGCGCACGTCGAAGGAGTACGCTGGGACCTCTGTCGTTCACATAGAGAGGAGACGCATGCGCACACACACACACACACACATAGAGGAGAGAATACAGAGTGACACACGCACACACACACACACACATGCACACATACACAGGAAACATTACAAAGTGTCGCACACACACACACACACACACACACACACACACACACACAAAAACACACACACACACACACACACAACTAGACTTGTCATCAGAACAAACATTGATTCAAACTTCCATGTTCAGTGTTGTACCACTCTATAACCAGTCCAAAACATAATCACCCTCTAAACCATATGATACTTAACCTTAAACAGACCTATTGGGATCTAAGTCTAGGTTCAATGTGATTGCACTGTAGTGTAAACGCTATGCATCCTCTGGTCCCAGACAGTGAGGGGGGTGATCTAGGATCCTACCTAGATCACACTGGTGCCCCCCGTAGCCGGGCACACACTGGCAGCTGAAGGAGCCCCACTCCCCATGACAGCGCCCCCTCTGGCCGCAGGAGGGATAGCCCATGTGGACACAGCCGGCGTCGGTGCTCAGACACCCAGGGGAGCTGGACTGGGACTCGGCTGGGGAGCCTAGGTCGTAGAGCTGGAGGTTAGGGCGGGGAGGGGATAGATAGACAGAGGGAGAGAGGGGGTAGAGAGAGAGAGAGAGGGAGAGGGAGAGAGAGAGAGAGAGTGTGTGTGGGGGGGGATAAGGCAAAGTTAATAAACTAATCCAAGGACGAGTGGGGAATAAACAGGTTTTAAGAACAAAAGAACAGGTTTAGCAATAGAAATAAAATAAGACATAGAGGAGAAGATTGAAAAAGGAGAACGAGAGAGAAAGAGAGAGAGAGAGAGAGAGAGAGAGAGAGAGAGAGAGAGAGAGAGAGAGAGAGAGAGAGAGAATGGAGAGAGAGCTCAAAATGAGGGTGCAAATCTCTTCAAGTGGGCATGGACAAGATGGCAGCGGCCGTAAAGTTGGCATTCATCTCTTTTTCTTTACCCCACATCAATACTCGCTCACATACGCTCTCTCTCTCTCTCTCTCTCTCTCTCTCTCTCTCTCTCTCTCTCTCTCTCTCTCTCTCTCTCTCTCTCCTTGTGCACCTTCGTCTCGTCCTTTCTTCCATGTAAATAGCGGTGGGCCAGGGAGCACATTAATCTGTCACGGCACAAAGAGACACCCTGGCCGCTGCCCTGTTCTCCGCAAGGACGGCGGGACCTTGGAGCCTAACGCCCGGCCTCACAATGGAGCTCCATAAAAGACATGAATATGTCCAATCTAGCCCATTTACGAGGTCACAGTGTGCAGAACGACACAGGGAGGGAGGGAGGGGGGGAGGGAGGGAGAGAAAAGAGGTGGAAGTCAAGGAGAGGGATGGAAGGGTTGCGGAAAGGTGGGCAGACGGCGAGTCGTCTGGCGACACGGACCGCAGTGATTGGTTATGCCCTCCAGAGGAAGGTTTTTATTGGTTGTGACCCGGCTGATGAAGGTTTTGATTGGGTGTCTGCTCCGGAGCTTAGGAGAGGGCACGACTGATTTAGACACAAAGAGTAAACCTATTGATCGAATCTAGCTGGTGTGTGTGTGTGTGTGTGTGTGTGTGTGTCTGTGTGTGTATGTGTGTGTGTTAGTGTGTGTGCGTGTGTATGTGTGTGGTTAAAAGAGGTTAAGAGGAGTTTATGGGCATTGTCGAGACTTTATTTAGGTTTTTTTCATGATCATTTAGCACTTTCGCCCTCCGCACTCTAATTGGATTATTGATTTAACTTTAATCTCAGAGCAATCTATTAGGCTTCTCGTGAAAATAATGCGGGAAAGTTTGCACGCCCAGACTCTTAGTAGGCACCTGAGAGTAGTGGAAACTAAAGATAGGATATGAGAGAGAGAGAGAGAGAGAGCGAGAGAGAATAACGAGTGTGAGAGAGAGGGATGGATGAATACTGACAAGGAGAGTGGAGGGATTTAAATGGAAACAGAATTACAGTTTAAAAATCCACCCTCTTCCTACTCTTACACTGGCCTAAAATTCACCCCTGCCTCAGAGAAAGAAAGATACACACTCACACACACACACACACACACACACACACACACACACACACACACACACACACACACACACACACACACAGAGAGAGACACACACAAACACACACACACCAGAACCACGCTTCAATGGGTTCAATTGCACAGTAATCCCTCTACCTAGCCCAGTCGACCTCTCGGTCCTCCCTCTCTTCCTTCACCTCTCTCTCTCTCTCTCTCTCTCTCTCTCTCTCTCTCTCTCTCTCTCTCTCTCTCTCACACACACACACACACACACACACACACACACACACACACACACACACACACTAGTTGATAAACCTCACCAGACTGTGAAGATGAGGCAGTTGGTTTTTGTCAGAGTGAGAAAAAGTGAGAATGTGATGAAAAATACAGCTAAACAGAAAAAGTGACGAAGCGGAAAAAAGATTGAGTCGAGAGACAAAAAGAAAGAGAGTGAGAGAGAAAGAAAGAAAAAGAGAGACAGAGAGACAGAGAGTCAGAGGGAGAGAGAGAGAGAAAAAGATAGAGCTAGGTATGTATAGTGAACAATGCAGACAGAGAGAAAAATTAGACATAGTGAGAGAGAGAGAGAGAGAGAGAGAGAGAGAGAGAGAGAGAGAGAGAGAGAGAGACTGAAAAGGGACAGTTTCCAAGAAACTGATTTGAAACTTAATGATATCAAGCACACAAAAAATATTATTACCTTGGCATAAAAATAAGTTCAACGGGTAACCTAAATAAAGTGACAATATTGCACAAAGGGCTTTATTTGCAATTGAAAGACTACAATTTGAAAAACCAATCCGGACATGGCTCAAAATCTTCCAAACAAGAATCTAACCAGATCGAACAAGAATCTCTCTGGTTGTGAAGTGTGAGGTACACAAACAAACACAATTTTTTAACTCTGGAAAAGCACCTTTTAGAGACCATACATTGTATCGTACTAGGGCTACAAAGAAATACGCCAAACAATGTATTCAGGGCCGAATTTGACCAATACCATCTAATTATTACTATCCAGAAACGAGCCATCAAATTCTAAAATCATGAAAAAAAACAGTAACCCCAACTCCCACCATTATAATTGCCCTTAAATGCCAGGAGCTTCAAGTTCCTTGGTGTCAATCAAGTCAAATCAAATTAATTTGCGCAGCACATTTCGTACACATAGGCAATTCAATGTGTTTTATGCAAGGCAAGCAGAAATACATAAGGACAAAATACAAATTCTAATTAGGGAGTCCACGTCAAAAAAACAATAACTTGGAGTGCACACACACCCACAAGGTTATACAGAGGGCGCGTCTTTCCCCCCCGTACTACGCCAAAACCTTTTGGCATGGCCCATAGATCCTATGAGATTCCTACAGCTGCACCTCTGAGAGCATTTCTACTGCTGCCCCTTTGAGAGCATTTCTACAGCTACCCGTCTGAGCATTCCTACAGCTGCACCTCTGAAAACATTCCTACAGCTACCCCTCTGAAAGCATTCCTACAGTTGCACCTCTGAGAGCCTTCCTACAGCTGCACCTCTGAGAGCACTTTTACAGCTGCCCCTCTGAGAGCACTTCTACAGCTGCACCTCTGAGAGCACTTCTACAGCTGCCCCTCTGAGCATTCCTACAGCTGCACCTCTGAGAGCATTTCTACAGCTGCACCTCTGAGAGCATTCCTACAGCTGCCCCTCTGATAGCATTCCTACAGCTGCCCGTCTGATAGCATTCCTACAGCTGCCCCTCTGAGAACATTCCTACAGCTGCCCCTCTGATAGCATTCCTACAGCTGCCCCTCTGAGAGCATTCCTACAGCTGCCCCTCTGAGATCATTCTGACCGGCTGCACCATCGCCCGCTATGGGCAACACCACGGCCCTGGACCTCAATGCACCATGCAATGCAATTGTGTATATTTAAAACAAGCAGAGCTGACCAAAGTGCTGTACAATACATTCAGAGACAGTATATCAAACAGAACAAAAACAAAGAAACAGTTGTGACACATACAGCATATACATACTATACACAAGCTAAGTGCATAGAAAACCACTAAGCTTTAAAGGCTAATGAGGAGAAATAAGTTGAATGAGCCGAGACTTGAAGGAATCGATAGAAAGGGCCAATCTGGTAGAAGAAGGGAGGCTGCTTCATAATTTAGGGGTGTGACAGCAAATGTGCGGTCACCGCTGAGTTTCAGTTTGGAGAGTGGGATGACCAGGAGTGGGTAGTGTATGGTCTCAGTAGATCTGTGATGTAGGAGGGGGCGAGTTGGTTCAGTGCTTTGAAGACAAATAGCAGGATCTTGAAATCAATTCTACAGTGAACTGGAAGCCAGTGAAGAGAGGCCAAGATAAGGGAAGGGCCCAGAGAATCATCAATGGCCCCAGTCACCCAGCCGCAAGGACTGCTAACTCTGCTACTGTCAGGCAGGTGGGATCAGAGCAGGAAATCCCCGAACCAACAGGTTCCGGAACAGTCTCTACCCACACATGTAGCTAATGGCTACCCTGTCAATCAACACAGCCCAGTCCTGCACTGCCACCCACTTTTACTGGACTCTGAATGTTGGGACATTTTGCACATTGTTGTACATATAGATATACATGCAGATGTGTCCCTTCATTGTATTTTTAGCGTTATTGCTTCTATTTTTTATTTTCTTCTTCTTTCTGGTATGGTATTTTTCTAGTAGGGCTCTCTTGTAAGTAAGCACCTCACTGACTGTGGCTTTTTGTATCTGCTTAACATGATAAATAAATAAAACTGGAGTTGAGCAATATAAAGGGTCCCCTCATCCAGCTGGTCCTGGGCATCAATTCACCCGATACCACAATGCCGCAGGGCTATTCTCAGACAATCTGAACCAACCAAATTATACCTAACCAAAAAGAAAATGACATATCATATTGGAAATAAATCAACAAAATCATAGAGAGCCATAAAGAGACAGAGAGGAAAGAGCGACAGAGAGCGCGCGCACGCGAGAGAGAGAGAGTGAGAGAGAGAAAGGCACAGAGAGAGTGAAAGAGCGAGAGAGAGATAGAAAGAGAGAGAGAGAGAGAGAGAGATAGAAAAAGAGAGAGAGAGAGAAAGGCACAGAGAGAGGTACAGAGAGAGAAAGAGA
>JAPMUY010004184.1:12500-15000 GCA_026901105.3 Galaxias olidus
TAAAGGTGACGATGAAATTTGGCACGACGAAAAGACAATGACAACAATAACTTGCAACACTTTTTTTTCACTATTGGAACTCCTACTTGAGATTTTTATATCCTGCAGAATTCTCCCACCAAAATCTATTGGATATCTTTTCACACCTCAAGAAAAGACGTACTCCCTTTATTACATGACTTTAAAATGAAATCATGTACTTTAGACAACATAAAGACCCACAAATCCATGTCTGCGATATCCACAAAACCTAATCATATTTAAAATATCTTTTTACATTCTCTTCTCCTGGCAGTATCAATGAAGTGCCAATAAGCTAAACTCTGTCTAAGACTACTCCCACACAACACTCAGCGATGACTAAACGCACAATCTAATTCGGGATTACCAAACAAGCGCACCCACAACGATTACATCTCCACTACCAACCCCACCCGCCTCTCCCTCCCCTGCAAACACAATAAACACATCACCGAGTCATGCTATTCTCAGACTTAGTCAAATGGGAAATTAAAACCTAATGAAGCGGCAAAGACCGCGGCCGCATCCCCCGCAAAGCATCTTGGGTAGGCGTGTCGGAGCACAGGTCGGGAGACATGAATCAACACAGCGTTTGTGACGCTAACAGAGTTGCCAAAGAGAAATAAAAAAGCAGCAACAACTTTACGTTGAGAGCGCGTAAGTACCAAATCACCATGAGCACACCGCAGTGTCAAACGCTGATTACGTTTGGGTTTTCAAACCCGACGGCGAATCGCTGTCACGCTCATTTGAAACATAACAATGGGCGTACGTCCACGTAAAACTCAATAAAAAAGGTCGCAAATTTGTAATTTGCGCAAAAGCCACAGAAGTGGGCACGCCGACATATTCAAATGAGAGAATATGTCTAGACAGAGACACTGAAGGAACTGAAAAGACACATTGAAGAGTCCCAAAAAGAAACGGAGAGGCACAGAGGCACGCTGAGAGAGGAACAGAGACGGGTTGCCAAAAGGTACCCCAACGACATGTTACATCACTCAACACGGTTTGCCATGGCGCAAGGAACGGACAGAAGAACAGATACGGTGAAAAGAGGGGTGTGTGTGTGTGTGGGGGGGGGGCTGAGGAAGTTGGACAGGCGCTAAAAGAGGATAAGAGCAAACCAATGCATACTTGGAGACAAATTGAAAACATCCTCTACAGAGAATAGCTGTGGGATCCGAGTGTCTATTCCACACAAATATTCCGTCTGTCTCCGCCCGTCTTAACCTCAGCCCCATCCGATTAGCTCTTCGCACACTTGCTTTTCTCTCTCCTTTCCTCTCTGCCTCCCTCTTTCTCTCCCCCTCCCTCTCTGTATAATCGCCTTGGGTGTTTCTCTCTCTCACTCACTGTCTCTCTCTCTCGATCTCTCTTTCCCTCTGCTTTCCCCTCCTTTTCTCTCTTTCTCGCTCTCTCCTCTCCCATCTCTCTCTCTCTCTCTGTCTATGTACCCCCCTCTCTCTCTCCCTCTCTCTCCCTCTGTCTATGTACCCCCCTCTCTCTCTCCCTCTCTCTGTCTATCTACCCCCCTCTCTCTCTCCCTCTCTCTCCCTCTCTCTCTCTCTGTCTCTCTCTCTCTCTCTCTCTCTCTCTCTCTCTCTCTCTCTCTCTCTCTCTCTCCCTCTCTCTCTCTCTCTCTCCCTCTCTCTCTCTCTCTCTCTCTCTCTCTCTCTCTCTCTCCAGTCCTTCGTCAGTCTATTCCCAGTAGGTCAGGGTTTTTGTGTGGGAGTTATCAGTCAGCTGGCAGACTGCCAGGGAGCCCACCGACACGGAGTTGCCTAAACAGTTAAAAGACCCTGACACACCCTCACACACACACACACACACACACACACACACACACACACACACACACACACACACACACACACGCTTACATACATAAACGAGCATGAGCATGCCGTAAAAAACATTTCAGACACAGATAGTCACACACATTTCACAGAGCATGAGAACGTACACGCTCCACCGCGTACACACACACACACACACGGACACAACAGCAGACACACACACACACATTTGAAAGAGCGTGTGCAGTGGGGAGTGACGGGGCTAAGCACCCCTCTCCACACAATGACGTGACATTTCAGCATTGAGAGGATACAGACAGGAGGAAGAGGAGGAGTGTGTTAAAGAGAAGAGGAAGAGGAGAGGGGGGACGGGGAGGAGGAAGAGGGGGGACAGAGAGGAGGAAGAGGGGGCAGAGGAGGAGTGTGTTAGAGAGAAGAGGAGGAGAGGGGGAACAGAGAGGAGGAAGAGGGGGGACAGAGAGGAGGAAGAGGGGGAACAGAGAGGAGGCAGAGGGAGGAGAGGAGGAGTGTGTTAGAGAGAAGAGGAGGAAGAGGGGGAACAGAGAGGAGGCAGAGGGAGGAGAGGAGGAGTGTGTTAGAGAGAAGAGGAGGAGAGAGGGAACAGAGAGGAAGAGGGAGGAGAGGAGGAAGAGGGGGAACAGAGAGGAGGCAGAGGGAGA
>JAPMUY010004184.1:22500-25000 GCA_026901105.3 Galaxias olidus
ACAAGAGTGCCAGGTAAGGTGAACATGGATTTAATAAATGATCTATATATATATATGATACGATGATGAAAATGGAGTTATTTGGCTGTTTGGACTCCCTGCCATAAGCCTGGGAGAGAGAACTGGAAGCAGCTGGCGGGAAAACACAAGGACACCTCTAATTGGAGAGACACCTTTGAGCAAAGCATTATGGGTAGTGGAGAGCGGGTCTCACCAGGGAACAGTGACCGACACACAAACACACACACACACACACACACCAACACAGACACACACACACACACACCCATAGACACACACGCACACGCACACACAAACACACGCACACACACCCACAAACTGCTACACTTACACGCAGATCAACACACAAGTGTATGCATCTGAGCATACATCCACTTCAAGCTATGTCACCAATACAATCACCAACACCTATGAAATTAAGCTGATCTCTCTCTCGCTCGCTCGCTCTATCAAAGAAACAGACACACACACACTCACACACACACACACACACACACACACACACACACACACACACACACACACACACACACTCACCGCGGGTGGGCCTCTCCAATGAACCTCAGATTTATCTAGTTAGTTTTGACAAACATTTTTTTCCTACACACACACACACGCACACACACACACACATACACACACACACACCACACACACTTTGTGTATGTCTGGAAATTACTTTGGTCTCCCGGTAAACCTGACAGCCATGCAAATTAAAAGGGACTGAAACGCACTCTCATCTCAGAGTCTTGGGATATTAACAGAAACACACACACACACACACACACACACACACACACACACACACACACACACACACACACACACACACACACACACACACACACACACACACACACACACACACACACACTGTCACTCTCAGTGCCTAGAGAGCCTTAACAAAATGACAAGTTGGATCTAATAATGATGTAAGATCAAATTTAGGAGACACAATTCAAAGCAAAGCATTTAATAATTCATAAAAAAAATATTGTTCCTACAGCGTGGGAGAGACACACACTGTGTGTGTGTGTGTGTGTGTGTGTCTGTGTGTGAGAGAGAAACATTCAAACCAGCTTTATTTCTCATTTCCCTATTCGGCAATCATCCATTTGGTATGACAAAACGATGTACTACATTGCGAGGATAAAAAAAAAAAAAGGATAACTTCAAAAAATTCATAATATTGAAAGGTCTGCTACTTTGACCTTGCAATCCTCTTACAGCGGTTCTCTGTTGCTCACTTCCTGTGTGTGTGTGTGGGTGTGTGTGTGTGTGTGCGTGCGTGCGTGTGTGTGTGTGTGTGCGAGCACACGCTGTTGCTTGCCGCATAGGACAAGGGGAGAGGGGGAGCGGGGGTAATCTCCCCTGGCTCCACCCTCTTCCGGACCGCAATCCGCTCGGCTAATCCCAAATCCGCCATTATCTACAGTTGGCCTTCGACCTCTACGACGTGGGCTCAGCGCTGAGCAGGGCAGAGGTCAATCTCCGGCGTCCATCACCGCTACACTCTCCTCTCCCCGACTCGTCTTCGTCAACTACAGACCCTTCGCATAAAACACTTCTCCCAACGTCTTCATTCCTGCAACTTTAATACAGTTGCGACGGGTGTTCTTGGTAGTGGCAGGGCGGGGGTGTGCTGTGGGGTGGTCTGTCAGACACACACGCACGGTGGAGGGGTTTAATAATTGAACGACGGTCGGGAGAGGAGGGGGAGGTCGACGGGGCGTGGCGACGCCACAGGGAGGCGACGTGTGTCACGGCTTCCTGACACGTGCAGTCGCATTCAGGAGCTCAATCTGTCCGGAACGGCAGGATGGAGGAGGGGAGGAGGGGGGGAGGAGGAGGGAGCTGGTCCTCATTCTCACTCTCTCCATCATTCTCTCTTACTGTACCTTTCTCTGTTTCCCTCTCCATCTTACACTCCCTACTCTCTTTTCTACATGTATCTCTCTCTCTCTCTCTCTCTCTCTCTCTCTCTGTTCAGGCCGGGGGGAGTGGGGGAGGGGGGGTGGGTGGGGGTGGGGGAAGGCGTTCCAGATCACCAGGTGGTGTTTAACGTTCCCGCCTATCGATCCTGTAGGTGAGTCAACGGTCCATTTGTCCTCTGCCTGCCCACGCTCCCTCCCTCCACACACACACACACACACACACACACACACACACACACACACACACACACACACACACACACACACACACACACACACACACACACACACACACACACACACACACACACCCACACACACACACACACACACACACACACACACACACAGCCAGGTAGTCAGGAGGGAGCAAGGCCGGCAGTGCGTGACGCGGTCGTCCAGACAGGTGCGACCAGTGAGGTTGTTTATGTGTGAAGACGATAGATACCTGTGGGGGGTTTTCACCCAAGGGGGGTGACACGGAGCTTTATAGGAGCCAGACCGAAGTGTGTGTGTGTGTGTGTGTGTGTGTGTGTGTGTGTGTG
>JAPMUY010004184.1:27500-29948 GCA_026901105.3 Galaxias olidus
CTCTCTCTCTCTCTCTCCGCTCAACCCCTCATTCTAATTTCCTCGATTGGCTTCCTCAATTCCCAGGGACAATTCACTTCATTAGCGGATGAACGGTGGTTGTCAAAACATATTAATCTGCATTAAATGAAATCCTGCACAATAGCACGACTTAAAAAGTTCAACTGCAGTTGCCATTTTGAATGTGGAGCCTTTTCTTTTCAGGATAATACCTGACTGTGCGGGCTCTTTGATTTCCCCTGCTAGTTCTTACAGCACGTCACGTGGCTGACCTCAGGCCAGTGGGAGTGACTAACAGGAGGAGGTGAGGGGGGACCCCAGCGGAGATAACAAGCGCTCCTTAACACCCTGTCAAGAGCTAGCACGCGGGGCGCCACTTGGCCGGTAGGGGTGGCCCGGCCAGAAGACATCGAGCGGCTTGACAACAGCCAACGTCCCTGGGAGAGTTTCCTTTTTTCCCTTCTTTAAAAAAAAAGAAAATAATAAAAAAAATAGATGAAAAGAAAATCCTGTCAGTACAACAACTACTGAGATCTAGAGCTAAAAACATCAAAGAGAGGGAGAGAGGGAGGTTTCAAGAGAGAAAGAGAAGGAGAGAGGGAGGGAAGGATGGGCCATAGAGAAGAACGGAGGTAGAGAGAAAAGAGAGAGGGAGGGAGGGAGGAAGATAAATGTGAGGAATAACTGCTGAAATATAGAGCTAAAATATCAAAGAGAGGTAGGAAGAGAGGGATGGAGAGAGAGAAAAATAAAGAGCAAAGGAGAGAGGGGTGGAGGAAGAGTTAAACAGAGAGAGAGAGAGAGAGAGAGAGAGAGAGAGAGAGAGAGAGAGAGAGAGAGAGAGAGAGAAACGGAGAGAGAGAGAAAAATAGTTGGTGAAATATACAGCTAAAAACATCAAAGAGAGGGATGGAAAAAGAGGGAGATACCGAGGAAGAGAGAGATAGGGGGATAAAAAGAGAGGGAGAGACTGGAAAAGGAAGAAGGGGTGAAGACAGAGCAGACTAGACAGAGAGACAGAGAGAGGAAATATCAGAGACAGAGCGAGTGAAAGGGAAGGAAGGATAAAAGAGGAAAAGAAAGAGGTACAGAGAAAGGAGGGAGGGAGGAAATAACTGTGAAGGAGGGAGGGATGGAGAGCGTTCTCTGGCCTATTAGAGAGAGAGATAGGGAGGGAGAGAAGGACAGAGAGAGTCTTCTCTGGCCTAGAGTGAGAGATAAAGAGGGAGGGAGGGAAGGAGGGAGGGACAGAGAGAGAGTTCTCTGGCCTATTAGAGAGAGAGATAAAGAGGGAGGGAGGGAAGGAGGGAGTGAATGAGGGAGGGACAGAGAGAGAGTTCTCTGGCCTATTAGAGGTGAAGCAGAGCAATCAACGGTGGCAAATGAGGTCATTAAATAGACACCGCACCTGGACACACACACACACACACACACACACACACACACACACACTTTCTTGGTGGTCACCGCAGAATCAGATTCAGAGGAACGGACAGGAAACGACCCCATCGCTGCCCAATCAGACACACAAAATGGCCGACACATCATCAAGGGCTACGAAACTAGAGAGGAGCTCTAACTGTCTCTGCCGACTACTGGACTGCTCAAACGCAGTAACCCGCTCACGTCCATCTGGAAGACGAAGCCGCTGGGTTTCCCGTGACCCCGCCGAGTGAGACAGAGTAGCAGAGTCCCTCCCGATGCTACAAAGAGGATGCCCCCCGCACATGGGACTGACAAAGAAACAATGGCGACACTCCTATAGCTTCTCCAGAAACAGAGAGAGAGGCTGTCTGAGAGAGCGGTGCTGAACACTGCTGCCTCTGACGCGCCACACTCCTGCTCTCTCTGTTTCTACCTCTCTCTCTGCCCCCCCCCACCACCACCCTCTCTCTCTTTCCCAGGGCCGGCCGGCTTTGATTCAGCCAGAAGAGATGGACAGAGATTGACCATATTTCATGTTTCTCCCGAGGTCAACTATCTCCTATATTCTTTTCAAAATCTGTTCCTGAATCTTTCATTATAGTGCAACCACTGTATTGATACAGGTATACACTGACTTGCTTATTTATTGATATTGGTATGTATTGACTAGTTCACTTATTAATAATTACTGATTTATATTTCATTCTCTTCTTCACAAGTGTTGCTGCCTTGCTCCTGAGTCTCAGAGCTGACGACAACACCCACCCACACACACACATACACACACACACCCACCCACCCCCCCACCCACCCACACACACACACCACACACACACACACACACACACACACACACACACACACACACACACACACACACACACACACACACACACACAGAATCTCTGTTTACTTCTTTCCCTAGCGGTACTATAAATATTTACATGAAGTTACTTTAGTTTGTAACCATGTTTTATATTTGTTTGTTCTCTGTGGTATGAGAGAACCATGTAAAAATCTCTC
>JAPMUY010004185.1:0-5000 GCA_026901105.3 Galaxias olidus
TCCGATAAGGTGACACGGGAGGGGCCCAGGGATGGAGAGCCACAGCACACACCATAGGAGCAGATAGCGCAGGTCTCCGAGGATATTAACCCCTTGCTCCTCGCTCACCTCGCGGGTAAACTTCTCCACTGGCCCGCTGCTCCAAACCACTTCCCCGAGGCAGCACTGTCGGTAGCTGACCAAAGAGTTACAAAGGGCTTTGGATGTCTCCAGCAGCAGAGTCAGGCCGGGTCAGACTGACCTTGTCAGCTCTGAAGGCATTTCAGAGCAGGGCCACTAATGTTGACTTGAGTAGCTGATTTCCCTTGTTCCCATCACTTCTGATACCTATCCCCGTTTCATGTGGGCCTCTGTGTTCCATCTGTCCCAAGCATAAAACAAACCAGCACTTGAAAGGGACATAGTGAGGGACATCGTCTTTGGCACTTCGAGCCTGAGGCTGGTGTGTTGGGCGGCACGGCTACGCGCCCAGACTCTGCCTCAAGACGTTTGGCTCCCGAGACTGTGACCCTGGGAGGAGCAAGTTAACCTGTAAGGTGGAGCAGAGTACACCGACAGAGCTGGCAATACCAGGGTCTCGGCCTTTGTTGAAAGAGGCTTCCTAACATACAGCAGACAGACATAAAGACTTTACCCACACAGGTTGAACACACTGTAACACTGCTAACAAGAAGCACTTATGCTAAAAACACAATGTAAAGAATGTTTGTCCATTGTAATGTACATGTTTACCTGCTCTGTGTGTGTGTGTGTGTGTGTGTGTGTGTGTCATTCATTGTTTGTTTTTTTACTTGGAATTTGGTAATATAAAGCATGATATAATACGTTTTACCCCAAACTACTAGTGTGTTTGAGTGTAGGTGGAGGAGACAATGAATAGCTTGAGCCTGAGTCCATTTCACCGTCAGTCCCAATGTTCCTCTTCTTTCATCAAACCCAGAAAGAAAAGAGACACGCAGAGGAGAGCAGAGCAAGGGCTTTAAGTAGTAGTGTTTTATTCATCTTTATGTAAATCCAGTCATTTACGGTTGCCTTAACAAATCAGGGATCAAGTGTGTCAACATCAAGCAGAGAAGAAAGTGCGTGTGGGGATTACAAAAGAACGGAGCAAGAAAGAAAGAGAGCGAGCGAGAGAGAGAGGGAGAGGGAGAGGGAGAGAGAGAGACAGAGAGAGAGAGAGAGAGAGAGAAAGAGAGACTTGACCCGAAAGTCTACGAGCCCTAACAAGGGTAAAACCAACGCGGTGGTAATTGTCTGAAAATCTCTGGGTTCTGTTAAAGATTACAGTACTACATCCACCCTAAGCTCTGTTAAGTACTACTGTATGCTTCTTGAGTGACAGCTCCTGTACTGCCAGAGCCTGGCCGCGTCTCCCCGTAGAAAAATACCCTGGCCGTTTGCATAATGAGCTCTACTGAAGAGAAGAAGTCCACCCCTACTGTGTCCTACCCACTAGGATCATATACTACCGACTAGGATTACACACTCCAGCCACTTCCTTAAATCCTACCACTATCGAAGGTAATCCGTCGATGCACGGCTACACGGATAACGCTGCAGGCACTGTATGCTTAATACCACTGTACACCGTTTATTACTACAAACCTACTGTCGCCTATGTCGCGGTCAAGCGTAGCCCGAACCGTGGACACGTGGCTGCTCTAGATGGTGAACGACACTATCGTTGACAGAGAAAAAGGACAGAGAACAGAAGACATACACGTACGGCCACATTCATGGTTTTCTTCTCTCCTTTGTCGAAACATGTCTCCTGGCATAAAAACAAAGTTTTTTTTTTTTTTTACAAAATGACTTCAAAGTGTATACAGAGATCAGATATAATATTTAAGAGAACAATATGAATCTATTTGCTAGTTGGTGGTCCTCGTTCCTAACCACTAATACAAGGCAAAATGTAATGAACCCTGTTGGTATCAACATGCTGCTAATCTAGTCCCGGGTCGCTAGGTAAAGGCATCTTCTAAGCCTTCCGTATCTGAAGCCCCTGCTCCCTTTTTTTCCACCCTCTGTAGGAACGTTTGAGAGCAGTGTTCAATCCAAACAGGCAGTGCACACACCGCCGCACAATCACAATATATCGGTTTCAGTTTCACACACATGTTAATATCAAGTCAGAAAAACCGTGTGTGGCGAGTATTACCTCACTGAAATTGAATATCTGTGAAAAAAAAAAAAAAATGTTTTATAGTCGAATGTACAGTATATCTGCCTTGAGCACATTGTCTGCTGGAGCACAGCCCGACGGAGACGGCTCTAAATCCGTCTACCTCCCCATAATATCTGTCCGTCTCTTTCGGCCCTGTGCAGACCAGAATCCGTACGTGGCTCGCAGCAATGGGGAGCAAAGTGAAAACGTTAATCCCAAACACACCCTGAACACTGCGCTGAACGGCTTAGGGGAACACGTACGGACGTCGTCGATGGGAGCAGGACACAGATGTCCCGGACATGGAGTCTGGGGCTGAGGGTGTCCCGCCGCTCTAGCGGTCATCTCCACCAGAGCAGAACAAGGCCGCCTTGTTTCCTCCTCTTCCTCTGTGGTCTCAGGCCTGGTCTCCTGTACCCAGAGCTGGAAGCGGGGGGGGGGGCTCTGAACCCCCTAAGACACTGCCTGCACAGCAGCGGTCACTGTGGACGAATATCAGATAACACCTTACTCCGCCACGTCACTCAGGGCTTTTGAACCAAAACAACAGGGGGCCACTTTGGGCTCTGGGGCAGATGTAGTGCAATGGACCGGGTGATGTAGTGTGTGATTGTAAAGTCAAGAGTGTGGTGGAGAGGAGGAACACAGTCCGGGAAGTCCGACTGTGGTTGCGGATATATGAGTTATCCTGGAGCTAAAACTGAATCCTAAAACGGAAAGGTTAAACAGGAAGCATAAAAACAAAGTTCACTCACACACACAAAAAAAAAACTGTCAAAACTTTTCCAGAAGCTTGTGGATGTTTCAAATCATGGTTTCTGTGTGAGTGTGTGTGTATGCACATGTTGCCTGCATTACTATATGTTTACATGCATAACTTATACGCGTACGAGAGTGAGTAAATATGACCGAGAAAGTTTTGTTCGCGTGTGTGTGGTGGCGGCTGAGCGTGTGGGTGCGTGTGTGTGTTGGTGGGATCGTTTTCCGGCTGAGGCTACGAGGCGCTGGACGTGTTGGGGCTCCAGCCCATTTGGTAGGCCCTCTCCAGCGTGCGCTTGCAGTCCTGCATCACCGTGCTGAACACTATGTGGGGATACTGCACCACCAGCCTCTCCACCGTCTCCTCGTTCACCTGCAGACACACACACAGAAACACAAAGAAGGCTTCGTGATCGCGGACCACCCTGGAACGCTGTCGCCTGGCTTGACGGAGTCGAGGAAAAAACAGCGGGGAGAAAAGGGGCGTCGGAAACGGATTGAAACACGGCGGGAGACGTGCGCCATGGGAGTGGGCGTTGGAGACGGGCCGCGGATGCCAGGAGAGCTCGTAAGGACTCTTGTTTCCGAGGCGTTCCCACATCGGAGACCTCCGGGGCTGCGTGTTCCCCGGCTCCGCGGCCCCGGCCGTGTCAGGGAGCCTGAGAGGCTGACAGTGAGCAGAGCTGCAGGAGACCCAGGAGAGCAGGGGGGGGGGGGGGGGGGGTGTTAACCCGCGTCCCAACCAGCACCCGCTGTGAACTCCACCTCTCCACCCGCCCAGGAAGCCGTGACACTCTCCAGAGGAATTCAGGCGTAAACATCTCACCCGTGGGCAGAACGCACAATCCTCGCTTTGTGGCCAAGGTCTCCAAAGAGCACTCGCAGGGTTTCAAATCCTATTTTATGAGTGCCTTGAACTGATTGATTGCACTAGTCTAGCAGGTTCTCCTCTTAAGAGCCCGTATCATCCTTCTCCCTCTCTCTTCCTGCTCTCACGGACATCCTGCACGGCACGGCCTGCTGTCACAAGCAGACATCAGAGTTGATGGGAATCAATTCTTCTGCTCTGTTGTGAACAGAAGAACCAGAGGGACAAAAGAAAATAGCAGGACTAGGAGAGCGATCGCTAACCTTTAGAAACGCACAAGAACACACGTCAAAGAACTCAAAGAAAGAGACACGAGCTCGGTGTCCGTCTGCCCTCACCTTTCCATAGAGAATAACTACTCTTTTGTGGTGATGGCAATGCGAACATCTGCTTCAGGATGCTTTGAACCACACAAAGCCACTACAACGAGGGGAACAAAGACAACCGCGTTGATGTTATTTACCCTCTCCCCCTCCTGGTGGTTAAGGACTTCCCAAGCCCTTTATACCACCTGAAAACCGAGGAAAGGCAGCGTGAATCCGCTCGGAGAAAGGTGCGCTTGGTACGTGTAAAAGGCTTCCGTGGTGATTGATCCAGCAGGACAAGTGGTAAACTGGAGTCCCTGGAGGACTCCGTCTCAGCTTGTTTACTACCAGCTACAAAGAGAGAAGTAAAGTTTGTTCTGACGTATGGTTGAGCCTCATTAGCAAATCAAATGGCAAACCCTTGATTGCTTTCATAACATATCATGCTATATTGTGGTGGAGGGAGTAAAACACCCCCAAACCTCGTTAATCAGGCCCTAATTACAATTAAGAGGGATCTAAAGAATAGACCTGTCAATCTGATGGGGGGCCATTACCTTCATTAATGCTAATTTAGTGCGGCTCCACTTGCAGAGTAAACAAGCTTGACACAAAATGGCTCCCAATCAAAACGCTGAATCATCCACTAATTGCTGCAACAGTAACTGTAACTGTTGTAGCCACAACACTTAAACTGTTGATGTGAACAATAAAAGAAACTGAATAACTATTTCACTGACCCACATTGTTATTCATGAACTGAACAACTTACTGAATAGAAGCCTCCACCAAGAATATTTTAGAAGTTTTGAAATGACTACAAGTGTACCTCCCTAAAACTTTAGTAATGGAACAAACAAGTTATGATTATATATTTTCTTCCCTAACTGATTAAATTAAA